>CM051380.1:1102683-1656823 GCA_028015245.1 Cardamine occulta | reverse complement strand
GGAACACAAAGGCTCATAAATCTGATGATCCTGATCACTTAACTTAATGTTATCACACAGGGCTTCTTTCTCCATCCTCCCCAAGTCGTAACTCTCCAAATCAAACGCAAAAAGGAACCACACAAAGCTTATTCTTCAAAAAGCTAGGCCGACAAAAGACCACTAACAAAAATCTGTTCTCTGTACAATACCCTAGGGCAAATCCATTCTTGTAAAGCAGACACAAAATAAGAACAAAATTATCGGATACAAGCAATCTAAGCACCACAAAATAAGCAGACACAAAATGCTCTTCCAGAATCCTCCAAAGTGCTGGCTAGATCAAGATACCAAAAACCCAGTGAATTGCAGACATCAATCAACAGATTTGGTAACCAAAATCCAAAAATGCTTGAAAAAAATCACTAAGCGGGAATCACAAGGACGGAAAGAGTCACAGCATTTCCGAAATCTACAAAATCAAAAGCCAGCACTGTTCCCACGCCAGAAACACACAGCTCTAATCAGCGCACTAAGACTTGACCATGGCTTATGAAATCAACAACAAACCCTAGAAATGAAGCAATACATCATCAGCAAAACCTCCAATTCGATTCGCGCAAAGAAAAAAACAGATCAACAGTAACACAAAATCGAAAACCCGATCAGATAAAACATGAATCGAGTTTGAGAAAAAAGCGGGAAGAACAACGTAAATTGGGCCAATAGATGAGATGAAGAGCAACCATAGAAGAGAAAAAAGAGAGAGAATAGAGCGAAACCTGGACAAGGAGAGAGAAATTGAAAGAGAGGCTGAGAAAAACCCTGTGCATCGGGTTCTGGTTTTTTTTATTGATAAAAAATTTATTCTGTTGATTTTAGTATTTTACATTTGTCGAATCTTAATTTATTAATTCTAAATATAGATTCTCTCTCTTTCTTTTTTTTTTTTTGTGAGAAACCGGGGAAAATTCCCCTTATTGAGTAAAAGAACGTTACAAAAGGATTCTACGTGGGTGTGCGGCCCCACTAACATCCTCTAAAAAAAGCGAACGAAACTCATTAGGACAAACAGGAAGACTATGAAAGCCTAATGGGAGAGAAAATGCATGGTTCGCTAACCTGTCGGCAAGACGATTAGCTTCCCGATACACATGGGAAATTCGGACTATCCAATCCTTAGATAAAAAGCCATAACACAAGCGTACTAGGAATGACAAGGGATGAGAGTCCTCAATCCCTGTCGTAAGAAAACCAACTACCATCTCCGAGTCTATCTCCAACTCCAAGCGTGTGATCCCTCTATCCCATGCGATATATAGTCCGTAGTAGACTCCCCATAACTCTGCTAACGGAGCCGAGCATATGCCAATGTTAAGCGTAAACCCACAACACCAATTACCATTGTTATCCCTTACAATCCCACCAGCCATTGCTAATCCTGGATTGCCCCTTGAAGCGCCGTCTGTATTTAGTTTGTACCATCCCTCAGGAGGTGATAACCACGCAATCATTGTCTCTACCCTCTCGGTCCTAGCTGATTCGCCATTCACAAGCGCATGTGCAGCTGTAACCTCTTTAGAGATATCACTAATGAACTTTACACGATCCCTGCACTTGCCATTAGTTCCAAAGATTCTCTCTCTTTCATTCGTTCGCTGTTAATTTCCCACCCAAGTTCAGAATCTATGAAAACTCAATGTAATGACTACAATTCATATCAATACAGAACGACTTGGAATTTAAATATAAAAGTTTATTTATTTATTTTACTATATCAGTATTATACACTGATTGTACCACTAGCGAATCCCGTATGTTATATGAAATTAAATAGGGAAAATACCATAAAAAACCTTCAATTTTGAACATTTTTCCAACTTAAACATCCAATTTTTGTGTTTCCACTTAAAACCTCGAACTAAATTGTTTTTTTCAAAACAAACCTTCAAAAAATCTAAAATGTCGTAAGGTTGGGTTGACTAACGGTCAATATCTAACACCGTTAACAAAAATCAATTTATTTTGTTAAACAATTATTATTTTTCAATTTAATTAGAAAAAACAAGAAAAATCATAACGAAAAAACTAAAACTAAGTAAAAATAAAATAAAACAAAAAATAATATTTTTTTAAAAAATGTTAACATAATAAAAATAATATTTACCATTAACAATGCTAACAAATAAAAAAAGAAAAATAAATTAATTGATTATAATATTATAATAAAACTTATTTTATCTAAATAAAAACTATTTTCTTAATATATATTTTTAATATAACAGTGTTATTATTTTGTGAAACTACGTTTGTAAACATTTTTCTTCCAGTTTATACTATCAATTATGGAGTGAGTTTCTAATATTAATATGTGGTTGGTAAAAAAATTAATATTTTTATTATTGTAAATATAACATTTAATTAATGTAATATTCATTTTTGTTTAATAATTTTTACTTAGAGAAGATAATTTTTACTGTTAATAATAAAAAATATTATTTTTATTATGTTAACATTTTTTAAAAAACATTATTTTTTGTTTTATTTTATTTTTACTTAGTTTTTTCGTTATGATTTTTTTGTTTTTTCTAATTAAATTGAAAAATAATAATTGTTTAACAAAATAAATTGATTTTTGATAGATGTTGATCAACAGAAATTTGTTTTAAATTTGAAAATTTAAATAAAAAAAGGATGTTTAAGTTGGAAAAAATGTTCAAGTGAAGTTTTCCAATTAAATAAGCGTCATCTTTAGTATTGTTTAATGGTTTATTACATGAAGAAACAAAAAAGTTCAAAGGAAAACAAAACATATATAATGGATGACGTAATGGAAAGGTTGAAAATGGATGAGGTTAGGGGTCATTTAATTTCTCCAACGATTTGAGACGTTAAGGAATGGAAATGGAAATCTACTCAGACCATTTTTTGAAATCCACTAAAACTTTTATGATGAAAATACAATTACTCAAACTTCCCTAGAAGTGATCTCAAGAGCTAATACTTATTATGGTTGCTTTGTGGACGGATCTTGGTTTCTGCAGATCAGGAAGCAAGAATTGGATAGTGAAGCAGGTACTAGTCAAGTTGTGAGAGGATCATTAGCTATCAATTCAATAACAGTTCCATTAGAAACTGAAGCTTTTCAGGTGATTGTGAGGTTGGGTTTCACAAGGAGTTACATTTTGTGCTTTATAACTCACTTGAAGACAGCTCAGTTTGGAGTCACCATAAACGTAACTATAATTTTAACTTTATGCAAATTAGAAGACAAGTAAACAAAGTGGCTTATGTACTTGCTACAAATGCTACAAATACGATGTTGTATCTAGGAACAACTGTTAACGTATTGTCTAATGAAATGGATTGCCGACAAAAAAAAAAGATAGTTACAATTTCACCATTTACATTCAAAAGTACACTAGAAAATCACACGTTGCTGAGGAAAATAAATAAAATATAGAAGCAAATGTTTCTCTGTTTAAATGAGACAATTTATACCTCTATTTTTTATTTAACTTATTCATATTTCATTTATCTTTGTTCCACTATCTAACTATTCCTTTTATTTATGAAAACACATATAGTACGTTGAGAATAAATTCACGTTTTATAACAGATTTGAACTCGAATTATCTGTTGTGTGAAACAGATTAAAACTTTTATTCATCGATTACTAAATACGTTTTAATCATGGATGGATGGTATACATATTTAACTATATTTGTTTAGTGTTCAATGAATGATGATGCAACATGGTTTATTTTATTTATTGAAGACCCACAATCATTTGAATAATTAAAATCATCTATAATGCGTGTAAGCTTGCAAAAATACAGTATAAACTTGTACTTAAAACTATAAGTATCAACATCAATCTGAAAATGATTTCCTTTTGAAATTATTACAACTAGTTAATAAAAAAAAGTTGTCATCATCTCGATTTTAAATAATGCCATACTTGTTCCTTTGTTATAATTTATATGCTATACGAAAAGGACTTGTAACTTGTAAGTGGGTTGCTTAGGGACAAACCTGATAAAGATGTTGGGAGAGAGTTTGAAACATGCAAATATACCTCTTTTTCTTTTAATCTCTCCTAGACTCCTACATTTCTTCACCTTTACAAAATGCAAATATTTTACTTTTTGGCATTTTTTTTCCTTTAGTTGTTTTGAAACTATATATTTTTTTAATCAGAACCGGAGAAATCTTACAAGAATTTGGGTTTTTTTAACAAGTATGTGGTATTCCAATTTTTACAAATATATCACTTAATTTTACTTTTCAGAGTTATAATTTTAAAAAGGTGTCGACCCAAAAAATATATATAATTGAAGGTAGTTCACTAATCGGAAAAATCCAGTGTTATGTAATATTTTTTTAATTGATATAAATTCAAAAATGTAATTTATTTATTTGATATTTAGTATATTTTTAGTTATTTATTACGATTATGCCATTGATTACCCATTCTACAAACAAGGCATCTAATTTTGTTCTTCTTCAAATAAATTGATAGACTTCGTCACTCATCTCCCTCGACGATCTCCCAACTCATATTTGTGTTTCCATCGATCTCTCTATCTCCTTTCTCTACGAATCCTTTGGGGATCAGCCATGGATGAAGAGTATGAGGTTATTGTTCTCGGCACCGGTCTCAAGGAGTGTATCCTCAGCGGTCTCCTTTCCGTCGATGGTGTCAAGGTCTCAATCCTCTTTCGTCGATTCATATTTGTTCACGGAACCTTTTAATTCATGATTGATTTTCGGATTATTGCTTTGATCCGGATTCAAGTTTCTATTTTATTTGGTATACAATGAACGGATCTCGATGAGATTAGATCTCCGATTGTATGATCTGAGATCTTAATGTGGATGAGATGTGATGAAAGTGATAATCACGTTTGAGTTAGGAGATGATTGGAAATGTTTGCTTTGTGATGATTTCAGAAATGTGATTGCTTTTGGGGCTTTTATATAAATTTTCATGTTTCATCGACCTCTTGATTTCCCAGCGGTCTGAAATTGTTGCATTGGTGTTTTTAATAATAATTCATTGTTTTAGTCGACTGATAGTGTTGTTTTCTTGATATTACGAGTAGGTGCTTCACATGGACAGGAATGACTACTATGGTGGAGAATCAACATCGCTTAATCTCAATCAGGTTTGTTTTTTTGAATTTTCTTTAAAGAGTTTGTGGTAGTTTACTTTTATTTATGGTTTTGTTTTTTTTGTTTGCAGCTTTGGAAGAAGTTCAGGGGAGAAGAGAAGGCTCCTGAGCATTTAGGTGCTAGCAGGGATTACAATGTTGACATGATGCCTAAGGTATTATAGCTTCCGTTTGTTTTATTTTATGCTGACTATATCAATGCCACTTACTAACTCTTGTCTTTCAATGTGATGGAACAGTTTATGATGGGAAATGGCAAGCTTGTTCGCACCCTTATTCATACAGATGTTACAAAGTATTTGTCCTTCAAAGCTGTTGATGGAAGCTATGTTTTCGTTAAAGGAAAGGTATAAGCTTGTCATTGATGTATTAGTTGGAGCATTTTACAAAATCATTTTACTAATAAGTTTTTTAACTGTTGATGAAATTTTTTCCTACAGGTTCAAAAGGTGCCAGCTACCCCTATGGAGGCCCTGAAATCTCCTCTCATGGGTATTTTCGAGAAACGTCGAGCTGGCAAATTTTTCAGTTTTGTTCAGGAATACGATGAGAAGGACCCTAAAACACACAATGGAATGGATTTGACCAGAGTTACAACAAAGGAACTGATTGCGTAAGCTGATGTTCTTATAAATTCTAGTTTCTAGCGTTTATGTTGTTAGTTGTTACTGACATTGAATTAAAATTATACGTGGCTAACCATTTAGATGACACTTTGGCAGGAAATTTGGTCTTGATGACAACACTATTGACTTTATTGGTCATGCAGTGGCACTTCACACGAATGACCAACATCTCCATCAACCCGCCTTGGATACTGTAATGAGAATGAAGGTGAACTTTTGTCAGACTTGTCTCCCTTGTTTTGACAGTTCTACATTTAGTTCTTAAGCAGCTAAGTTGACATTCTTGCTTTAAATGGCTGGCTAGCTCTATGCGGAATCTCTTGCACGTTTCCAAGGAACCTCTCCATATATTTATCCTCTCTATGGGTTGGGAGAACTACCCCAGGTATTTCTGTCATTCTGATCTTTGCCTTGGTTGCTTGAATTTGTCTGTAGTTTTATATGACTATTTCTTGATTCTTCTCTGTCTTCTCTCTCTTTCTCTTCTCCTTGTTCAGGCATTTGCACGACTTAGTGCTGTGTATGGTGGCACATATATGTTGAATAAACCTGACTGCAAGGTATTTTCTCTTCCTCATTATTACAGCTCTTTGTTTAATTTTATGGACGCTGGACTCATATATTAGCAATGTTAATCTTATGCCAGGTAGAGTTCGACGACCAAGGTAAGGTTATTGGTGTAACATCTGAGGGAGAGACTGCCAAATGCAAAAAGATTGTGTGTGACCCTTCCTACCTATCGAACAAGGTAATATTACAGTTCTTAGCATGTGTAAACCTTCGTCTATGACTTAAGCTGTGTTCATACTTATCCACGAGAGCATGACCGTATAAAATAAGTAGCTGTTCATGATACTTGTGACTTTTGCTATTTCACCTATTCTGGTTAACTTTCCATAATTTTATATTCATTTACACATTTAGTTCTTCTCTTCGTGTGACGACCAGACTGCAGTCGGTACAGGATTTTTGAAAATCCATTCCTTTTTCTGGCTTGTTTATATATGATCGTGGAACATTTTCATGAGATGATGATTTCGAACAGGTTAGGAAGATTGGCAGAGTTGCTCGGGCCATCGCCATTATGAGCCACCCTATTCCAAACACCAATGATTCTCACTCAGTGCAGGTCATCATACCTCAGAAGCAGCTGGCCCGCAAATCAGACATGTGAGTTCTTTTGTTTTTACTTCGAGAAGCCAGTGGCTGAGAGGAAGTGAGATGCCTTGTGTTTTTTTTCTGTGGTACCTAAGCTCCATCTCAACATCATTTTGAAGCAATATTATAAAATTGCTATAAGATTCCTTCGTAGATGTAGCTGGAAAATGGAAGCAATATAAAACTGGAACCCTCTCTAAATCACAGCTTGATTGCAGACACTAACACAGACAATTATTTCGTCATATGTAAAAATACAGTGATGTTTGTTTGGCCATTTGTAATCATTCTCTTCTTTTTTGGGATCTGATGTTGTGAAACCTCTATTCTAACAGGTATGTTTTCTGCTGTTCATACTCCCACAACGTTGCTCCCAAGGGAAAATTCATCGCATTTGTGTCTACAGATGCAGAGACTGATAGCCCTCAAACAGAACTAAAGCCTGGAATTGATCTTTTGGGTCCTGTTGATGAGATATTCTTCGACATGTATGATAGATATGAGCCTGTCAACGAGCCCGCTTTGGACAACTGCTTTATATCAACTGTGAGCGAGACGACCTATATTTAGTTTCTATGGCTGCCTACTTTAAGGTTGGATGGTTTCTAAGTATCTTACACTTCCCTTTGTCCTTACAGAGCTATGATGCTACAACACACTTTGAGACAACTGTGGCGGATGTGTTGAACATGTATACTCTAATCACCGGAAAGGTAAACATTCTGAAATTCGCAAAGGATATATGTTGATCCGATGGAAAGGATAAATTGCGGCTTTCGTTGACATCATTCTCATCAATTGTCTGTTTTGTTATGTTGCAGCAAGTGGACCTAAGTGTTGATTTGAGTGCAGCAAGTGCTGCAGAGGAATGAAGATCCACTGGATCGCTCTCAAGTTTTTTTAATCTTAAGCTCATTTTGTTTATTTCTCTGTTTTCGGCTCTTGCTTTTTTTTTTTTTGAACTTTGAAGACACATCAGACCAATCCTCATGTTTTAGCAGCTAATAACCATATGTTTCCGTTGAATGTTGGATGACCTGGTTAAGACTTATTAAGGCTATTCTTCAGTTGCTTACATTTATATTTTTAGCTTATCTTTTATGACTAATGAAGCTGAATACGTTTTGCTGACCTGGTTTATATTGTTCGTTTATTTTCTATGATTAATGTTATTTTGCGATTCTGTAAATTAGTTACACATAATGGTTCATCTAAATTCGTTTTGATTTAGAAAAAAATATTAAGCTTTTCTATTGGTTAGATAGAACTTAGAAATGGTTGTTGACCAAAAAAAAAAAAAAAGAGAGAGAGAACTTAGAAATGGAAAGGAAAGTGGAAACTGAGAATTCTGGAGCTGGAACTACGTTGACAAATTGTTCGAGACGAGGATGTAAGAGTATTTGATTATTAAAATAAATTTGAAGGATTTAGTCACAAAGGTTTCGTGGTGTAGTTGGTTATCACGTCAGTCTAACACACTGAAGGTCTCCGGTTCGAACCCGGGCGAAGCTACTGATTTTTCAATAAAATATGTTTTTTAAATTAAAAACTTGAAATAACGCCATTGCCGAGGATCGAACCCGGGTCACCCGGTGACAGGCGAGAATACTTACCATACTACAACGACTTTGTTGTCCAGCTGCGAGAATATAAATAAATAATCGCTTTCATTCACTAACAGTTTGGAAAACCCACAAGAACTTGAGTCTTGAGCGGCTGGTGAATGTTTTACATGATGAATTTTAATTAGTAGAATAGTAGATAGTTACTGCACGAAGTGAAACAAGATGCGAGAAACAAAATAATGTTTATGTATAATTTGGAAATAAATCTCAAAGGCTAATTAAGAACTGAAAGAATTTGTCCAAAACAAGTAATGAAGAAGGAGACCGTGAGCGGATTATATATCCTAGTGAACATTTCATGGAATCATTTGAAAGAACAAGGCACCAACAACTGTTACCATAAAACTATCTTAGAGACTTAGAGTTCTAGTTTAACCACAAGTGGGATATTGAGATAATCATCTATATTCTTTTGAGCATGAAACATGTATGTTTAAACATGATCTTACTGTCCAAGATGTGGTCAACATGTTATAGAGAATTTCTAACCACATAAATTTTAATGTTGCAAGAAATTAAATGAACACAAACACACAAAACGAGTTTATTTTGAGGATAGTGTCACCAAAAGACAGATTTGACGGTTTGGTCGTAACGATCAGAAGAATCATCACTCATTGGGCGTCATCCCAACTGAATTTAAACTTAAACAAGTAATGGTCTATTAACCCTAACATTCAGTTACTGAACCTAGCTGCTCATAGTTGAAAAAACTTGTGTTGAATCTTCAGATATTACTACAAGGAAACATTCCGTTTGGGTATTTTGGAAGAGGAAGCAAAAGAAACAATAGATTCAATCTTGTCCAATATTCCCTCAGCAGAAGCAAGTATGTGTCTTCTTGGTTGTTCCCAGAGCAGCCTAATTTAATAGAGCCATACCTCATGAGCTTCCGTAGCATCAATGGTATCGTTACTCGAGAAACCATCCACCAAATCTTAGAGCCCAAATCCAAGGTAAGAAAATGAAAATCAAAGGATGATGCTACCAATGATTACAAAACTGTCCATCCTAAATCTTCGAGTTTAAGATAATTGATCCAACAATAAAGCTCCCGTAGTTTCAGACCTAAGCTCTAAAGTATGCTTGTTTAGAGAAAGATGAATATGTGATACTAAACAGAGAAATCTCAATCTTCTTTAGGACTTGATACTACATCAACGAGCTACTGATTCAACTTCTGTCCAAATGTCTTCACAGAGAATGATTCAACGACATGTTTCCTGGTCTATTCGCCAACTCAGGATTCTTCACAGAAAATGATTTAACTACATGTTTACTGATTCAACAACATATTTATGTTCTGGGAGAGCCACGTATCCGACCAGAATCTTGTGCTTTTTCCATTGCCTATTTTCAATTGCTTTTTTTTTTAAGTTGTACTTTCCCCCCCAGCGTTTTATTTCCTCTTTTCGTCTTTTATTCTTCCTTTGTGTTCGGTAAAAAGCTCTTTAGAAACGTAGCTGTATTCGTTTGCCAACGTTTTATTTCCTTTTTCATGATCCATTTATCTTTGGGCTTTTCTTTTTCAATTGATTAAAGGGAATTTTACAGAAAATGCTCCAGGCCCATTAAGAATTTCACGGGATGCCATTTAGCAATGGGTCTTTCAAATATGCTATTTTTCTGTGGCATAAGTGATGCTTGAATGACTAAATTGCCCTCCGTCATTGCGCGTTGAGATTGAAGGCGGAAAATTTTTTTTTTTCCTTCAAAACCTTTTCATTAATAACCATTGTTGGAATCATATATTACAAATGATGTTAGAAAGTTAGGACAACAGTCATAAAGAGACCAATCATACAATGATGTGATTGATTTTTTTGCTAATTGATCTGCACACATATTTTGTTGACGAGGCTTGTAGCTAAATCTGATTTCATCAAACATGGTCATCCATAGCTTAACCGTTTCGATGTAGTTTTGAAGTCGTCTATTTTCTTGATTTCCTTTGAGAATGCGGTTAATGTTGATGTTATCGCCTTCACATTCTACCTTCTTATAACCAAGTCCCCAGGAAGATTGTAAAACCCATATTAAAGCTGAGAACTCTGCTTCCTCAACCGTGTGTCGTCCCTGAATTTTTCCCATTCCACAATGTCGTACATTCCCATCGCTATTCCTTAATATCCAACCAAGTCCTGAAACTCGATTACCTTCATGGTGTGAAGCATCATAGTTACATTTGAACCAGTTTTCTCGTGGGTATATCCAGTTTATATGTCTTGAAACTGATTGAAGATGTGCTTCCTGCTGTTCAGATGGGTATAACTCTGTTTCATCCAGCCATTCCTTCGTATCTTCTTGTGCCTTGACTAGTATAGTAGAATGATCCCTTGATTTTTGATTGAAAATCATTTCATTTCGACCTTTCCATATATGCCACAATATCCAAATAGGAAGGATTCTAATGTGTCGGTCAAATCTGTTATCCTCTCCTAATTGAAGTATGTATCGAATTTTATCTTCCACCGGCATTGTTGTGCTGATAAGGTTGTCATACGGTATCCCTGAAGCTCTCCAGATTGCAGACACATAAGAGCAAGTGAAAAAAACATGATCCCTTGTTTCAAAATTGATACAACATCTTGAACAATAAGGATTAACCCTCATGTTTCGATGGATTAGCGTATCCGCCATCGCAATGGCTTTAGATGCGAGTCTCCATAGGAAATGTTTAAGTTTTGGAGTGATATTTTGTTTCCATATGTTTCTCGCTATATCCGGATGGTGAAACAATGGTGGTTTCGGGTCTTCCTCGGTTGTGGATAAATTAGTTGCAAGCCGATATCCAGATTTAACGGTATATATACCATTCGTTGAGTGGCTCCATATTAATGAGTCTTCTTTTTGGTGACTTGGTAGAAAAATCTTTGTTATCAACAGATGGTCGGAGGGGTCTATTATCTCCTCCAACTTCCTGTTATCCCATTGATGTGTATGCTCGTCAATGATAGAACTCACCGGTTGAGTAGGATCAGCCGTAGGTAATAAAAGGGGAGGTCTTGGGGGCAGAGTTGGGAGCCAAGGGTCTAAACCAATCTTAGTGTTTTTTCCATCTCCGATATTGAATTGCAGCCCTTCCTTAAGCAAATTGCATCCAAATCGTATCGAATTCCAGCCATACGATGGTTGACATCCCCTATTTGTCGAGAAGATATCTCCCTCTCGAAAGTATCTCGCCTTGAGAATTTTATAAAGTAAACTTTCAGGACGATTTATTAGTTTCCATACCTGATTGGCGAGTAGAGCTTGATTAAAGTGGTATAAATCTCGAAAACCCAGTCCTCCGTCTCTCTTGCTTTTGATCAGTTTTCCCCAAGCAACCCAAGACAATTTCCTATGTTCTTCTGTTGTTCCCCACCAAAATCTAGCTATCATGCTATCTACTTCGGAGCATAATTCTTTTGGTAACTGGAAACAATTCATTGAGTACACCGGCATTGCGTACGCTAAGTGTTAAGTGGCTGCGGAAGAAACTGAAAAAGTATCTAGCATTAAATGTGGACAAATGACTGACGCTTGAAATGAATTAAAAACACTGAAACTGTACTATGTCGCCGAGGAGAAAAACAATTTGGGTTGCGTCAGGACATAAAAGAAGAACAAATTAATTGTGAGACAAAAGTGACAAATTTTTAAGAGAGAATAACTCTTATTGACGAAGGGACAAAATCAACAGAAGCGGGTTTCAGAGGGGAAGGTTAATAGTTAATGGCAGTGGTTGAAAAATGCGTATTAATTGAAATGAGGGTGGTCGATAACTATATATAGTATATGAGTTGTAGAGTTGCTAATTAAAAATGCAATTTTGCAGGTCTGAGAAGGGGACTACTATGGAGGACTTGGTATTGGTGATAGTTAGGAACTGGGAATGTGGGGATTTTGGTAGATGGCGTTTTAAGGTTAGCGGAGATGAGATGGCGAGGTTTGTGGGATTGAGTGCAGAAACGAGTTACGACCGTTTTGTTAGAAATGTGGTAGAGGCATTTAACGTGAAAGACAAAAAAACAAAACTCTGTTTAAGCTTTTTGTATGAAACAAAAACAACAGCATTCACTCAAGGGAAGATGCCACCGGTTTCAATTAGTTGCGATATTGGGCTGCAGCAGTTCAAAATAACCAATCTTGGGAAAAAAGACTTGAACTGATGTTGACGTTAAAAAGTGAAGTTGCTGAAGGTGAGGCAGTTATGGATATACAATCGCCAGACGATACCCCTTCAGATGATATGCTCGTAGCTCATATAGAGAAAGTGGAAGCAGATTTATTGGCAAAAAAGAAGAAGATGTTGGTTGGGGAAGGTGATAAAGTGAAAGCGTTGAACAAAAGAAATGTGGTGGACAAAAAAGTTAGTGGTGTGATGCAAAATAATGTAGGCTGTGGACAAAAAAATGCAATGGTAGTTGATGGTGGATCGGTAGAAAGCAAGGAAGAGGAGTACGACTGTGTTACGGAGAGGAAATAATGGAGAAGTTTTGGACTTTCGGTCTTATCTGCCCCGATTTACGAAGAATCCACCGCTTCGTTTTATTTCAAAAATATTCACGTCCCTTCAAGTCGCGCGAGTAGACGCGCATTGGAACGAAGGCGCGTGACTAAACGCACAAGTCTACGAGAGGGTAAACACGTCTTTTCAAATAAGGGAAAAGGGTAGTTTTCAAATGGATTTTGTAAAAGGGCATTATTCCTAAAATTCCCTTGATTAAAAAGCTCATTTTAAGTTGATCAGCTGATCATTAATGGTTTAGGAGTATTGCCCTTTCCAAAACTTTAGTATAAAGTTATGGGCTATATTCGGAAACTCTCTTATTTACAAGACAAAAGAAGTGACATGCAAAAGATAGCATTATGAGTAATACGAATATGTCATACAAATACCACGGACAGTCGGACACTACATTAACTATTATAATACAGTGTACACTTCCATCCAAATTTTTAATCTATTTTTTACCAATTTTATATCGATTAAAATATATATTAACAAATAACAAAACTTAAGATGCGATATCAGGTAAACATTGTCAAACACATCTGTTTTTTTTTTTTTAATTTTAATTATGTTTTAGCTTAGGTATAAAAATATATCCATTGATCTACTAGTTGGAGGAATAATTTAACAACAAAAAAATATATTCCGTTAAAAATTTTACAAAATTTTATTTTGTTCGGTTACTAAATTTTGTTTCTTATATTTTAATTGGAAAAGCCAAAAGGCATGAAAGATTTAGGCGTAGCGTAGCCGCGTAGAAGTACGCATTTGTTTTTTTTTTTGCGGCCATAAAGGCGAAAAATACGAAAGGGTTTATCGATGGTCTTCTAGAAGGCACAGCTCATTTCTCGTTTTTTTTTTATCTATTGTATAATTTTTTTCCTACAATTCTATTCCGAATGGTTACAATCTTCTCTTGCCAGTTTCCCCACACTAGAATGTAGACTCGTTTTGATAGAAAATGGAAAAAATCGACAAACACTAATTAAAACAACAGTTTGGTTCTGTTTTTTTTATAAATTCTATTAATTTTTTTTAAATACAAATTTGTCCTGGGGAAAGAAATTAAATTCAGTTTCTTCAACGAGCTAAAAGAGAAAAAATCCAGTTCCTATATGCTAATATTTGGTTCATGTTTCCTCATCAGTCTTAAACGACGAGGTAAAGACAAGACCCGATTTTTCGTCCAAGGTTTTTGATTCCAACCAGTAAGATAATATAAGACTAAACTAATCATAATAAATTGGCAGTAAAAAAAACCCCGACAAAACATTATTTGTTTAGTTTCCAGCCATCGGTTATATTATTAAAAAAAAAAGGAACAAGAGGCATGCTCGGTTATAAGCATCTCACCTAAGGAAAAACAAACAAAAGATAATATGCATAATTGGTAGAGTTCATACATAGATGATTTCGTAAATAAAATAAATCACTCTGCAAAACGAGATGACAAAACTAATTAAAAAAAAAACGAATGACAAAACCTGATACCAAGCTTCAAATTAAAGCTCAAAAAAATAATCTTACAAACACGATTTAAACCTGCTTGGGTACGTTTGTAAGAGACGTATCCTGATGGGAGTTCAATAAAGAAGGTAGGCAAGTGGTAGGAGTTAGGGATTGGTAGAAATGGAGCAGGCCTTTTAATGTCAGACCTTACGATTCTTGTAGCTATATTAATGTTCCTCATTCATTGCATTTTGGATAATACTATTAATTATCATGAATTTGCCAGATTTGTTATATACTTTATAATAGTATAGTAAGAATTCAAACTAGTTATATTGAATTGTGGTATGTGCGGCCCTAATTAAAAAAAAGTTAAACCTCGAGGATGTTTGACTGTAAAACTACATCGTTTTAAACCAAAAAAAAAAAAAAAAACCCTACGTCGTCACTGCATTTTGACTGTAAAACTGCATAAAATCATTACTCGTTAAATAGTAATGATGTTTATTTTTGATACATTATTGAAGTATATGATATTTGGAAACACTGAGGGACGTAATTACGACGGAGCATGGTCCATGTGTCATCGTAATGTCGCTCGGATAAGAAAGAAGATAAGTCATCGTATCCACATGGACTTCTTCTAGAACCTATTTTATCCAAGCCAAGAAATTTTGAATATTATAAACATATCATCTCATATTTCGTAATCAAACCCCTCACGGAATTTACATAATTTAATGTCTTTTTACAAATATCTAAAAATACGAATAATAATCCGGAAGAAAATTGCGTGGTCCTTGTACAGAGAAATGAATTATTGGTAGTCATGTCAAAAAAAGAAGAAAAATAACTCCTCTTTACTTATTATTAGTCATGTCAAAAATATATTTATTGGTAGTAACTCCTTTTTTAACAAACGAATTCCTTTATTTATTTTTTAACGGCTAAACCTTTATTACTTTTAGAAAAAAGTTTACATAATCATTAAACAACATATTTCTTATACAAGTAAGAGAATAGAAATAAGTTTGAGAAATAAGGTGCTGATGATATGACAACTTAGTCAACTTATCGATTATTATATTACATTCTCAAAAAAACACACGAGAAGCTAATACTATAAAATTTATCTGTTTCTATCACTATGGCTTTGAATGGTGTTTCTATCATGATTTTTAGTTTTTAATTTTTTAAAAACTATTTTAATTATCTAAGATTACAAAAAAATTAGATTCTCTAAAAATTAGGGAATCTAGATTCTAGGAGGTTTTGAAATTTTCTAAACAAAATCTAAAAACCATATTTCTGAATTTTTGAGTTTGTTTGAATAAAATTTTTGTCTTTAAATTTTCTATTTATTTTATGTTTTTTTTTTTATAAAATTCAAAAACTAAAAACTAAAATCTGAAAACCAAAATTTATAATCTAAAAACAACTAAAAAACTCTTAAACATTCATGACTAATATTTTCAATAGATACATTTATTGATTGTCTAGTAATTCCTTCATCTATTTATTTATTTTTCGAGGGATTGTTACTAGTAAGTTATTCGAAATGAAATATTAGGGTTTATAGATTTTGATACAAAATATAAAATGGCCATATTCGCCGAGTCACACCTCGGCATTTTGTATAATTAAATGCGTTTACATTTGTCGTTTTTGTAGTACAAATTTGTAAACATTGTAGTTTGGATTGTCCGCCCTATATTTTTGTGTGATGCAAAAATATTTAAAATATTATGTGGAGAGTTGTCTAGTGTCGAGATAACAACACAATGGTCTGAATTCGTAAATTTACCGTATTTTACTAGTTTTGTTTGTTTGTTTCCGAAAATATCAAGATTAAAGAAGTGATAATAATTATGATACCAAAAAAAGAAAAGAAAAGAAGATAATTATCAAAGGACCGTCTTCTTCAGTGTCTTATCCCCTATAAAAAAAGCTCTGCCACTTCGCTTACCAATCGCATCTTCTTGAGTGTCTCAAACAATTCCGATCTCTCAAAATCACAAAATTTTCTTCTTTTTGTTCATACTCTGTTTTCAAGAAGCTTCTTAGTCTCGTAGTTAAGTAATTATGGAAATGTCAAAGAAGAAATCAGGTGAGATTAGAGGAGATTTAATCCCAGGATTACCGCAGGAATTAGCAATGGAGTGTTTGATTAGAGTTCCGTTTGAGTTTCATTCTTACATGAAATCCGTTTGCTGTTCATGGAGAAGCTTAATCTCTGATCGTTCCTTTAATCGGGAACGGAGAAGCTTTGGAAAAGCTGAATCTCTTCTCTGTTTTGTTCAACCTCTGACTTCTCCATCGCCGGTTAATTCA
Source organism: Cardamine occulta (assembly GCA_028015245.1). Lineage (NCBI taxonomy): Eukaryota > Viridiplantae > Streptophyta > Magnoliopsida > Brassicales > Brassicaceae > Cardamine > Cardamine occulta. The sequence goes on along the minus strand of CM051380.1, from coordinate 1,639,986 downwards.
CCGATGATGGACGGTGATGTGAGTGAGAAGAAGAAAGAGGAAGAAGGCGAGTCTCAGACGCAACAGCAGCAACAGCAACCGCGTGTGACTGGCACGCCACTTTACGGTTTGAGCCTTTATAACGCAACGCTCGACACGTGGCACCACGTCGCGATTCCTGAACGGATTCCTTTGTTCTGTGAGTGCTTTGCGATTCAGGACGCCGGTAAAGTTTTGTTAATCGGCGGGTGGGATCCAGAGACGTTGCAGCCTGTGAGGGATGTGTTTGTTTTGGATTTCTTCGCCGGAGAAGGAAGCGGACGGAGGTGGAGGCGAGGGAAGCCGATGTCTGCGGCGAGGTCGTTTTTCGCCTGCGCGGCTGTCGGTTCGACGAAGGTTTACGTCGCCGGAGGTCACGACGATCAGAAGAACGCTCTGCGGTCAGCGGAAGTGTACGATGTAGAGAAGGACGAATGGTCTATACTTCCTCCGATGGCGGAAGGAAGAGACGAGTGCCATGGATTCTCAATGGCGAAGGATTTTGGATTTTGCGTTTTGAGCGGTTACGGAACAGAGACGCAAGGCCAATTCCGGTCTGACGCTGATATTTACGATCCGATTACGAATTCCTGGTCTACAATTGAAAATGTCTGGCCGTTTCCAGATTTAAGTCCGAGAGGTCGCACCGCCGCGGCAGCTGAATCTGCCGGAGGTTTCAGAGGTTGTAAGTTATGGTGCTTCATTGACAGCGAGAGACAGAGTCAGCCTCGTTGGGAGATTGAGGACGATTCGATGAAATGGAAGGTGGTTATGGAGACGATTTGGCTTCCGGTGACTACGATGACGTCGGTTTTTGCAGGAAGCTTGAGTGGCCAAGCGGTGGCAATGATTGGTGGTGGCGGAGAAGAATGTGGGACTATGATGATGAAGACCACGGCGGAGAAGAATGGCGGGAAATGGAGTTACGTCAACACTCCCTGTAGTTTTTCGAGTCTTCCCTTCTCGTATTCTTCAATCTTCGTCTAAGGATTCGAAGTTGAAAGAGTCTTACTTGCGTAAACGAAACGAAGTTGGAAGAATCAATCAAGAATCTCTCTGTTTTAAAAGACTTTGACTTAAGTCAACGAGAATACTTTTCTTTTTCTTTTTTTGTCGGCAAGTCAACAAAAATTAAACGAAAATGGGTGATAAGTGTGATTAACTAATCTTGTTTTTTTTTTAATTATTATACAACATCAAATCTTAGTATCGATATGAAAAGAATGGTATTTTGATAACTGAACAAAGTGACAATGAAGAAGAATGGCTAGTAATAATACTTGTCAAAGTAATTGCCAGTCATCTTCATGTTCCTGACCAGATATCTCTTCTGTGCTGGTTTCTGCAATTCCATAGTCATTCCTTCTGTGGGATTGAGTCACAGTGAACAGAGGAGCGCCATTAGAGTCTCCGGCTAGCTTCGTTGCTCGGTTACAGAAATCATCAAAATCATCTGTTACAAAGTAGGAAAAGATAGATATCAGTGAGGTAAGCGGTTCAAGACAAATTTTGGAGACACTGCGGATGAGAGGGAAAAAAAAACTAAACCACACTTATAGTAAATCGAACCAAAATCAAACCATACAAATGTTTTTGTGTTTCAGTTCTTTGTAAAACCGGTAAAAGCGAAAATCAAAGTAAAACCAAACGGTAAACCCGATTGCTCTACCCCTAGAAACCAGTAAATACCTTTGTCCCGGCAATAGAATCCAAGAGCTAGTGAGGGGTCGAGTGACTCCAGCGGAACATAACGGATGGTACTGTAGGTAGGAGAAATAAGAAGCATGAATCATGCCGACACAGAGAAAACTAAATGAGGCAAAGATGAATAGATGATCAATCAACTCACTTGCAGTGGTAAGACGATGTGTCAACATCTTGTTTTTCTTTCTGGACTGTCACTACCTACCAACCGATAAGGCTTAATCAGTGAGACTGAAATATGATATGAAGCACATGGACTTGATTTATATCAGTCCCCAAACCAATTAGACAATAGATAAATGGATGTGATGGAGACAATATAAGGAAGATATGGACCACCTTAAATATCTCTAACTTCAAATGAGTTTTTTTTTTTTTGGAACTACAATAATTCCTGTATGATTCTAAAATACGGAATTATAAGGAGTGTTAAAGAAAAGACCTGTTGAACATTGTGCGGATCAAGGTAGAAACCTTTGTCTTCTTGAACTCCAACTATGTAGGTTGATGCACCTGGTTTTCCGCCCAAAATGCCGAGGCTTTGAGGGAATGTGAATGTAGCTATCAGAGATGGAATGTACCTGAAAACAAATTTAGAATCTAATTTTCAGAAAGATTACGATGATTGCAGCCAAATTCGATAATAAGTCATTCCAGCACATAAATTCCGCTACCATCATATCCTCTCCATAGTGTACATTTAGATTCATGTGTGTATGTAACTAAAGTGATCAAATTTTAGATGTCTAGTACATATCGCCTAGCAATGAATTTGATAAAATCACAAACCTCGGGTTCACTTTATCAAGTCCAAGAACCAGTGGGACCAAGAGAAGAATTGGCGTCCACTCAGTTTCTCCTTCTGAAAATTCCAAACAAGATTTGGTGACTTCTTCTATACAGAGAATTGGAGCTCCACCTCTCTCTCCATCTTCGCTCCCAGAAACGATATGAACAGCCATGGAAAATGAGTGGTGTTTAACATCAGTTTCTTCTCTCTTCTTCCGAGCCAATGATTCCCATGATCGACAAACAGCATATGGTCCTACCCATGACCCAGCAGCCAGGCCATAAGATTCCCCAGCTAGTATAAGATTGTGAATCGAGAATGCCGAAGCCTCACAATCACCAAAAAGTTCTAAAATCTTTAAGTATTCCCCTTCAGGCGGCTGCATTTTCAAACCAAACAAGCTCATTTTAAAAGGCCTCGATTGTTGATCAACCAGATTAGTGTTCCTAGTATTACATACTCATTTACTATGACATAGACTGGATAACACAACTAACCTCAGAATTCTTTTTCCTCCAAGACCTTCCCAGCCTTTGGTATAGCAGTGCCTGTTAAAGACATTGACAATAAGTTAAGAAATTTGAAGCCTCAAGCTAAAAAGATAATAACTCCTCACAAAAGCAGACCTGTGCGAATAGCATCTGACTGCTTCGAAGCATACATCCCCAGTTAACATCACTAGTATAAGTTGTGTCTCCAATAGGCTCAAAACCTGTAAAATGACACAGTAAGTATTCTGTAAACAGTTTTATGCTAGCTTGAGTTTGAAGTGAATATACAAACCTCTACGATATGTCATCAGAATTAAGGATTGAAAATCTTGTTTGAATGCAGCCAAGACACAGCCAGCATCTGCTTCTTCCAAGGATTCACTTTCTGAGATTTTATAACAGACACCCAGGAGCCATATATCACTTGTACTGCTGGAAATACCAGTCCTACTCGGCCCTAAAACACGCTCTTGAAATCTCCTAATTGCCCCACTAGCCATAGAAGCTGTTTCTAAAATTACTGTCCAACCATTATGTGTGGTGCAAACTGGCTTATGCTCGGAAGTTGAAGCCTCCCTATAAGGTTCCGAATCTGAAACTAGAGACGTTGGGGATTTATCACGTTTTTCATCTGCGCTTGACGAAGAACATTTGGAAGGAAGAAATCTATCACATATAGCCTTCATTACCTAGACATTAAGCACCAATTGCAACGGGTCTGTCTCATAGAAGAAAACTAAAACCCAGAGAAACTACCTTTGTCTGCAATAAGAAGCAGGGATAAAAATGGATCAGGTTAACATTAAACAGAGTTTGCTCCAAGAATTAGTTCTCAAAGTTAGCAAAATCACACACAGTGAAACCATGAGCCAAACTGCAGTAAAAACAAGAATAAACCACAGCAATCAGAAACCAACAAAGACTTCAAGAGGTTTATATCAACCCAGAAATCTAATCCCTTAGTTTGATCTCACTATTACAATATACCCAAAATCTTTCTTTAGAGGATCTAATGAACACATCAATTAAGATAAAGGTACTCAAAAAAAAAGAAAAAAAGAAAAAGAAAAGATAAAGGTACTCGAATCCGATATGCAAAGTCTCCAAATTGAAAAAATCCATAGCAATAATAAGAAATTCGATACCAAATCATGCAAAAACTCAAGATCTCTGACGCAATTTCTCCTCACGGATCTACAGTTCATCACAATTGATCAAATCAGTCAACTTTACGTAACTCATTCCTCGTATTCAAGCATAAAGAATCAAAGGGATAAGAGTCAGAGCTCGATTAATCACTAAACAAACGCATAGGGTTTAATAGTCCGATCCAGGGAACGAAAATATTCACAGCTTTGGAATTTCTAGCAGAATATAAAGATGGATCACCAGATAAAACCAATCGAATCGTTCGGGCTGACTAGATACGACGGAGATAAGACCTCCGGCGACGAAGACGAAAACGGGAGTGCGAATTAACGGAGACGAAGTACGGGAGTTTGAATTGCAAAAGATCGATTTCGTGTTACAAATAAGGAAAAAAAAAAAAAGTTTCGTGTCCTCTCTCTCTTATGTTTTACGTAATTATCTTTAGCTTCGAATTTGGATGATTACATTTATATTAAAAAACTTAAAATAATTAAATACTACATTACCATAATCTCTGGGTTTGATATACACAATTGAAATCAATTAAGTTTAGTTTTACGCTCCGATGCCGGTAAAAGGCATCAAAATATTTATTATATTGTTACGAAAGGGGAATAAATGTGAATGCGACTTCACTAATAATATAATCATCGTCGTAATTATTTTATTACCAAAAAATGCATTTTCTTGTGTATATACTTTGGGCCAGCTCAATAACCTAAAGCCCATCTCTGTCTAAAAATTGGTTATCGGAAAGAAGAAACCGAAATGACTTGTTTACCCTTTAAGGCTGATATAAGGCTGTGCGCGCACTGCGCAGAATTTCAAAATACTCAATTGGAACTGCCGCTCTTTTCTGCATTGCGTCGTTTCATTCTCTGTTAATCGGAACGCCATTGATCCATCTTCTTCTTCTTCTTATTCAATCATACTGATTAGGTTTTCTTTTTCTTCTAAGTTTCAGGGATTAATTGCGATAGATAATCTTTGTGATTTTTTGATTTTTCCTTTTTTTTTATCTCTTTCGCCGTAGGTGTTTGATTTTCACTCTTTCACTCGAAAATATCTAAATTCAACATCTTGTAATCTCTATAAAATTCGAAGTTCTTACTATCAATTCGGTCTATTTCCATGACTTCCAGCAAGAAGGTACGCTCGATCAGAGTCTTCAGAATTTTTTCAATTATCTTTATGATTTTTCTGTTTTGATAATTTATTGTAGTTTTTCTCTGATTTTGTTAGGGTTTCGATCGGAATCAGATCAGGAGATCGTTCAGAAAATTTTCAAAGCGAATTGGGGAATTGAAGAAATTTGAAAATCCAAATCGGATGAATAAGGGGAAGCCTATCTTCATTAAGCGCAGTATCTTTTTTATTGTTTCAGATTCAATTTATTGTTTACTTTCACAAATCTTCGTATTTCCTTTGTTTGTTTTCACATGATCATGTTTTTTAAAGATATATACCTGAAGAAGAAATTCAAAAAGAAGGTCAAAGATCATGGGATATTCTGCTCTTGCTCTTTGGATCCTGGTTCTTCATCTCTCTGTGGCAGTGATTGCAGTTGTGGGTATGAACCAAAACTTACTTTCTCTTTTACGTTCTTTGGCCTATCTTGCTGGTATTCATTTTGATCACTAATAATCGTCAGACTAAAGATTGGTTTCTGCATTGATTTTAATTGTTGATGTTGAAGTTTCTTTTACTGTTTGTTTTTTTCCTTGATGTTAACTATTTTCACATTTCGTTGTGGATTCTACTCTCAAGCTGTTTATCTAGTTGTAAGTGCAACAGTGAATGCACCAACAAGCCGTTCCAACAACGACATATCAAGAAGATAAAGTTAGTTCAGGTTGGTATATTACTACAAAGATGTCTTATAAAGAATGCATTTTCTAGGCTAGTTGAATAATTTGTTTCTTGTAGACAGAGAAATGTGGATATGGAATTGCTGCAGATGAAAATATCAAACCAGGAGAGTTTATCATTGAATATGTTGGGGAAGGTGATGTGATTGTTCGATTTCTCATATGTAATTTACTATTGTCCCTTATTGTGCCATTCATTTATCTTCTTAAATCCATTTTTTACTGAAGTTATTGATGAAAAGATTTGTGAAGAAAGGCATTTGAAGTTGAAGCGTCAGGTGGAGACAAATTTTTATGTGTGTCAAATACACTGGAATATGGTGATTGATGCTACTAACAAGGGAAATAAATCAAGATACATCAATCACAGCTGCAGCCCTAATACAGAGATGCAGAAATGGTTTGTTATATAACTTATTATCCCTCCCCTAACTTATCTTCTGTTCAAATACAGTTGAGCAAGGCCTATATAATATATACCTCTTTGTTTTCATTAGGATAATTGATGGAGAGACAAGAATCGGCATCTTTGCTATCCGTTTCATTAAAAAAGGCGAGCAGTTAACCTACGATTACCAGTAAGAACATACATGTAAAGTGACCTGGAAAACCCCCAAGGTAAAGATGGTTTGTTGAATAGTTTGAGTTAATGTCTCATGATTTAGTTGGAACAATTGTAAGCAATCTTTGCGGTTACTGTTTTAGTCATCTATATAATCATCCTTTGATTGAAAGCCAAACAGGAACTGGTTATTTTAAACATTTGGTTAGGTAAAAACTCGAGTTAGGCACGTTGCTCGTTAGTCGTTTGAATTGTGAAGCTTGTCGAGGTAAGAGAAAGAAATTTAAATGCGCCAGGAAAATCTTGGAACAACCGTAGCCGGAATTGCATTGGTGTGGTGATCCGGCTTGCACATCCCATGAACCAAAGGTACAACTATTTTTCTTTTTCCTCAGGCTCAAAAGCATTTGCTCTGTTCACTAAGGTGCAGTTTTTGACTGTAGTATTTGACAATTCCAGGTGTTTTGGCATCATTACACAATATGATGAGTTTTCAAGAAAGCACTTGGTATTAACTTGACTTATGCCCAACTCTTTTGTTCACCTTCTATATTACGAAATCTAAAAACGAAATGATGTTTGTACAGGTTAAGTATGAGGATGGTGTTACAGAGATCATCGACATGTCCAGAGAAGTTTGGAAGATTGTAGCTGCTTGATATTGGCTTCGAGCTATTTTCTGATTTCATACCCTATCATTTGATTACACTTTGAATTGTGAAGAAACCGTTGTTAACCGGTGCTGTATGTGTTATATATAATAAACCAACTAAATAGATGTAGACTTTGTTGTTGTATTTGTATGTATTCTAACTCAAACCAGTACATATGTGGAATCTTTGGATCTATGTAAGGAAAGTGTTTTTGCATGTTGTTGAACCGTGTTTTGTTATTCAAGTGACGAAAATCTAATTCCCGGTTTATTGACTATAAGGACTAGAACCAAACACCGGTTTATTCTGACTGTAACTCCAGTTATTAAGCACGTGATCCACCACCAGGCTAGTTTTCGTTGTACTGGTTGGTATTTCCGGTGGTAGGTGAAGTGGGGCCCTAATTCACATACATACTAATTTCCTCTTAACTGTATAAGGTTGATTTTTTTTTTTACATAAAAACATATGTTTAAATAGGAAAGTACATATATTATATCAGTGAATTTCTGTAAATGTGTTAAATAGTGGATTTCATTAATTTTATATTTCATAATCAACTAAAACATTTCAACATTTACGAAAGCGAAAAAAAATACCTATAGTTGAAAATAAGGAATCATATTTGCTTTGATAAATTATCATTAATAAAATTCAAAATATATCTGTAAAATTAACAATATTGATAAATAATCCAAGTTTTACCAGTTACCACCAAAGTTGTTGGAACTCTTCATTTTGAGGTTAGTATAAAAGAGCGAGCAAACGAACCACTTAGCCTCTCCACCACTTCCTACATATCTAATCCTGAATCTGGATTTGGATCTCGACTTCATCATCAAGCTCATTTCAATTCGATAATGAAGGTGGTTGATAAGATCAAATCGGTGACGGAGCAAGGCAAAACAGCCTTCTCCTTTGAGTTTTTCCCGCCGAAGACGGAGGATGGTGTCGAGAATCTCTTTGAACGGATGGATCGGTTGGTCTCTTATGGACCTACCTTCTGCGATATCACTTGGGGTGCCGGAGGATCCACCGCCGATCTCACGCTTGAGATCGCTTCTAGGATGCAGAATGTGATCTGCGTTGAGACTATGATGCATCTCACTTGTACCAATATGCCGATTGAGAAGATTGACCACGCGCTTGAGACGATTAGATCTAATGGAATTCAGAATGTGCTTGCCCTAAGAGGAGATCCACCTCATGGACAGGATAAATTTGTTCAGGTTGAAGGAGGTTTTGCTTGTGCGTTGGATCTGGTGAATCACATGCGAAGCAAGTATGGTGATTACTTTGGAATCACTGTTGCTGGTTATCCTGGTATTAAAATTTCCCTTTTATTCAATTTCATTGTTAGTTTTGTTAATGTCTTGTGTTAATGTTCTGGTTTGAATCTCTAATTGGATTTGTGTGTTTTGAATCAGAGGCTCATCCTGATGTTATTGAAGCTGATGGCCTTGCTACTCCTGAATCTTATCAGAGTGATCTTGCTTACCTGAAGAAAAAGGTTCGGATTTTGTGTCATGGCTTTGTATTTTGTGTGTCGAATTGATGAGTCGTTTTTATCTGATGGATTTTGTGTGTTGTGGCTCGTGGAACAGGTTGATGCCGGAGCAGATTTGATTGTAACCCAGCTTTTCTATGATACTGATATATTCCTCAAATTTGTGAATGACTGTCGGCAAATCGGGATTAATTGTCCCATTGTGCCTGGAATTATGCCCATTTCCAACTACAAGGGGTTCTTGCGTATGGCTGGTTTCTGCAAGACCAAGGTATGTTGTGATCTCTTACATCAGTGATGATATGGCTTTCATTGTAGAAAAATGTTGTCTCTGTGCTTACATTCTTAAGATTACATTGAGTTTGCTGCCTCTATTTGGTTGCCTTATGATATGTTTTCGGATATCATTCTTCTTCAATTAATATTCCACTCATGCTATTAATGGTATAGATACCTGCTGAGCTCACTGCTGCCTTAGAGCCTATTAAGGATAATGACGAAGCTGTTAAAGCCTATGGTATTCACTTTGCAACTGAAATGTGCAAAAAGATTTTGGCCCATGGAATCACTACCCTTCATCTCTACACATTGAATGTGGACAAATCAGCTATTGGGATATTAATGGTTGTTCCCATTTCCTTTAACATTTTTTTTCCTAGTAAAATCTATCAAAGAACATTGTGGATATGGGAGAACCTAACAATGTTGCTGAAATTTCAGAACCTTGGTCTGATTGATGAGTCAAAGATTTCTCGATCTCTACCTTGGAGACGCCCTGCAAATATTTTCCGTACTAAGGAAGATGTTCGTCCGATTTTCTGGTAATTTGCACTTTGTTTCTCTTGCTCTGATTTTGTCTCAGATCTTTAAACTTCTATTTGCGGAGAGGATAATAGCATTGTTTTCTTCTTTATATTTGCAGGGCAAACCGTCCAAAGAGCTACATTTCTAGAACAAAGGGCTGGAATGACTTTCCACAAGGACGATGGGGTGATTCACGCAGCGCATCATATAGTACACTTTCGGATTATCAGGTACCACATATTTCTTCAGTTTTCTGACAATCTATTTTAGATTTGATAAGTTGAATTCTAAAGGGCTTATATCAGCTGTCTTCTTTTCTTGCTTAAGTTTGTATATGCATATTGTTAATTTCCCAAGCCATTATCACTTGTAAGGAGATGCTTGGTTTGCTTGGCATCTTCTTCTGTGTCTTTCATTGCCAATGAGTAGCACTAATCTAAATTCGTATGTTGATATAGTTCATGCGCCCAAAAGCACGTGACAAGAAGCTTCACTCAGAATGGGTTGTCCCATTGAAAAGTATTGAAGATGTTCAAGAGGTAGTTTTTCCTTTACCAAAACTCGTACAAATTGTTTCAGTCTCTTTTCCCTCGTACTCACTTGCAAATTTTCTTGTAAAACTAAAAAATCAGAAATTCAAAGAGCTCTGTGTTGGAAACTTGAAAAGCAGTCCATGGTCTGAATTAGATGGACTCCAGCCAGAGACAAAGATCATAAACGAGCAACTCGGGAAAATCAACTCCAGCGGCTTCCTGACCATCAATAGCCAACCATCAGTCAATGCAGCCAAATCCGATTCCCCAGCTATTGGTAATGAAATCCATAGCCGTGATCTCATAATCATACCTTTAAGTCTCAAAACAATAGTTCTATTTGACTCGGGATTGATCAATCTTTTGTTGAAAGCCTCTTAAAACTCTCTATAGCATATCTACTTAGCTTATAAAAAAATGTTAAATTGCAATTCAATCTTTGCAGGATGGGGTGGTCCTGGTGGCTACGTCTACCAGAAAGCTTATCTAGAGTTCTTCTGTTCAAAGGAAAAGTTAGACACTCTTGTGGAGAAATCCAAAGCATTTCCGTCTATCACCTACATGGCGGTGAACAAGGCAGAGAATTGGGTATCAAACATCAGTGAATCTGATGTGAATGCAGTTACTTGGGGAGCGTTCCCAGCTAAGGAGATTATTCAACCTACGATCGTGGATCCAGCCAGTTTCAAAGTCTGGAAAGACGAAGCGTTTGAGATCTGGTCAAGAAGCTGGGCTAACTTGTACCCAGAAGATGATCCTTCTAGAAAATTGCTCGAGGAGGTAAAGAATCTTCTTATTCTCTTCTTTTCAGAGACCATATTGGTTTAGCTGTAATGATAATGGGATACAATGGAATGTGCAGGTGAAGAACAGCTACTATTTGGTAAGCTTAGTGGACAACGATTATATCAACGGTGATATATTCTGTGTGTTTGCTTGATCTCCTGAGGAAACCAACCAATGGTGAAGAAGATGAAAAAGAGGAAACATTCGGTTTCACAATTTGTTTCTGTACCTTCTAAAGATATTATTATTCGTGGTTCGTAATAACCTTATTGATGAATCAACAAAAACATCAGTTTGATTGCAATGAAAAAGAATCGCCTAGGCGGTTTGTTCTTTCTCTCTGTGTCAAAACAACATCTTAAAAATAGCATATAATAAAATCAAGAAATGTTGGCATTTTTTAAAGATTTGGAAGTAACAAGACCAGAAGATGTTCGCATCAAATGCTCCTTAAGCATTGAAACACCAGAGGCATCAGTCTTCAAAAGCGGTTGCACCGATTCCCACATCTTCTTCTTCTGAACCTGCAACAACAACAAAAAACACAGAACTTGAAAATGTCATGATGAATAAGACTTTATTACAGAAAAGAAACGTCTATGCAAGGCGAAGAGACCTTATTAGGAGGTGCAGGTTCAGGAAGATGCTCGAGATCGTCTTCGTTACCAAACCAAACTCTATCACCAGGAACAGACCCTTGCGGTGGAACAAGAAGCTCAACATTCTCATGAGCTGCGTCAGATGCAGCTAAAAGCATACCACATGACTTAACCCCTCTCATGTTTCTCGGCTTTAGATTAGCCAGCACCACAACTGATGCACCCTGCACACACCCAAAGTCTCGAAATTGACTCATTTCTCAATCTAATGGGGAGAATTTCGATCCCAGTTCTCACAATTTGGATTTGTAGAATCTATATTCGATTTTTTTTTTCGGAAGATGAAGCTGACCTGAAGGAGATCGATAAGAACGTATTTGACGAGACCACTACAGATGATTCTGGGCTCAGCTTCACCGATGTCGACTTCTTCCACATACAGAGAATCAGCTTCCTCGTGTTGCCAAGCTTTCACAACTCTTCCTACTTTTATGTCTAACAGATTGGCAGTCTCCTTCACATTGTCTTCTTCCTCCTGAGATTCGCCCTTCTTCTCCGATTCTTCCGCTGAAACCGTCGTGCCAGCATCGGCGGCCGCCGTGCAGAAAGTCGCAACCTGAGGCCAAGAGCTCCGATGACGCTGGTGATGGTTATAAACGGCGGGGACTCGAAGAGATGAGGAGATTGCCGCTACCGGCTTCGATGAAGAGGCGAAATAACGAGGGAGTTCGCGGCGGAGAGGAAGCGATGAGATTTGAACGGCGAGTACTCCAACCTTCACTTTCAGCCCACCGGAAAAAACCGCTATCGACGCCGCCATGTGAATTCAGCTAAGATCTCTGTTCACTGATGTCTCTCTTCTTAAACCATATCTGTATCTTTATATATAAATGTAAACAGTTTTGTTTGTTTCTCAGTATGATTTGACTTGGTGAAAATTAAGCAAATTTAAAGAATTTTCCAAAGCAATAAATACGATTAAATTTTCTCAACCTCTCGAATGGAAAAAGCTGGAAATTACTAATAAGATTTTGATGCGCAAATTCATGTTAACACAAACGATAAAAGAAACATAGCAGTGTACAATCTCAATACCAGTATGAGATAAAGCAAACAGAGCAAAAAAACAGAGTATCTGAATCAATAATCGTCTCCCTTGGAAAGGACTTCTTTGCAAGTAGGTCGCAGTAAAATAGTGTGCTCAAACTGTGATACATAGCTTCCCTTCACGTCACACAGAGGAGGATACGGCTGAAATCAAACACAGAAAAATGTTTAAGCTTTTAGACACCTCAGCAATAATGAATCATCATCAATCTTACCTGAACAATGCCAGAGTCACACAGATTCTTTAGAGCCATTAAGTATTTGGTTTCACCAATGCGGTCCAAATAGCGTCTGCAGAAGGCAAGTGTGGAGAAATTCTTGTTAATGGTGGCAAGGAGTTGTTTTGCTCTAGGCAACCTCAAGGGGACATGCCCAACGTCAAAGTTCTTCATGTAATGGCTACATTCTAAGTCTTCTCTCACGTATCCTTTCCCTGCAATACAACACAAAAAAAAACGTTGGTGAATCCCAAAGATGCAGTGCCTTTCTTTTAATAGTTGAGTCTCCAAAACTTCTTTACCGGTTGATCCGAATGTTTCTATGGCATAAAATTCGCCCTCTTCCATCTTTGTCTGCTCGCCTCCTTTGACGATAGGAACTGATTTCCCAGCATGTATCTGATAGGGTCCAATGCTATGCCCATTCAAGTTTCGGATACTTTTGACTGCCAAAAGGACATAACATGTTAAGGTTTTTTATTACATCAACATCAAAATGTGACATTGATATAACAGCGGTGGTTAACTAGATGTGACATTGGATATCAGTAGTACCTTGGAAGACCTTTCCATTGATTTCAACCTCATAAGACTCCATGACCTCCTGAATTGCAGCACCTATATCACAGAGACGGACATCGATCCCAGCTTCCTGAACCAGCCAAAAACAACCCACCAAGGAGGTTAAGACTTAAGAGATAACTAAATGATTCCTAAGCCTAAATGAAATCAATTTCACACTGATGAGCTTAGAATTTCGGAATTCATTTGGATTCCACTGTAAACAATGACGAAAGAGAAGAAAAGGATCAAAAGAATGAGGACAACATAAATTAACCAAGCTGAATAGAACAAAGCACTACAACATTGCTTTATCCTACTAGTAATTGTAAATTCATAAAGCAATGTATATTAGCAAAAAGAATCTGCACCTTGATACCAGTATATGTAGCTTCACGAGAGGCTGCTAAGAGAGGATCAAACATTGGGTTGAACGCAACTGTAAACGCACAGTCAATAATATGCCCTGCAACAGAAGAGATGCTCATTTTTATCTGACATTTGTAACAAGGAAAAACAAAAACAAAAACGAAGATTTGCCACATACCATCAATATGTGTTCCAAAATCCAATTTCATAACATCATCATACTGAAGTACAGTCTTCTCTCCAGAGTTTGGTGTCCAATGAGCAGCGACCCTGAAAATTAAAAATTCATTAGAGAAACATGACTAAAGAAGAAGAACATAAAATTATTGATAGAAATAAAGTGTAGAAGGTAAATGTTATAACCAACCAATTCAAAGAGCATCCTGTAGGGAATGCAATACCAGCTTGAAGACCATTCTCGGATATCAACTTACGAACAGTATTCTCCAAGGTCTCACATATATCAGTCATCAACATTCCAGGCTTCACTATGCTTCTAACATATTTCCGAACCTGAAAAATATCAAACACAATCTCTCAAGCGGATGTTAAAAAGAAGCCAGAAAAACTCTAATCCACGGTCATTTTATCACCTGGCGATGAACTTCTGCAGCCTGGCGGACAGAGTTGTAAATTGGCTTTTCCAGACGCTCCAACTCTCTCTTCTCTTCAGAAGTTGTTCTCCACAAATTACTACATTTTACAGAAATCAAGCACCAACATCTTAAAATGTCGGCACAAACAGTGTGATAAAGGTAACAAACGAAGAGTCTTGAATTAAACAGGACTGAAAATCCAGTAGGCTCAAGAGAAGAGAAGACAAAAGTTGTAAGACTCTTCCAAAAAGCCAATGCCTATCGCATACTATAACATATGGAAGATTTTGCCCCTAAAAGAGAGGTTTATGAAACTTACTCATCCTTATATTGTTGGATTTCACCTTCAGGAAACTCTCCAGATGGAAAAAGCTCAACGATAGGGATCGAAGGTGGATTAGTCTGTTGAGGGACTTCCTTCTTCTTCCTGAAATATAATCAAAACTATCATTAAAGCAAACACCAAAAGTTACACCAAAACTATAATTAGACAAACAAAAACATCTCTTACTTGCTTTTATTTTTCTTCTTCTTCTTCTTCGTTGAAGCCTCAGCTTTAAAAAAAAAAAACAAATATATCATGTTAATCAACGTTAAAGACATAAACTCGTCGACTATAAGAACAAAGGATCAAATCAACAACTTTCAAATCCCAAGACCAAACTCAGATACAAAGCTAAGTAATCGTATATTAATAATCTTCCATTCAAAAACTCCAAATTTCCACCATCTACTAATCAATAACACATAACGATAGGAAAAGGATTAATTTTTTCCCTTAGAGATGAAACAAAAAACCATGTGATCAATCAGAACACCAAAAAAAGATAAAGTATTCACCTTTGGTTCCCTCTTCTTCATCGTTCTCATCTTTTCCATCTTCTGCAATCTCAAGCTTCTTAGAAAGCTCAGATTCCAATTGTTCCTGTTTTCCATTAGAGGATTCAGCGCCGCCATTCTCAACCAGTGGAGGAGCTACAACAACATCAAGGCTTTCGCTCGCCATCTCAATCGATTCTCACCTTAATAACAAAACACTAACCAAAGACAGACAAAAAAAACTCGATGAAAAGCTTTGCGCACGAACAAGACAGAAGAAGAAGTAAACCACTCTTTCTCTTTTGTTACCCCCTTTAGTCTCTCTCTCACCTCCGATACTTTTTTCGCGAAAATACGGAAAACCCTTGAAATGTTTGAGATTTTACAAAATTAGACACATAAACTATTTTATTTATATAAAAAACCCTCATGTCAATTTACAGTTCCGTTTCTTATTGGGCCTTACCGACATTTATATATCGTCTGGGCTTGCTTTTCCAATTGCTAATTAGTAATCAAGATGCCCATTTATCTAGTTTTGGCCTAAAACAACGTCTTTTCCTTTTACAATGTTTTAGTCCTGGGCCGAGCTTGGTTTTGCTAATACTGTAGTAACTAGTAGTAACACATTGACAATAATATAATTATTTTCGAAAGCAAAATATTAATCTGCCGTTACAGAGACAAGAGAATTCAGAATTGTCGACATGTTGACCAAAGCTAACGGCTCATTTTCTCAAGGAAAAAAACCGTAACGTATCTTCTTTTTCTTCTTCTTCTTTCTCTTTAAGTTTTCGCATAATTTCGAAAATTCGATTCGAATCTAAGAAGACAGTAAAGAATCTCGTTCCACTGATAATTTCTTCGGGAGTTTCCGGCGATTCTGAAGAAATTCGAGAAGTTATGGAGACGAAAACCGGCGGATCTAAGCAAAATCAGACACCGGCAATATCTTCGGCAACGCCAGCTCCTCCGCTTTCTACGCGACGACCGAGGGTTAGAGAAGTAAGCTCAAGGTTCATGTCTCCGGTTTCTTCATCTTCTTCTTCCTCTTCCTCCGCCGGAGATCTCCACTTTTTAACTTGGAACTCACCTAAGCACCACCATCTTCAACAACATCACCAGATTCAACGCTCTGTTTCGGCTCAGAGGCATATACGTCAGTTAAAAATGACTGACGGAGACGAGAATCGCTCATCAGAGACTGCGGCGCGTAGCCTAGAGTCGCCATTTACTCTCTCGCAAAGCGGAAAAATCTCAAAACAAACTCAATTGAAGCCGCTAAAGGAGAACTCGCACCGGCTAGACACACCTACGCCGATTGTTCCGCCGCCGTCTAGATCAAGGCTAAGCCAAGAACGATTGCTAACCGCCTCCGCCGCAACGAGGCTTCTCCAATTAAGCGGCATATCGGCCTCTAATGAGAAAGAAGGGATCATCAAATTAGGTCAGGAGAAATCAAACGGCTCAGATCAGTTTCCGACGCTTTTTTGTAGAACTCATCATAATTCTATACCTGCTTCTCTTAATCGAACTGTGAGCTCACCATTATCGAGCTTTAACGGCTGTGATAGCAATTCATTTTCGCGGTCATTACCTCCGGTAGCACCGAATTCGAAGATTCCGGCGGATTCTAAAAAGCAGAGAAAGGTTTCGGAGCAATTAGAAGATTTACATTCTTTGAAACTACTCCATAATCGTTACCTGCAATGGAGATTTGCCAATGCTAATGCACAAGTGAAAACTCAAGCTCAAAAAGCACAAACTGAGGTCAGTTTCTGTATTGGATCTCTAAAAATTTCCATTTTTGATTCCATTGAATGCTTTAGTATTGTGAGATTGGGTCTCTATTTAGCTTTAGATCTAGTCTGTAGTCAATTTCATTTAACTAATGGCTATTAGCCAGAGTGATTACTGAAATTTAGCTTTATATCAACTCTGATGCTCTGTTTATATATTCTTGTAGACAATGATCTATTCCTTTGGTTTGAAGATATCAGAATTACATGATTCTGTACAAAGAAAACGCATAGAGCTTCAACGTTTATTAAGAATTAAAGCTCTTCTTGCGATTACAAAATCTCAAGTAAGCTTAGAGATACCTTTACTTTCACACTAATGACTCTCACATAAACTATGAAACTTATGAGAAAATGTTTTTCTTCCATATGAAACTCTAAAACAGATTCCACGTTTGGAACAGTGGGCTGCTATTGAAGAAGAGTATTCGACTTCATTGTTGCATACAATCCAAGCTTTGTCCAATGTTTCATTACGGCTTCCACTAGATGCGGATATCATGGTATTATTCACTTCCTGTCAATCATATCAACTAGGAAGAATTATCTGCATAAATTAATCACTAAGAGTTTGCTTTCAAAAACCAGGTTGAGAATAAAAAGTTAGGAGAAGCACTTGTTATTGCTTCCAAGGTTATGGACAGCATTACACAAAATGTTGGAAACTATGTCTCAAAGGTTAGTACTTACTAGACCAGTATCAATCTCTGGAATCCATATCCGATTTTTTAGTTCAAGATTTGATTGTTGAATGATACATATTTGCAGGCAAAAGAGATGGAGAGTTTGGTATCAGAATTAGCAAGAGTGAGTAGTAGAGAAAGATCATTGACAGAAGATTGCGGATTAGCGCTTCTTAAAACACAGGCATTACATGTACAATACCTTTCTTTTACATATATATATACAGCCTCATTGCTTATCATCATCCTTTGTATAAGAGTTTTTGTTCGTTTATTTTTTCTTAATATTCTGCAGATTGAAGAATGTTCGCTGAAAAGTCAACTTATCCAGCAAACACCAAAAGAAGAGTCATCCAGTAAGTAACAGTAAAGCATTAAAATAGATTTTTCAGAAAGATATAAAAAAACAAAAGATTTGGTTGAGCATATATTCAAGAATTGATCCAGAAACGAAAAACAACATCGCTTGGAGGAAAATATTAAAAGAAGTAATCTGATCTAACATTGATCAAGAAATTGAAGAACACACTACAGAACCAAAAAAGAAAGAAGAAGATCGGCTGGTTTTGATAATCCGCTCATTCAAAAGCCCATTGGTTCTCCTTGCAAATCTCTTCTTCTTCCTCTGGAGTAAAATCGTTCTCGATGCCGAAGTGTTGGCGAATCTGATCTGGAGTTTTACCTACGATCATATCAGCGACAGTTTGGAAAGTGAGATCAAGCAAGGAACTGATTACGAGATAATTCGCAGCAAGCATCACATCGAAGATAGTGGATTGGTCGATGTTCATGAAATTAGCGTCCCACTTCTTGAGATCTTCTTTCTTCTCTTCGGATAAAGAATCATCACCGATGTGCTTCTCGCAATACTCGATCACCATCGCCAGGATCTTGCCTTCAACGTTTTCAAGTGGGATTTCAGTATCGGCGCAGTTGTCTTCAACAAGATGGTTAATCATCTGCGATTGAATTGCGGCCGCTACTTCAGTCTCAAACACTTTACCATCGGAGCTTTTCAACGTAATCTTCTTCGACATCGTTCGTTCCTTGTGGGTGCGATTTTTTTCTCTGGAAGCAATTTGATGAAATATTGAAGAATTGAGAGATGTTTATATAATAAAAGCCCTAATTGTCGTTTGTCAGAGTCGGTGTAATTGTTTTTTTGGTTTGTTTTCCATTTTCAAAAAGGAAATCTAATTTGTCAAAAAAAATAAATGGAAATTTGAATTAAACGATAAATGGAAAATTCAGTTGAATAAACCATAGCTAAAACGGATCCTAAATGGCTTAGAAATTTACAATAGGCCCAATTTATCTAATTTCGCCACAAAACTTAAATCAGATTGGAATCTACGTTTCAAAATAACGGCTCTCATCCAATACAATTAAAGGACTTTGAGTGGAGTAAACCAAAACTAAAATTTGTTATGTTCTTTTTGGTTCAAGGGTAATGATGGATAATATAGATTGAGATTCTAGTAAAAATAGCTAAAAGTGACATAAAAAAACACTTGATAGACTTCACAACAAGAGAAGATTCTTCTTCAATATAAATATAGATGCTTTTTCTTTAGCTTGTTCCATATTCAAGTAATTCCCACCTGAACGGTTGAAACACATATAGCACTTCCGGGCAACTCTTGAACAAAAGTGCGACACAAACGCAAACCGCTGCAATCGCTACCATCGAAAGCATCGCTGGCCTGTAAGCAACAGACCTGTGTTGCGTTGTGACAAAAGCGCGTTTGTGATCACAAAGCTTACATTGGTCGATCCGAGTTATCTTTTCTTGTTTGTGGTCAATGTTGAAAGACTCAGGAATGTTAACCACAACGTGTTCTTCGGCGATTGGCTTCCGCTTGAGTTTCCGTTGTACGAGATGAATATACGAGAAGTGACCGCGTAAACGAGCGTAGTCTTCTGGTGTGAATCCGGTATTGTCCCGGGAAATCTTCCAGGCTTGAATACCAATCTGAACCAACAAAAAAAGAAGATTTTAATCAGGAAAAACAAAACAGATTTTGAGTTTACATAAGTTGAAGAGGGAAATAAAATTCAAATTCACCATTCCAGGATCCTTAGTCAGAGCATCCAGCACATCTTCTGACCCGTCTTTACCAGCTGCAATGTGAAGCGGTGTTAAACCGGATGGACCAGCTGCATCAGGTCTAAACAAACCGGATAATGTCTGGCTCTTCTTCTTGGGAATGAATCTAAGAAGCATCTCGACCATAGGTTTTGAGTTTTTCCTCACGGCTCTGTGAAGAAGACACAGTTCTGATAATGCAGCATCAGGGGATACATCAACGATTCCTTCTTCGAAGAGTATATTCAATAGCTTCTTGATCACAGCACACCATTCTCGGTCCATTGAGAACTCAATCAGAAACTTAAACCTTATTAAAGGGAATAGATCCTCTGGATTAGGATCTGATTCCGCAAGTCTTGACTTGAGTTCACTTCTGTGAAGAAGCCAACCAATTTCGTGGATGAAATCCATTGCTTGTATTGCAGAATCAGTTCCCGTAAACTCTAATGTGCTTTCGAGTCTTCGGATTTCAGAACAAATATCTTCGTCCTCAGATACTATGAAAGGGAAATAACTACTGCTTAGGCCGTCTTGGTCTTCAAGCTAGATTATTGTCAAGCAAAGTAAAGCCTTTAAATCTCACTGCAACAAGAGAAAAAAGCAGAGCACGGAAAATGAAAGTTACTCACTTCCACGAAACCTCGACCACTTGCGATAGGCATCTCACAAGAAAAATTGACAAATTCAATCTCAGTTTTCGCCTTAAGATAATCTCTCTCCTCCATCTCTCCTTGTGTTGCTTCCTGAACCAAGTATGCTCCTTCTACAGCACAAAGTAACCTGTAAAAATGAAGATTGGCATCAGAGATTCAGAGGAAAAGATAGGGAGTGTCAAGCTTCGAAGAGTATATATACCTTGTGCCAGGTCGACAGAGATTGATGCCTTTTACTGTAAATTGAGCTTTCCTTGTTACAGCGAGCGGTCTAACAGTAATTATTTGGCTATAATCATCACTTCTTAGAGGTAAAGATGTGTCAAGAACCACCTGACCTATGGCTCGAAATAAAAAGATTTATCAGATATCAGGAAAACATAAGGACATGGTAACATAAACCCAAATAATCTCAAAACTAACCATTAAGGGCAAATGCTAGTTGGTTTTGCACCCTAAGATAAATCCACCCATCTGTCCATAGAGAATCATCTGAGAGATCTAGAAGTTTCCTTAAGCTGAAACTCAGATCACAACAAAGCTGCCAGAAAAAAGGAAACGGAAAGCGAGTTCATGAAACAGATGATAATTAGGGAAGAATAGAGAAAGAGGTGAGAAAGTGATTCTTACTTCTTCCCAAGAAGCTTCATCTTGACGAATATAAATGGTCAAAACGATGCAACCAGGCCTAATGTAGCTCTCCATGTCAGTTGGAGTATGCGCTAACCAGTTAAGAATCTGAAAATAACACATGAATGTCAGTGTCACTTCCCAAATCTACAAAGTGATGCAACAAACTGCAGATATTACATACCTGCCCTCGTAAGGCAACTGGAAAATCATTAGGCACTTTTCCAAATAGTTTGAACACAATCCGATCAGTACGGCTCTGAGTATGTAACCAAAACAAAACAAGAAATGTTACAGTGAATTTATCAGCGACCAAAAATGAATGAATAGATAAAAGGTGAGATTTTTACCTGAGCATCTCCATTGGAACTTGAAGGTGATTGGTCAGAAGCTGAATCTGAATTCCTACTAGTCTGAGGTGGACTAGACTGAAGTGAGTCTTGATGATAATCAAGAGAACTGGTTGCTGGATTTGTAAGAGGAGGCGATGATCTCTCTATATCTGTAGCATCATCTGAGTTTATGTAAATATCATTCAAATCAAAATCATTCATTTTGACTTGTTTCTCCGACCTATCCAAGCCAGCTCTCTCTTGAGCAGCGTTAACATACACTTCTTGCCAAGGCGTCTCAATCACATTTACTGAATGATGCTTTATATCCTCTCGAGGGGCTTGTTCGATTGAAACCATAGCCGATGAGTTTCCAATATTTTGAGAAGCCTGGAGTCCTCCTCCACCCTGCAGAAGCCCAACTAAGTTCTTCCCTAGATGTTCACCAGCTTGGCTTACAAGGCTCTTTAGAAGATGAGACAACAGATCTTGATCACCCGTTTGGGCTGATTGATTCGCTGCAAACCGAACACATAACTGAATTTGAGCGCTTTCAAGACTAAAATTTGGATTTCCAAATGAATCTTCCATGAATAACTTACAATGCATATTGGAGAGTATCTTCAAGAGACTAATCAACAGATAATTGCTTGTCTGATCATCACTCAAAGGATTCCCATTGCCTACAGTATCATTTGGTTTCCTCCTACGCTTATTATGCCCAGCCAAACGTCTACGACAACTTCTCTTTCCTTCATCAAACTCTTCAAGCACATGAAACCTGCAGACAATTTTTTTTTTTTCTATTGAATTTTACCAACACATAAGAACCAATAGCCCTCAACAAAAACTAAAGTTGATTCCTTTTCTAAAACCTTACCTACTACATTGCTGACAAAACCGTTGCATAATTCCTCCAACAAGTGCACTAGTAGCTTTAGAATGCATCTCACAAACCTTATGACGTCTATGATAATCCTTCACTTTGCTTAAATCAGCTCCACATTTCTCTACTTGACAACAAATCGCCCGATTCGGTATCCCTCCTCCAAATTTCGTCTTTTTCGCACCATTTCTCTCAGTGTTTCCACCATTCTCACCACCAAGCTTCAAAGTAAGCCTACCATCATCATCCCTCAAGTTATCTTCTTCCATTGCTACCACAGTAACAGCTCTTCTTTTCTTCTTCTTCTTCCCCATCTCAATTCTTCTTCTCTTCATGAATTCAACATTTCCTCCATCAGAGCATGAAGAGGAGCTGTTGGACGACCCGTGATTCAACTGTGTAGCCACGAACAGATCACCATCCCATTTCCAATCATTCAAATCCCACTCTACACTCCTTTTACCACTAAAACCATATAAACTGTGACCTTCTTCACCTTCAATTCTAGCTTCCATCACAACCCCCAATTTCAAACGCAACGAAGAGAATATAATTGGTGAAATAAAAATCAAACCAAGTTCATAACTTAGAGATCGGAGCTCAAAGAGAATCAGACACGTGCCTTTGTCCAAACACCCAAGGATAAAAAATCAAGTTCCTTTCTCCATCGAGGAACAAAATTCCTCTTTTTTTAAATGGATCCAATCAGATAAAACTGACATATAACTAACCAAAAAAGGGAAAAAAAATATTATCTCCCAAAAAATACAGCTGGCAACACCTGGAATCAGACAAAGAACGGTCACCGGAGAGAAAAAATCCAGCCGTAGCCTTTAACGGTAACGGAAGATGAAGTGACAGAGCTACTGATGATGATGATGGAGGAGGAGAAGGTTTTGTAGCGCGAAGGATATGGTCTTATGGTTATGGTAGTACACAAAAAAGCATCTTCATTTCGAGAGAGAAGAAGAAGAAAGAGAGAAACCAAGTTTTTGGAAGAAGAAACATTTTTAAAAAAGTTTAGGGGAAAAAAGAAAACGAAATAATGGTGGGGTCCACTTTCCCATACTTCGTGTTCGTGTCTCACTCAATTTCGCCATTTATAAAAAAACATATATATATATATATATTTCGCCATTTTTTCCGTGGCAATGTGTATTAAGTATTAACTACACTATTATTAATTACTTACCCAATCTTCGGAGGCTAAAAAAGTGTCGGTGTGTGAAATCGGTTTGACTTTTTGACTGAAGAAAATAAAACGATTCTGTGGGACCCGACTAGGTCAACCTTCGTTTCTATTTTGTTATAACGGGCTGGTTTGGGCTTTTAGCTTACCTATGCTACGTCCATCTCTTTGAACCGAGCATCCACATCCCACAGGTGTCTTCCTAAAAAAAAATCATTTTTTTTAAATATTATTTTAATTATTTTGTAATTATTGAAGCGAATGGCGTGTCGACATGTGGCTGGATCTTCCAAGACCGGATGTCTTGCGGAAGACACAGAAGACACTCCAAAGATACAGATTGTAGGGCTCATTGCAGCATTTATATTTTTTTTTCGGAAAGACACCCAAAAAATTGTCCGATGGACATGGTCTTAAGTACGGTACTTGTTTTAATTTCAATGCAATTGGACGTTTCATCAGAACCAGAACCATAACGTAATCCCGAGTCATTGCAAATCGAACAGCTCCTACACTCTCCAGGTTCGGATGTTAGGAATAAATGATGCACATGACTTTTATGGATCAATGGCTCATAAATCGTAGCACATTGTACGTGCAACGTGAAACTACATTCTCCACGGATACACTCGTAAAAGAAACCACTGCACACTTTAGAACAAGCTGAGCATGAAAAGAAATAAGGAGATTCCATTTGAAGAACAAGTGGATGTGGATGTATCGCATGATATACTCTACGAGAAAGATTCGCGCATGTTTCGTGGAGGATAAAACCACAATTTAGACATGAGTAGAAGTTACCGTAATAGATAGGCATGATGCACGCTTTACAAGTTCTGTATTCGTCATAAGCTCGATCAATGTTTTCATCAAGTTTAAGATGATGATTCTCATGACTAAAGTGGCGTATGATTCCATCACTTAACCTTACAAAAGGCTCAACTTCTTCTTCTTCTACCTCTTCTGGCTCTCCCTCAAGTTCTTGTCCATCCCACACATTTTTCCCCGTGGCACATCTTGAATGAGCAAAATAAGAGCAACCTTCCTTGTTGCAAATATATCCTCCATAATCATTGTTAATCTTTCTACGACAGATGTTACAAAACCAATCTCCCAAGGCAAAAGAAGATGTAAAAGAGATACGGTGGGGATGACGAGAAATCCGTATGAGCCATGGTAAATCGAGACACCTTTTATGGACTACAAAGTCACAAGCGGGACATATATAGATTGGACTTCTTGAATCGTCCAACGCACAAACGTTGCAGTTTGTGGAAACTTGTCTCGGAAACAAGGTGAGTGTATGCTCATGTCTCTTTGGATGCTCTATGGAGAAGAGAGGTTTATTATCCACGCAAGCTAGATTTATAGCAAAATCGCAACTTGGACAACAGAAACATATCCTTGAGTGGATCTTGACAAGATAAGCATTTTCTTGTACTTACATCATTGTCACACCCAACAAACATGAGAGTATGTTTTGGGTGAAGAGGGTGTTTGATTGGTGGACTCTTCTTGTAAGACTCTTCGTGGCCATTCCCATAGCATTTCTTGCAGTAGACATAAATGATCTCTTCTACTTGAAGAAACTTGATGAAATTTTTGGTGTCAGCTTCGCATTTCTTCTCCTTGGGATCACCATGGATTTTCATTATGAGATGAAATTTTACTTCTCTAAGTTCGACCACTGCTTCAGCCCGGGGACATATGGAAACAAGCTCCTTCTCCGAATCCATAGAGGTAGACGTATGTATTATGAAAGAATATTTGATGTGAATCAATGGGATTTGATCTGAGTAAATCTTACTGCCTCGCCTCTTTAATTATAAAGAAGAAGGAACATCAAGATTTCAACGTTGTGGACACCTCACTAGCTATTCCTTAATTTTTTAAATATTTTTTTGGTCCACAGCCCATATTTTTATAAAGTTTATACTGACAGCTCAAGAGATTGTTGTGGTAGTTCATGTTCTTGTAAGTTTATCCAATTTTTTATTTTATCTGTTGGTATTACTAATAAATTCCGGTTTCAGACTTCCATAGTCTTATTCCCAATCTCGATACAATATTTTTTTCTATGACCATAAATATTTAGGTATAAAGAAAACATAAATAGATATGAAGACAATTATGACGTATTTTCATCCTATCCTACAGAATATTAAAAACAGAAAATCAACTCAAAATGGGCAAATGATCGTAAAGATCAAGCTTGGTCTATGTTATTAACACATACCATTACAAAAGCAAAACTTGTGAAAATCTGGCCTTTAAGTGCACCAGTTACTAATGGTATGAAGATGAACATTGCTGCTTCTGCTTCGCCTATTCCTCAGCACTCCACAAACGATTGTAGTGACACATCATGAGAAGAAGCTCATAATGGGAACGGCCAACCTGAGTATACCAAGTGGCCAACATGTAATTTGTTGTCCATGGAACCCAGAGATGACTCTTCCTCAAGACACAGAGATGCTCTTTAGGGATGATAGATTCATTGCTTATGTGAAGCCCTAAAGAAGTAGCTGTAAGGTTTGATGGATAGAACAAATCAAGGATTATGCTAGTTGGGCTGTGTGACTTGTGATCGTGAATGTTGACGTGTAGCTTCAAGAACATAATTTATTAGATGCGCGTATGTAAAATGCTAAAAATCGAAAAGGCTGAATCACCTTTACCTTCTTAAACACGTAACTTGTTATAATAACATCACTCCAAGTCTTGCACGTACATACAAGTACACAATTGTAAAATTTGAAGCGTTGTGTCTATTAGAAACAGCCTCAATTTAAATGTTGACAGAATGTGAAAAAGCTTATATAATAAAGATTAAATAATACGGTGTAGGGACACAAGATAAGTAAACCATTAATTAAGTAGAATATTTATAACTAAAACCAAAAATAATAAGAGAAACTAGAGTTGATGTAAGCAAAATATTTGGGATCAGCGATTCGATTCTAGATCTCTGGGACGAGCTGACACATGCTGGTTGTAAAAAGCTAAGTCCATATTGGTGCCCAGATGTGGTGATATTGGGAACAGAACCTCGTTGTGAACCCAAATTTTCAATGAAAGGAGCTATAACACAAATGTCTGGAGAGAGGCAACAAAGGAAGTCTGTCTGTGGATAATACTTGAACAACCTCTTTTCACTGTCATATAAGAAAAGATTCCCTTGCTTGGAAACAGCCATGGGCGTGAACCACGTTTTCAAATATTTTGGGGAAATAACTCTATGGGATAAACTTATGGAGTAAGTCATAGTCCAAGTTTTTTCTTGTGCATCCATGCTCCATATCTCTAGTTTCCATTCAGGGTAAATACAGGTGTCGACCAAGGCTAGACGGTTTTCAAGGTTCACTATATGAAATAAAGGCGAGTACCTAGGTGGAGGCGCAAGTACAGGGACATCCCTGAACTTTTCAGTGTGAAGATCCAAAGCTAGTATATGATATATATTCAAAGAGTCTAGCCAGTAGATGGACCCATTCACACAAGCCGACTTCCTTGTGGTTTCAACCTTGTAAGGAGGCGGGCTCAGTTTCCGCCATTCCCCAATATTAACATCAAGAATCTCGAATAAGTTGAAATCAAACAACATCCTCACTATTTTATAGGTTCCGTTAACTTTGTCCCTACCGAAACCCATCGCCCAATATCCAGGGAATATGGTCCACCAATATTCTGTGATTTTTGTAATATCTAAGACCCGGAAAACGAATATCATAAAAGAAACAAGAAAAAAAACATAGACTTACTGGTAAAGAGTTGGATCCCATAGTGGGAGGGCCCGGAAGGGAATCTAAGGAATTCTCTGGTGGAAGGGTTCAAAACGTTGACCCAACCTGGTACCGGGATGCAAACCAAACCGTCACATGTCAACGAAGGTCGTGTGGTGGCGTCATCGCGCTGTAAATAGACCACCTCGATCTCTGCGTCTCCTTCGAATCGTTCCTCACCCTGATCTCCGACTGCCAGGATTTTCTGCTTCTTTTGAACACTCTTACGCCCCTCCGCGAAACTCTTCGACTCCAGTATTGATCTCCATTGTTTTGAGACGGTTTTGAATTTGAGAATTGGTTTCAAGGGCAGCCTAAGGAGTATGTCTTCCACCAGATCGGCAACTATGTAGATTTGATTAGGCTTTTTTTCTTCTTCCCCCATCTTTTCAGGTGACTAAAATTCCACGATATTATCTGAAACGCCTTTATATCGATTATATTAGGTTTGTACCCGTCCGTCCCATGGACGAGTTTATAAATTTTAAAATAAATTATATTTAAGCAAAAACATTAAAAATAAAATTTTGTTATTATTAATATATTTTGAAATTGGATTTGGAAAAGAACAAAACATATTTTGTTAGAGAAAATAGTTATATATGTCAAAATAAATTTATATATGTAATTCCTATATTACTAAATTAATTTAAATTTCTATATTACAAAAACATTTTAAAATTGAGATCACATTCAATATAGTTTGGTCTTATATTGTCATTTATTTTTCAATCACTGTGTGAGATTTGGAAATCAGATCCGATGACCGGTGAATCTATTCTCGCTCATATCCGGAAGAACCATTCTTTTGGCAAAATCTTCATCGTCCCTCTAATTTCCTCTGGTTCAGATGTTACAGTATATCGATTTACAACCACATATATTTCCTCTAAAACTAGTATTAATCATACTTCAGTATCATACCTTCTACTGCATTCTTGATCTCATCATTTTCCTCCTCGTAATCATCATCAACTTCTTCCTCCTCCTCGTAATCATCATCAACCATTTCAAACCCATCATCTTCCTCCTCTTCATCATCTTCGAATTTCAACAAAAAGGTAAAAATTTACCAGAGAAAAATGGAACTTCGGGTCTGGGTATTAACCGGCTAACACGAAAGTTTCCATATTCAAGCTTTGGTTTTACTCTGCAAATTGTCACTGAACTTGAAATCAAAACCACCATTTCTTTGAGTGTCTCACTACTGAATTGGAATGAAATCGCGCCGAAAACTTTCCGGGATAAGCAACTTCGTCGATAGGAAAATTTGCAGGGATTAGCAACTCCGTCGATAGGATAGTCACTAGCAGAGAGATTTGAAACGCGGCGTTTTGGTTTGAACTCGACTTCAATCCTTCACAGAGTTCACTCTAACTAAAGCCTAAACCATACGTATAACTACGTAACTACCCTTCAAATCAGATAAATTCGGTTGTATTGATTCTCTCAATGCTTTTACAACCGGACCGGAATTTGTTACCAAATCTGGGTTAGGCTGAAAACCGGATTTAAGTAAAACCTATCGTTATCAAACCCACCTAAAACCTATCAAAACCCAATTTACAAGATTTTAGTCATATTTTCTTAATTAAAAAGAGATTTTGATTTCGAAATTAAAATTTTAAATTGTAAATATTTTTCAAAATATTTCTCCATGCAGATTTTTCTATTTTTATTTCTTCATTTCATTACAAATCATTATATCATTTTATCTATTTAATATGAACTAAACATTTAATATCTATTTTTTTATTATTATAACTACCATTTTTTGGGTAAAAAAACAAACAAAACGTAACAAAGAAAATTTGACAAAAGAAATTACGAAGAAAAGAAAACAAAAAAGGGAAAATATTACGGTAGTAATTTTCAATCTGCTTATTAGTAGTATCCTTATTTTTTAACTATATATATTCATGGAAATTAAATTTTTGAAAAAAAAATCTAACTAAACTAAAAAATTTAATATAACAGATTCGTTTTTTTTAAAGAAAAAAAAAAGAATATCAAAAAGGAAAAAGAAAACCAAAGAAAAAAAGAGGAAAACAAACAAAAAAAATTGGCTAAACAAACTATTACTGTAGTAATTTTCAATTTACTATTTTTTTTATATTTTTTACAATTTTACATTATAGGGTCTTTTTCCAAAACCAATAAAGTGCAGAACTTAGGGGTCGGACGCTTCGAAAACCTAAGAGCTGTTGGATAATTTTTAACATTAAGTAAAAGTCTAAGATATTATTATCAAGTCGGATAAAGATAAGATGGACTTAAACAAAGTTCTAATGATATTAGGAGTTATCTAATTCAATTATTAATATGAGAAGTAAAGTTGTGCTATCCCTACAAATACAATTGTCAAGCTATGATAATTGTATCACAAACATTGAGAGCTTTTGAGTGTTAAGTTTTGAAAGGGTTTATTAACATTAATAAAGATAAGTGGTTCTTTATAAGTTTTGAGTGTTTGTGAAACTAGAATGACAATGTCTACCAAGGAGGCACCATCGCTGTTTTCCTCATTGCCAAACGATATCGTTGTAAACGTCAGTTGCCAGCGTCGAGACGATATTACCCAATTCTCTCTTGCGTGTCGAAGAAGATGCGATCTCGTGACGTTCCTCTGAGCTTGACAAGACGCGATCTCTCATGGGAAAGGATTGCTTCTACGTCTGCTTAGAAGATTTTATTAATTATCCTTTCAAAACCTATCACTGGTTCACTCTCACCGAGAATCGTCGTTTGGTCTCGATCCCGTTTACTTCTCCGCTTTGAGCCATACTCTGCCGTTCTCATGGTGGGTCCCGAGATCTACTTCGTTGGTGGTTATTGCAATCATCCTTCGAGGAGCCTGTGGATCCTCGATTCCGGATCTGGAAAGTTGCGTCAGGGTCCAAGTTACGCTTTGGCCACCCGTTCCATGGCGTGGGACTTGTTGACGAGAAGATTTACATCTTTGGAGGGTTCCAAAACAACCAAGGCAGAGAGATCCAAGCGCAAGTGTTTGACCTAAGGACGCAAACATGGCAAGTCGCACCAAATCCCAGTGCGGAAGTGCAAACCGTATGGACGTCGGTGGTAAGCCCGTCACTAAACAGACTAATTTATGCGAGGACTAGTAGTGAAGCCGTCTTGTCTTATGATCCTAGAGATGGTAAATATGACCGGATTTATATACCATATGATGATGTTGATTTATACAGTAAAGATTTGTGTGTGATAGACAATGTGCTCTACATGTACTACGCCCATGTTGGATTAATGTGGTATAACTCTAAGAAGAAGAAATGGAGAGTGGTTTGTGGTTTGGAGCTCAACGGGTATTTCGTGGATCTTTCACTCGCTGAATACAATGGAAAGTTGGCATTTTTGTATCGTAAACCAATAATGGAGCTTTGGTGTACAATGATCGTCTTGTATGGGAATGGGCTAGAGATTCGGGGATCCATCGAGTGGTCTGATTGTCTACTCTCCGATCTCCCTCGTCAGTGCAACATTTTGCATTATTTTGGTCGTACCGATTAGAATAAAAGAATCTTAAATTGTTTTTTCGAATATAATCAAGACGCATACTTCGATTTCTTACGCTTAATTCCAAGGGATGCCACTATTTAGAGAATCCTATAATTATATTCCGTTTTCTGTCTCTCGCTAATTAATTTAATTAACTCTTGTTCTAAGGCCATTTCTTGTTAATCGTTTCTAACATGTGAACATCGCAATGATGAGTGTTTTCTTTCAAGTAAGTCGTATTCGGAGAAATGTTAAGACTAATTTTGTTTTCGTGTTGATCGATGTTTGCTGGACAGAGGTAGAAATGCTCATTTATTACACAAATACCATTGTAGCAACAAGACTTGCAAAACCGCAAATGGCCTTACCAACTTCTTCATCGATATTAAGTTCGCTTTTATAATTTTTTTTTTACATGTTTAAAACGTTTCATAATCTAGAGACAATAGTTTAGTTGTGTTCAATATATGTCACGCCATGCTTTACATTGATCCTTCAATGTTTTTTTATATTTTTGATGATATGATGAGGTCTAAATTCCCTTCAGTGTTAACCATTCTTGTTGCCGCGGTCTGTTCACTTTCTTTTTCCTTTTCTTTTGTTACCTTTTTTTTTTTTATCTTTAAAGATGATGATCAGTGCATGCAATGACAAATGCAAAATTAAAGGTAAGAAAATCAAAATTTCACCAAGAAACAAACGCTCTAGATAACCTTCATTTTTTTTAACAAGTGCAAGAATATAAAGAATAATACTAAATAACCTTGAAGACTCGATAGGAGGATTTTTTCGATTTGCTGTATCAATAAAATATAGTCCGATCACATATGGACCAACCCTTTTGTATGTGTGTGAATCCCGACATTGCTCGTGCTTGATTCGTCACTTCGCTTGATGTAATCTCAAGCGTTGTGTCTCGTATGATGGAAATCATGGGAAAACCGAATCTCGCAAACTATTTTGCATCTCCTGGTTTTCTTGATCTGCAAGGTATCCAGAAAGAGATGAAGGTGTGTTTGGAGAGGTTGTTTCCTTTTTTGTTCAATATCAAACACTTTCTATGCGTTCGTGATTTACGTATAGAAATTATGGTTCGATTGCTTTTTTTTTCTTTTCTTTTCCCCAGATAAATTCGTCCGGAAGTAAACATCATATGGACGCTTGAATTAATTAATTGGCCTCAAAGTTCACATATTTCATATGACATTTTCGTGAATTATATTTAAGATTGGTATTTTTTTAATCACAGTGAAAGTTTGAAACAAACATATATATGAAAATTATAATTAAGATTGATATATAGTTCTTTATCAAAAACAACAACATATGTCTTCTTTTTTTTCTTCATACGACCATGGGATCTTCAACGTTAGACATTGTGTTTTCACAACTACTGTCATCAATTATCATTGTACCTCTACTTCCATTCTTTAGTTTTGTGGTTATCAGTATCATTAGACAGTTAAATGATTGTTTTTATATTAGCTACTGTTGAATAAAAAATGTCATTAGCACATGTTGGATCTGGCCAATTTATGCGTATGATTTACTCTTACTGTTTCTTTAGGATCAAATGCTGGAGTGACCTTCTTTCTTTTTCATTTTGTCAGAATAACCTCCAAATTTAATTAATTTTGTTTTGATTTTCTTTTAATGTTAAAATTGAGTAAAAAATAATATTACGAAAAACCACCTCTTCCTTCCCATTCTTCTCACTCGCGTAACTCCTTCCCACTCGCCCTTTAATGTAGCTCCATCTTCCAGCATTTGATCCACGACCCGAACTCAAACTCTCTATAACTTAAATGCAGCAGCTTCGGTAACTTTAATTTCAAAATTACAAATCAATCTCTCTAATTTTCTTCTCTTACTCCGTTTCTTTTTCTTCTCGTTTTTTTCGTTCTTCGATTTTGGTTTCTTTTTCTTCGTCATCCTCGCGTATCATTCTCGGTTAAACTAAAGGTAAACTAAGGTTTACTTGTTTAATTAAAAACTAAAGAAACTTCAATTTGGGGTTTAGAGATTAGTAATTGTTTGGTTAGGGTTTCGTAGAAGTGAAATTTATGAATTTAGAGTTTCAATTTTGGGATTAATTCTGAATTGTATTGGATGTTTTGCAGGTTTGGGATCGGTTTAAAAAAGTGAAGATGAAGAAGACGACCGAACATGGAAGTAGTTCCCGTTCGATCCAAAAAAAAGAAATCGACAAAAAAAAAGAAAGCAAAAGGCATGATTTATTGAATTATTTGATTACAATTAGTAATTAAGAATTAGTCTAACATGTAATTAAACTAGTTTAACATGTTTTTATATCGTTTTTCTTGCAGTGTTCTCAAGAAGTAGGCCCATCAGGTACATATACTGGTGGTGCTGAGGAAGAAATGGTAAGTACTAGAGTAAAACTAGAGTTAAAATTGTTTAAATTATAGTTAAACTAGAGTTAAATTTTAGGTAAAACTAGAGTTAAATTTTAGGTAAAACTAGAGTTAAACTGATACTAAACTAGTGTTAAACTGTTGTTAAAGTAATGTTAGTGTTAAAGTAGAGTTAAACTTGCAGCCTTTGTGTTTTACATATTAAACTAGAGTTAAACTATAGTTAAACTAGAGTTAAACTATTGTTAAACTGCTCTTCAAATACTTATTTTACTGTTTTGAATGTTGGTACCTATACAGCCTTTGAGGTTCTTCTTTGAGCCTAGTGATACACAGAGTTTTAACCCAAAATAATTCCGCAAGTGCACAGACAATCGCAGTAATATATAGGATATCAAATCCACAGAGAGCAAGGCTACACTATGAAATTATAGATTTTAATTTAAAGCTAAGACAAAATAAAAAAGTTTGTGATTTTTGGAACAAAAGCAAGTAAATAAATCGGTGTAAAAATAATAAAGACAAGCACTAGGTTAAGGCATTTCGCCGGTGATTCGGAGACAAAAGCAACTATTCAGGGCTAAGTAACTACCGGTCTAGAACTCAAACATAAAATTAATATCGCCCCCTGTCGTGATGTATCGACAACTTTATCTAACAACCTAGACAATCAAACTGTCGTTTGGACCTAGTGAGGTTGAGTAACGATTAACGAAGGTGTTCAATCTGTTCACAATCAATCGCAACAATCAACTCGTCGTTGGTTACGCACAATTGCTCACCAATGATTTATCTAGCAACCTAAAAACAACGTGAATAAGTTTAACCTAAAATCATAGACTAGGTGATCAAGCTAATCTAAGCATTATGAATCCCTATTGGCGAAAACATTATAAATTCCAATACCTATTTGTGCTCAGCCATTAACATCCTAAATCACCATTGAAAACCTTAACCTAGCTAAAGATCTACTCACACATGGCGAAATCAAGCACAACAAAGAAATAGAATGAATTCATAATATTATTAAAGAGATTAGAGTTAAGAATTCTTCTCAAAACAAAGTTATGGTCTCTTTTCCTTCAAATCTTCCAAAGAAATAAAAATATATATGTGATGTCCTTAGCAAAAGCGTAAGTGTCTCTAAAAATAGAAGAAAAATGATATATACAGGTCTGGAGGCGGCTGGGTGAAGATTAGGGCGTCCTTGGCGAAAAAATAGGAAAGTTGGGATTTTCCTTTGTTTGCTTCGTCAAATAAATCGTGATGGCCAAGGCTGGTGCTCAGTTCGAAGGCTCAGATCTGAGCAGGTGAAACTTTAACTTTTCTCCAATTTTTGCTAAGTTCCTCCCAGAAGCTCCAATCTTCATCCTCAGCCATCTCAACCATCTTTTGACCTGTAATGACTCAAAATAAAACTAAAATATTCGATAAAGACTCGAAAACAACTGTTAGAATGCGCCAAAAATGCAACACATCAATTCTCTCAGACTTAGATCCTTGTTTGTCCTCAAACAAAACTCAGAACTAAGCATAAGAGAAAGGTTTGAAAACTAGTATATCGATTTACAACCACATATATTTCCTCTAAAACTAGTATGATTAATACTAGTTTTAGAATGATTCAGTTTGGATCTTTTTTTAGAAAAAAAAAAAAAAAAAAAAATTCCCTTTTTATTTTAGTTTTGATTTCAATTCGTTATTCAGGATCTTGGTTTACCATTTCTCTAGCTTTTCCTTACTTCAGTATCATTTGGATTCTGATACAGTGTGAATCGAAATTACCATGAGATGTCAATTGCTTGGCTTAAGATGCTTTTATACTGTAACATCTGAACCAGAGGAAATTAGATGTCAATTGCTTGGCTTAAGTATGATTAATACTAGATGTAAATAACACTGTATCAGAATCCAAATGATACTGAAGTAAGGAAAAGCTAGAGAAATGGTTCTGCAACTGAGTAGCAAACCAAGATCCACACTGAATCAGAATTCAAATGATACAAAAGCAAAGAAAAGCTAGAGAAATGGTTCTGCAACTGAGTAGCAAACCAAGATCCACACTGTATCAGAATCCTAATGAAAGTGAATAAAAGCTAGAGAAGTGGATCTGCAACTAAGTAGTATTGCTGGCTTTGGTTACCTACCAAATCAGGATCCAAACTGAATCAGAATCTTTTGAGAATGTTGCTCGCTTTGGATACCTACCAAATAAGGATCCAAACTGTATCAAAATCTTTGGAATTGTTAATAATTACATTAAAATGAAACTTTGGATACATACCAGGTTTCCAAAGCGCTTTCCAAAGCCAATGCCAAAGCGAAGAATTGATGACTTAAATGGGTTCTCTTTTTCCCATTGGTTGACCTTAGCGTATACACAAAGGCCCACCACAGTTACTGTAGCAACAGATGTGATTACATATGCCTTGTGCTTCCAAGCAATAGCAACAGCTGAAACAAAAAAATAAATCTGAAAACAATCTCTATAAAGAAATGTAAAACTAGATGAACTTACACTTTGCAAAGGTGGATCTTCTATCAGTTGTCTTATACGCAAAGTCCAATAACAGTGTACTAAGATAGATTTCTTTGGCAAAATCAGGCAAGCTTGAGTAGTTAACAAAAGAGAGACAATCTGGAGCAGGACAGATGATAAAGTTTCTGATTTGCAACTGATCTGCAACCGAGGCTGAAGAAAGAAACCATAAATTTTATTTCAAAAACCACCTAAATACAAAACAAGATTAATGTAAAGATTTACCTCTGATGCAAGGAAAACAAAGATAATGCCCAAAGCTCAAAGGGTTACAAGGAAGGAAAAACTGGCAGTGAGAACACTCATGATCCCCAACATCACCTAAATACAAAAACAAGATTAATGTAAAGATTTACCTGAGATGCAATGAACACAAAGATAATGCTGACAGCTCAAAGGGTTAACAAGGAAGGTCGAAGATATTCCCAACATTACCTTGAACGACTTGAGGACATTGAGGTAACAAATGATCAAGTTTCATCATAGAGTTGAAATCAGCAACCAAATCTGATACCTTCCAATCATATTGAGCGAGCAATATCATGGCTGTGCACGGCCTTATTGGCAAGATGTTACAAGCCTCTTTAATACAACGCACAAACGAAGCTCCAACAGTTTGATACTGCAGGAAAAAAAAAAGGAAATGAGATGTTGTAAATAAGAAAATGGCAATATCTCTATATCAGCAAGAATGAAAGATCCTCAAGTAATACATCAAAGTCAATATTCAATCTGTTATGCTTGAAATCGCGTTATGTAGAATGAAAGATGTGTTAAAACTGGAATTACAATCAGTTGTTATACGAAAGAATCGAAGATGGCAATATCTATGTAATCGGAATCGAAGATCCACTTGTAACCTATGATGCGAATCGAAGATCTACATGTAAACTATGATGCGAATCGAAGAGCCACATGTAAACTATGATGCGAATCGAAGATTAACTATGATGCGAATCGAAGATTAACTATGATGCGAATCGAAGATTAACTATGATGCGAATCGAAGATTAACTATGATGCGAATCGAAGATCCGCATAATCGAAGATCCAGTGATCATGTAATCGATAAACACTGGAATCGGTGAAGATGAGAGTGATTCTTACCTCTGCCATGAGAGGAGGAAGTGTAGTCGCAGAAAATGAAATTTAGTGTGTTGATGATGATGAATAACCGTAAACACATGCTTTTTTTTTTTTTTGAATCATCTTCTTTAAAGACGAAAAATCACAGTGAAGATAATCACAGTGAACAAATGCTTTTATTTTTAATTTTTTGGGCGAAAAAGAAATCATCACAAATAAAAAAAATTTCAATGTATTCGGAAGAAGAACAGAGCTACAGAGATTGGCGAAGGGAGTGAGAGAGACGAGAATGGTACTAAGGGTATTATATATATATGCATTAAAGGGTATAAAAGGTATTATCTTATTTGTGTCAATATGGTCCACACGTATTGAAAATTTTCTCGAAAAATGTTAATTAATCAATTTCAGTTACTTGAAACGGCACATATGTATGTAGTCGAGAGTTTAATCTTTAGGAAAGAGTATAATTATACTAATCACTGAGAGACTAATGATAAACGTAATTTACATGTATTCATACTGATATAATATGACATGTAAATTAACGGCCACGTCTAGTCCTGGTAAATTATTCGAACCGACATTATCAAACCGGAGCCGAATCGAGAAAAACAGAATCAAAATTTTTAAAAAACCTAGTAGATCCCAAACTTCAGAACCGAAAGAATCGGTACGGAACTAAAAATTTTAGATATTTTAAAACCAAATAATCGAAAATACCCGAACTACAAATTGGATTAACCCGAATCGTTGTTCGGATCCTTCGAAATTAGGCGTTTCCGCGTAGAATTTATTATATGGTTTCAGCAAATGCATGTCTCAGTTATGATTGTTCACTACCTCGAGTACTACCTCAAGTAGAAGTAGAATGTGTATGTTTTCATACATTTACTAGGTCGCTCACCAAAATTTACCTACTTAGACAGTAGAATGTTGTAATCATTTTTTTGGTTATCGAAGACTATTAAGTTTGAAAGTGGTGTGAGGAGTTTGGTTTCAATGCTTTGTCTTTATTGGTTTTTCAAAGCATATAACATTTGATCTTTATGTTTGTTTATTTCTCCAGGTCCGCTTCATATTACAATTTCTTCTATTCCCATAATCTTTTTAAACTCATTATCTTATTATGCTCTTTGTCGATTCTTGCGGAAACAGGTTGAGACTGGAGCTCGTTCAGAAAAGATAAGAACATACAACTATAAGGTAATACACTAATTCAGAGCCCTAGTTAAAAAAAACATGATGATTTCTGTAATGCTTATGATTTCTGAAAATAACAGGATAGTAGAGTGACTGATCATAGGCTAAAGATGAACTTTCCGCTTACATCATTTCTTGATGGTGCCTTGGAGGATGCAGTGCAGGTCTTAAACCCTTAACCTTAAACTTTTTATACGTTTTTATTAGTTTACTGTGATTAACTCATCGAAGAACTCTCTGAGTCTGTAGGTGCTTCTTCTGGACTCTGAAGACGAGGCTAACGACGTCGTTTCATTTTAAAATTGTTCCCAATTACTCAGAAAGCCACTACTTCCGAATTAAAGCACTAATAGCCAAACTTCTATAGTTTACCAATTTGATCCTTTTTTTGTCAAACACCAATTTGACCCTTTCAAAAAACTGCTTTTCAAATTGACTAATGAATACGTTAGATATGTTATCTAATCACTGTGGATCATGCACATAATCTTTTCTTTTTCTTCTTCCTTTACCCATGCTACACTCAAATAAACAGTTAGAAAAACTTGTTTTTTTTTATAAACAGTTAGGTGAGTAATATTTTTTTTTTCTTTTGGAGGAAAAGATAAAAATTTATTAAATTGAAAAAAATAAACAGTTAAAAAACCATGTGTGTAAGTAGTGAAGTTGGTGAACATAATAAAAAGATGTGTACGTATTCAAAAGCGTGAGAGCACGCTTTTAACGTGTTTTGACGCCGAAGGTTAGATATCTTTGACTTTGATATAAGAGATTTGTTCGTTGTGAGGACGAAACTACCCATTTGCCGAGGAAACTAGTTACCATAATCCAAACTAGTGAGGGGGTAATTTCATCAACTAATGTTCTCAAGCTTGAGTCATCGACTTGTTAAATTACTTTTACTTCTTTTTTTACAAACAGTAGAAAGATAAAATGCTTGTGGAAACATACGTAAGTAAATACGGAAAACAAATTATTGTCGTGAAGCCAAAAATGCTTTATACAGTTATCATATTTACAAAATAGTCAAATACTAATATTTTTACTTCTATGTAAACGCATTGAAACGATCTCTTTTTGCGAGATAATATGTCGTTCCTAGTTCCTATAGCACGTGACATTTTCAAGTCGACCCAAGCTTCACCGCAGAGGCATGCAACCATTTTCTTACGCGTCGATGGATACATCATTCGTATTCAACCTGTTTTGTAGATAGTAATTGTGTCTCTTTACGTTTATTTTTTTTGTTGGCAACGGTTTCTTTACGTTTAATTTATGTCATCATTTTCTCTTAAGTATTAGATATATACTGACTGAACTATGACTATTCATAATTCTATACTTGAATCAATAAAATAAAGCTAGATAGCAGCTATCTTTTAAAGAGTTAGCGTTTATTGAATTGGTTTGTCAAATATAGATATGGATCGAAATCCTGATCAGTTCTATAAGAGCCTTGCGATAAAGTCATTTTCCATATCATCATCATCTGGAAACCGCTCAGACTTAAACGTGGAAGGATTCTTGAAAAATATCATATCGATATTCTATACAATTTTAAAAATGTTTTTCGATGGCACATACGTTTTTATTATCTAGTAACTATTAGCCGATTCTTGAGAAAAAAAAAAAAAAACTAAAAGCAATCATTATTGTATTAGATATGGATATGAAAAAAAAATCTTATACCCAACAAATTAATATTTAGTAGCCAAAATATAAAATTCATCTTAATTACATTTATAAAGTATAATTTCATGTAAAAGTTAAGCTAAACATTATTTTAACAGAATGGATAATTCATTTGGTCGAACTAAACAAAAATTGTTGGAAAAAGGAATTTATGTTTCCAAATTAGGATTATGGGTCTATATAACCTTTTAAGTTAATGATATTCACTTTACTAATAAAACATATACTTTGATAGAAATTGATTTATACAAAATCTATTATAAAATTTTAAGATTAAAACAACAAAATTTAAGGACTATACATATGATTAGACATGAAATTTAACAATTTTCTTGTGCATGCAACTTATTATCTATAAATAATGTTTTCCAAAAAGAGAAATAATTGTGTGTATATGTATATATATATATATGTGCTGATATTTTTTCTACAAAATTTATATACATTTCTTTTTTGTAATAAGTGTAGTTTGGCACAAGTTTTATATTTTGAACACCCTGTAATAATGTGGAGATAAATAAAGTTATACCACATAAATGTATAGTAAATGGAATTATAAGATGTCAAAATCAATGAGGATGTGTGTACTTTTACATTTACTTTATAAAATTTTGTGACATAATTATAATTATATGCTATACATAAATACAGGATTCCGTACTTATTTTCGTTTCATAATCTTTGAGTTTCTGAGTTCTTGTTTTTTTTCAACAGTAAGATAATAAATTAGTAAATTAACACCCTTAAATCACCATCATATAGGCTTAAAAAGAAGAAGAAAAAAACACCAT
The DNA here is from genome assembly GCA_028015245.1 of Cardamine occulta. Classification (NCBI taxonomy): domain Eukaryota; kingdom Viridiplantae; phylum Streptophyta; class Magnoliopsida; order Brassicales; family Brassicaceae; genus Cardamine; species Cardamine occulta. The sequence continues at coordinate 1,599,607 of CM051380.1, read as the reverse complement.
CATATAACTTGCTGTCTGGAAACAATCTTTGTGCCTGAATTGGTTAGAAATATCATTAATTTCACATTTTTAAAATTACAATTAGTAAGAAAAAAAAGTAGGGCTGGGCAATCGGTTTAAACGGTTTTTTCGGATCGGGTTAATCAGTTATCCGGTTTAATCAGAATTTATTATTTGATCCGAAATATAACCGAATAAAATTCGGTTTATTCGGTTCGGTTTACCTGGTAATCGGTTCGGTTTTACCTATTTAAAACAGTTCCGAAAAAAACATAAATTTCAATAGTTCGGTTATTTAAACCCGATTACAAGCATAAATGAACCAAAATATTCATCTTTACCTAACTGGGAGTAACAACTAACCAAATACATACACAAAAAGGATTGAAATACACAAAAGGATTGATACTTGTAATGAATACTTGTAGTTAGAAACCCCACAACAAGTATTCATTACAAAATACAAACACAAAGATGGTAAATGGTTAGATTAATAGTTTGTAAGCCTCCCCAAGCACCTAACGGTAGAGTTAGGTCTATTACACACTGCAATCCGCACCCAAAAAAAAGACAAAATAGCAGCAGCTCTGTGAAGGCTAGATGCAGAGAAAAAAGTTAACAAACAATACCATCAGACATCAACTTGTCAAAATAAACACATGTATAAACTATTAAACATTGACTAAACAAGGAAATTCTGAAATTAAACTAAAGTACTAAACAAATGAGAACATAGTTACCTTCCTTACGAACAAGAATCAGTGAGGGGTTGCCATTGAATTCCGAGAATCTACAAAAACATAGACAAAGATACAGCAAGTTACCAACAGATCCAAGAGAAGAAAACAAAGACACATAAAGTTATATTACTTATTATTTACCTAGTGATTCAAGGAACTCAACTTCTTCTAACATTTGGACCAAGTTAGCAACTTCGGCTTGAGATTTATAGGCACATCGCAACCACTGTTGTGTGCAAATCAAAACCTCCACCATATAAGAAGTTAGAGAGCTCCTATAAGGATCCAACACTCGGCCACTAGTACTAAATGCAGACTCTGAAGCTACTGAAGATATTTGAATTGCTAGAACATCCCTAGCCATTTCTGATAAGATAGGAAACTTGGACGTGTTTTTCTTCCACCATGATAGAACATTATAAGGCATACCCAAACTGTTGTCTGCTCGGATCTCAGTTTTCTCTGCCAAATAGATGTCTATCTCACTAAAGATATCTTCAGTACGCTGTAAACTCGTTAGCTTGTTGTATATTGAATCCATCCTTTCACAACCATCTTCATCGTCTGATAACTCTAAGATCACAGTCGGCTGAGCAGAAGCAGCAATCTCACACGGTTTTGTTAGCCTAAGACTATACTGATCATAAAGCTTCTTCATAATAATGCAAAGGTTACTATAATGTTGCCTACTCTTTATTGTACCTTTTCCATAAAGTTGATCAAAGCAAAGAGAAGCAAACTGAAGCTTGTTTCTGGGATCAAAGACACTAGCAATAGTCACAAGAGGATTCATATTATCAAATCCATCCCAATACTTCTCAAACTTATCCCTCATTATCCTTGCTTGAGCTCTTACCCCTTCGTTGTTGTTGCCACACTTGGAGATAAGATTTCTTTCTATGTTGACAATCTCATTGAAACAAAGTGTAGAAGTTACTGATTGAGAAGCTGAGAATGTTAATGTAATCTGGTAAAATATTTTTAGAAACTTCACTAACCTCTCTACTTCTTCCCAACTAGTAGCTTCTGGTGGACCTAATCGTTTCACCTTTGACATCTCATCCTCCTCCAAGAAGTAATCACAGTAGAGCTTATCTTCACTCAACATCCTTTCAAAAGCAGCTCTATGTTTAATAGCAGTAGTCAACATTAGGTAGGTTGAATTCCATCTAGTTACACAGTCTAAAGGTAAGCTACCTCTAGTGACCTTACCTGTATCACACCGCAACTGGAAAGACTTCAGCCTTGTGAAAGAAGACCTAACATATTTAAATGCATTCCTAATAGCAACTATACTAGACTTAGCTTTTTTTTGACCATCTCCCACAATAAGATTGAGAATGTGAGCACAACAACGCATATGAAGCAGATCTCCATTTAGAACTAAGGCTTGTGGTCCTCTTAGCCTTAGATAATTGATGAAAGTCTTCAAGGCCTTGTCATTGTTCTTTGCATTATCAACCGTAATGCTGAAAACCTTATTAATACCCCACTCCTCTACACACTCAATCAGCTGGCCTGCTATAGTATCTCTTTTATGATCAGTGATGACCTTAAAGGAGAGTATCCTTTTCTGCATTTCCCATTCCTCATCAATCCAGTGCCCGGTCACCACCATGTAATTGTACGAAGTCGTGGGCGACACCCAAATATCTGTGGTTAGAGAAACATTTTTCTTCTCAACTCCAAACAACTCTTTCAATGCTGCCTTCTCTTCCAGATACATTGTAGCTATATCCCTAGTACATGTTCTTCTAGAGAATGTCTTGTACATAGGCAACATATCAAAACAAAACTCTTTCCACCCGTCTGATTCAACAAATGAGAAAGACAACTCATTGACTACAACTAACTTGTTAACTGATTTCCTAAACCGATCAGGATCATACAAAACAAGCTTCATCTTGCCACTACTATCACCAGCCAATATCTTCTGTTTCTCTCTACCCTCATAATCTAAAGCCAACTTACATCTACTAAGGTGGCCATTCATCGCACTTGTTCCAGATGACTTAGAGTCACAACCTATCTCATGACCACAATGCTTACAAATAAACTTACTTGGATCATCTACCCTTTGAATGAAATGCTCCCAACACTTAGCTCGTTTCGGATAGATCTTTTTAGGCTTCGGTGGCAGAGCAGCATGACTTGGTCGTGTCTTCCTCTTGCTTCCAAGCTGAACAGATGAGTCAATATCAGGTCCTGGTTCACCTCTGCCTGGAGAAGAAGCCATCTACAAATAAAAAAAGGCAATCTGATTAGTATTTGAAATATAATCAGAGTTATACTAAGGTTTACAAAAATCAAATACATGTTAAATCAAGCATACTAATTACTAAACATCTAAAACTATACTACGTAATTAGAATTCAAAACTCCTTTTCGAAATTTCTAAATTTCCGAATAGGGTTTCAAGTTACAATTTGATATTCCTAAAAATCCACTCACAGAAACATGAAACTAAAACCTAATCCGTGTTAAAAAACATATTTCTAACCCACATAATTAATTAGAATTAAAAAATTCCTCAAACTGAAAATCGAAAATTTTGGATTAGGGTTTCAATTTCGCGAATTAAAATTAAGAAAATCAACCCATGAATACTAGAAATTAATAGCTAATCTTCATTAAATACGACATAGAAAACCCCTTAAACAAATTAGTTTTCAAAACCCCCAAATCGGAATTTTTGGATTAGAGTTTCTAATTTAGGAATAAAAATTAACAAAATCAAACCATGAAAACTAGAAATTAATAGCTAATCTTCGTTAAATACAACATAGAAAACCCCAAAATCAAATTAGTTTTCGAAACCCCCAAATCGAAAATTTTGGATTAGGGTTTCAAATTCGGGAATAAAAATTAACAAAATCAACCCATGAAAACTAGAAATTAATAGCTAATCTTCGTTAAATACAACATATAAAACCCCTAAATCAAATTAGTTTTCAAAATCCCCAATCAAAAAAATTGAAATTTTCGATTAGGGTTAGAACTAAGAAACGATGCAGAGATATTGAGATCCAAATGGAGAAGAGATTCGACTTGCCTTTTCTCGTGTCGAATCAAAAGAAATTTAGTAGAATTTGTGAAGATTGGATCGACGGGTGAAGAACACGGTTTCGTCGCCTTCGGTGTTGAAAATGAGAGCTCCGAAAAAATGAGATTGTGTCGATATGAGAAATGTTGTTTTGGTTTGGGTTTAGAACTTTTGATTTAGAAATTAGAAAGCTGGTTAAGGGAAATGTAATCGGTTTTATAATCAGATTTTTGGTTCCGAACCGAACCGAACCGAACCGAGATCCGATTCTAATTTCGAATTCAATCCGATCGGTTTGTTGGTTGATTTTCATCGGTGTCCGAAATCGTTTTATTCGGTTAAATCCGAACCGAACCGAACAAACCGATCCGTAAACCCAGCCCTAAAAAAAAGACATGTGTCGAATAATAAATTTATTTATTTTGTTCATTAAATTTTTTTTGTTTTTGTTTTTACTCTGTAGATTGCTTATACACGGTTTTCCAACTGCAGGTATGTACGTAGTGGAGAGGATGGATGGTGAGCTGTGGGAGAAGGTAAAGACAAATTACAAACAATGTCAAGTGGCTGAGTGTTTCTGTTTCTTTTTGAAACTCCTCCCAGTCTGAAGTTTACATAACCAGTATAAACCTTACGGATTTTAGTCTCTCTTGCGTCAAACATTACATAATTACCACACCTATGCTAGTTCGCATCTACAAATGTGACTCTTGTCTGGTCCCAAAAACCAGGATTATAAGTTACAAAAATGGGTAAAGAAGAGAACAAACAACCTAAATTAACCAAAAACAAAAGCCTATTATCTCCTATATTTCAGCATCTTTGGAACTAAATGAACATAATGTCCTTTCTTCACCATGTCTCTTATTACTTTGCGAGCCTCTGAAAGCTTCCCTGCCATTCTTAAATAGCTCACCAATGTACTATACACTACGAAATTCGGGTTACACCCTCTAGATTCCATTTCCTTTAGCAACCAACACGCCTCTCTGAACCAATTAGATCTAAAACTCGATCAGACTGGGAATCCACGTGTCAAAACTAACGGCTCTTAAAAATAATTGAAGATGTCTGCTATTTGTTCGGGTTTTTTTTCTTGTGATGAAGAAAAGGAGCTTGTTTTGAAGCGCGTTTACTCATTTCTCGATTGGTTTTGCGTGTGACGTGACACACTGATAAATACTGTGACCGAATGGAGAAACAAAAGGTTGGAGATTTCAATAAAAGTATGTACAACAGAGTTACATTATCATAAAATACAGCTTAATTGTTTCGATAAAATCTTCATCATAAAATAATGCATTAAAAATTAAAAAATAGTTGATGCATGATAATAGTTACGCATTGTGTTCGGTCGGCTGTATAACAATTCCATTTAAAAAAACAAAGTAAGATGAGTATGACTAACACAGTGCCGAATAGTAGAGAAATTTGGATTACACATGTACGCCTAAATGTTTCGAATAGTCCATATTGTTTCTTCACCACACCAGAACTTGTTCTTTCTAACTTCTTCTCGTGTCTTATTCGCAAGGTTCTCAGGGAAAACGTTACTTTGTATGTATGTTACTTCTTCTCGTGTCTTATTCGCAAGGTTCTCATAAGATGACTGACTATACAAGTCTTAATTGCCTTATCTTCACCAAAAAAGTGAGCTTTCATAGTCGCTGATAATTTCAGAGGTTGTAGTTCACGGTTATGGTAGTGTAATTTTCTGGTCGTGGACGTTGGTCGCGCGACTGTGAAAAGATCTATGTTTACAACGAGTCTTGCTGATATTAGTATATGTTATGGCTCAAAGGTACAGATGCAACTTTCCGATGCTTAGACAGATTGTATTGTTTTTTATGATTACATGCTTACATCTCTACAAGTCGCCCTCTGTGCCAAGTTACAAGTTCATCACATGACATTGTTAAATCTTGCTAGGCGTTGATGTGCTGCTAATATTTATAGACATAATTGTTTTTACCGGGCACTAGTAATACTTTTAATCAGCTGTTCCACATTCAGGAAACACTTGCACAAGCAATAAAGAAAGGCTAAAGAAGGGAAGTTAGGTGCAGAACAAGAGCTGAGAAAATGGAGTAAACATAATTCACGTAAGAAGCTTTCAAGGGTCGACTTTATGAGTTTAAAGAGTGTGCGAAAAACTGCAAGAGCAATGTGAGATTTATAAGAGTTTAAAGTCACACAGCATAATAGTAATAAACTAGATGCCTTATTGTTGCATAAGAGTGTTGAAGGATATCATTAGATCCTTTTGGGTTGCAATATTCTGCCATCATTCTCTTACACAACACCCACTTGAACCAATTCAAGGCCTTCAAATCCCTCAGTAAAACTCTCGAATAGTTTAAACTCTTCATCGGAATCTCCATAATTCACAATATGCAACACCTTCACTTGATTCAGAGGCATGGAGACAACATCTGTATAACCATTCAGATCCTGAAAAAGTATCAAGGAAGATGATGTGTGTAAATCATCAACCAAAAAGTTTGTTCATAGGTTTTGCTTATTGAGTATACCTGGATGAATAGAGTTTTAAGTTTTGGAGACTGCTTAAGCAGATCTGCCAGCAATTTCCAACCTCGCTCATTCTTACTCCCAAAAGATAAATTAACCAGATTCTTGAACACCGGAAGCCCATCTCTACAGTAAGAATAAATCACCTGAAACATACAAACACACTTCAAAGATGTCCAAGGTTTTTTAAACGTAAGAAAAACAAGAATTTAGCCAACTTACATCAACTGAATCGCGAGACAGGTGAAGGATCTCAACATTTCTTATCCCTATAATGAGATTCGTTACATCCCGCCTCGGGAAATCTCCTGCCTCATAAAGATTCAGCTTAGCTTCGACTAGGGATTCCAAATTAACTTGAAAATAATATTCAAAGGTACAATCAGAGTACTCAAGGTAGACAAGATTTGGTAGGTCAAATGACATATAGATAGGATCATAAGCAGCATCGTAGTCAACTAATAGTCTCTTGACGGTTGGACTCGAGATGGTGTGGGGAGGTGCTTCAAAGTTTTTATGATGGACTGATAACTCCTCGAGCACGGGGCAACCAGCAAGAAACACACAACAGAAATTGTCATATTCAAAAATCGTATCCATGAAGAGAAACTTAAGAGATGGAAGTGACACATATGAAGGATGCTTTTCAATAAAGATCCGTGTCCCTAATGTCTGCTTAACCAGTGTTTTGCATGCGAAGAGCTGAGGAGGCAGACAGATATCACCAGGTTCAATTTTAATCCTTAGGTCCAGTTCCAAAACACTGCGTCCTACGACATTAGATATCCAGCGGCCCACACAATCCTTTTGGCAGTCATCGTTCTCGCCAACGTGACATTTTAGTGAGAATTTCTTGATCAAACTATCACATTGCAAAGCTAATGTTCGATCCACACAATTCTTGAAGCTCTCCGGAAACACATACCTCGCTTGTTCACCCTCTTAGAATCATCAAACTCGAGAGTATCCATCAATCTAAACACATACCTCCACTTTTTAGACAGAACGGATGTTGAAACAGCCTGTTTTGCCGGGAGTAAGGACAAGATTTTGGCCAGAACTTCTTCAGGGAGCCAGCTGATTGCATCTCCCGAGCTAGTGTTCAACTTTTTGGCAGCCATAGATATAACAGTGCCTGAAAGATGAATGTGATTCAACTGCTAGATTAACCGAAACGAACAATGTATCCACAAACCCAAAAAAAAAAGTGATAGTTGTACAAAATTGAATACTTGTATAACTCAAAATTGCTTGAATGATAAAGAACGTGAGCAATCCTAAGAGCCAGAGAAGGAACAAAGATCAGAAAATATCAAGTTTCCATTAATTCCAACGATTAGAACAAAGCAAACGAAATTAAAGACGTTTAACAAATCCAAACCAGCTGTTCAAAGCTTTCTCATAATCGATTCACAAAACATATGTGAAATTGAAGCTAAAGGGCCTAAAGACAATGAAAGAGACGAACCGCTGCGGTGGGAGGACGGCGAAGAGAAGAGAAAGAAACCGGTGATCGTGATTCGTGATCGATTCTCAAAAGTAATTCTGGGTTCAGGGATTAGAAAATTCGTATAAAACCGATCGGTTAGTATATGCACACTTTAATTGAACCGAACCAAACAAACCGACTAAAGGGTTCAGGATTTCTCGCTGAGATCAAAGACTAGAACGCATCGTTTCGGATACAGAGGAAAACAATAACAGAGAAGAGCTCTTCGTCTGTGGAAACCACTTTTTTTCTTATTCTCCGATTTTTTTTCTGAGGAAAAGAAGAAGAATATAAGTTACAAAAATGGGTAAAGAAGAGAACAAACAACCTAAATTAACCAAAAACAAAAGCCTATTATCTCCTATATTTCAGCATCTTTGGAACTAAATGAACATAATGTCCTTTCTTCACCATGTCTCTTATTACTTTGCGAGCCTCTGAAAGCTTCCCTGCCATTCTTAAATAGCTCACCAATGTACTATACACTACGAAATTCGGGTTACACCCTCTAGATTCCATTTCCTTTAGCAACCAACACGCCTCTCTGAACTCTCCCGCCATACACATCCCACGAATCATCGAGTTGTATGTGAAAACATTCGGTAACTGCCCTTTTACCGTCATCTCTTCGAACATCTCCTTTGCCTTCTCGAGCTCCCCGGATACAACATACCCTGTAATCATCACCGTGTAACAAACAACATCCGGTGTGCACCCGACTTTCACCATTTCATCCAGAAAGTACTTGCACGCTTCTAGATTCCCTGCCCGGCTCAGACCATCTATCAAAGAAGTGAAATGGAGGACGCTCGGGTCGATTCCAACTTCCTTCATATGGTTCAATGTAGTAAGAGCAGCGAGCGGTTTATTTCCTTTCCCCAAAATGTGGAGCAAGATGTTGTATGTATAGTAATCAGGAGACAACCCATCTCGAGCCATCTCATCAAACAGCCTGTCGAAACGATCCATTTTCCCTAACCTATAGTTTGTCCACATGAGAATGTTATAAGTTAGAACATCTGGCGTAAACCCGTCTTCTAACATCTGCTCGTAAACCCACTCAATCAATTTATACTGTTTTACACCTAGCAAAGAATTCAAAATAGCGTTATAAGAGTGTTTGAAAGCTCGGTAGTTGAAAGTCTTGGACTTTATGAACTGCACAACAGCTTGTTTCGCCAAACCTGCTTCGCCACAACTACAAATCAAAAGATTAAACGTCCTAGCTGTTGTCGGATATCCGTCTTCAACCATCTCATCAACTAATCTCCACATAGCCTTATACTCTCCACACTCCGCAAATATCTTCATAAGCAAATGATAAGAATTCACTGTGTGCCTGAAACACTCTTGTTCTCCAGACCACAAGAAGAATCTATAAGCTAGCTTCGCACATCTGGTTTTATTATCATAACTCAAGTTCCTTAAGATCCCTACAAGAACTGCCCTCACGAGAAGCCCTGAGACTCTAACATTCAACTCATCTAAAGCTAAATTCGTATTGAATCCAGATTCATCTTGCTGTAATGTCTCGAGAACACGAGACGCACCAAGCTTGGCACTCTCCAAAAACCTACTTCGAACAGAGAATTCTTCTCGATTGATGCTTCCGTGCTCACTGATACTGGTTTCCTCTTCAATTCCACAATCCAAATCTAAATCAGGGAAACCATGATCGAATTCATCACCACTGAAGTTCCCATTGCAGAATTCTCTGGAGCTGAAGAGAAAGCGATAACCTTTACGTACTACATTTGTGCCAAAAACAAGTGCCAAGTTCATATCTGATCTCAATCCCCATTATTCTCTGCGATCTTTCCTGCAAAATACACAAAATTTCAATTTCAATTTTCAATGTGATCCACATTTAAGACATATATGGTTACTCGAGACTGTTGTTGTGTTTCTTATTACCTGGATAGTCAAAATTGCAGAAGGCAAAATGCTTAGCTAGCTCTTCGAGAAGACGATCTTATCGGATTCATCGGTGACGATGGCTCCACGGCCTAATCTGAGAGTGCGACTAACTACACAGTCCCTCACAATTAGGGTTTCTAGCAGAAGAAGACGACTTACACTAGTGAAGGAAAAAGTCGCGACTTTTTTTTCAGAAAAGTTTTAAAATTATAATATTAGCTAGTCTGTATCCGACCCGACTTCGACTTCCCATAGAAATAGATTATGGCTTCCATTATAAGAAGCCCACCAAGAAACGGGTTTAATGGGCCTAATTTTATGAAACTAGCTTCACAAGCTGTCTGTGGTATTAGTGAAAACTGAAAAGGTCTGATTTTTACTATCACAAATGTTCAACTTGTCTTGTGACTTAAGCCTACTTGTTCTATATCTATTTCATTAAACTAGCTTCAGACCGCTTCAATGCTTTTACATTTTGATGAACAAGCCAACTTACTGAGCCTGGTCCAGCCATTCCATTGACTTAGTTTGGTTTGGCTTTTGCTTTGATTGGTCCAGCCAATGAATAAACATACAGTATCTGTTTTCTCTATATTATTGACACTTAAGAGTATTTATTTCTCAGACCAAAAGCTTCATTTTGTTTGTTTGGTACTAACAATGGCTACCATCAACCTCGGTAGCGTCAGCCACTTCTTTTCCTCTCGCAAACAAACCCATTATTTGGTACCTCGTTTGATGACATCTAGCTGGTCACGTATTATAACCCATAGAAGCAGTAGTTCTTGTTGTTATCATGACAAGTCTTTGAAAGCTGTGACGCCATCGATGATCCCTGTGACAAAAACCGGCGATGGAATTGTCGATTTCTTGCAAAAGAAAAGCTATTTCATCACCGGTGCAACTGGGTTTCTTGCCAAAGTTAAGGAACCAAACTTCTTCTCCTCCCTCCTTAATATCTTACGTATGAAAAACTGATTTTGACTTGACAAAATGTGCAGTCCTTATTGAGAAGTTGTTGAGGGAAACTCCTGAGATTGGGAAGATCTTCCTTCTGATTAAAGCCAAGGATCTAGAAGAAGCCAAGAAGAGACTCTTTGATGAGGTTCCATTTCAAATTCCATCCTTTCCTTCTCTTCTAGGTCTCCCTTCGTTAGCTTAGTTTACTAGTTTTCCCTATAGATCATCAGCTCGGACCTGTTCAAGCTTTTGAAGCAAAGGCATGGAAAGTCGTATGATGCTTTCTTGAAGAACAAGTTAGCTCCAGTAGTTGGAGACATTGCAGAAGATAATCTTGGGATGGACTCTGAAACATCATCTAAGCTTAGTGAGGAGATTGATGTCATTATCAGTTCTGCTGCTCGCACAACCTTCGACGACAGGTTCCTCTGTTTCTTTGCTCTGTATTAATGTTCTGTTTCTTTTGCTCTGTTTTAACCTATACATATGAAACAGGTACGACTCTGCTCTAAGTGTCAACGCTCTTGGACCTGGTCGGCTATTGATATTTGCCAAGAAATGCAAGAAATTGAATCTTTTCCTGCATTTCTCAACTGGTATGATACCATTATGGTTTTGTAGCGAAGTTTCAGAAACTACGAGAAAACTAACTTTTTCTCCATCTCTTTGTTATGCTTCCTCTGTTTTGTAGCCTATGTGACGGGTAAGAGACAGGGGACAATACTAGAGACTCCTCTCTGCATTGGAAAAAACATAACTTCTGACTTAAACATGGAAACCGAGCTGAGACTAGCTGAAGAAGCTCTAAGAAACTTCCATGGCAATGGAGAAGTCCAGAAAATGAAAGAACTCGGCATTGAACGGTAAGGATGAAACGAGAAATTAAAACCTATCTCTGGTCTCATTCATATCACATACTACTTTCAGAACAATCTTATGTACCAATCTGTTATCTTGTGAGAAACTCAGAGCTCAGATACATGGCTGGGAAAGCACCTACACATTCACAAAAGCCATGGGTGAAATCGTAATTCATAGTAACCGAGGAGATCTGCCTGTAGTGATCATAAGGCCAAGTATTATTGAAAGCTCTTACAGTGAGCCTTTCCCTGGCTGGATCAAAGGTTTCAGGTAAGAAGAAGATGTTCCCTTTCATTCATAAGATAAAGATAGCTTCTGGTTTTTTATTGACATTTTCTATGGTTGCAACAAAACAGAATGGCAGATCCAGTGATCGTGGCATATGGCAAAGGACAGCTTCCTGGATTTTGGGGAGATCCTCGAGCTTTGGTTGACATTGTACCTGTTGATATGGTTGTGAACGCAGCCATTGCAGCCATGGCAAAGCATGGTGATTGCGTCACAGAGCTGGAAGTGTACAATGTTACTTCATCTCTTGTGAATCCCCTGAGATTTCACAAGTTGATGGACTTTGCTCTTCAAGATCTACATGATTCTCCATTGATAGAAACAACGATAAAGCCTATGGAATTTCACCGATCCATGGAGGATTTCACACGCTGCATATCAAAGGCCATAGCTAAACAAGAGAGAGAGAACAACCTGGGAGGAAGCGAGTCAGATACTACATTGAGCATCAAAGGAACGAAGAAGCTAAAGTACTTTGTGGCCATGGCCAAAATTTATGAGCCTTACGCATTCTTTCAAGCTCGGTAAAACATACTCGACTTCTTATTCAAATCCTAAGCAAACAGCTACTTAGATTACTAACTCAATATTATTACCAGGTTTGATGACAGTAATACAAGGAGATATCAATGGAAGATAGAAAGATGTTTGAGTTTGAAGTGAGAGGCATTGACTGGGAGCATTACTTTGTCAATGTTCATCTTCCGGGTTTGAAGAGGCATCTCATCAATGGAAGTTCCGGTTAAGAAAATCCGGTTTAAGTTATTTTCAGTAATTCTGGAACAAGTGATTGTGTTCACAGTGTGATCAATGTCTTAGTTTTTTACCAATCAAAGATTCTTCAACATGTGTTACATTTTCAAAAGTATAAAACATCATTATGAATGTTACAAATGGTAAAACCCAAACAATCAAACCCGAGATCTCAGATTTAGATTCATAATTTTTTTCTGATACAAATAATTACTGTCACAGTGTGATCTAATGTACAAAATCATCATCTAAGAATCTGGGAAAACCCGTATATAGTAAAAAGATTAATGGACCAGAAATCAAACCTGTTCAAAAGAAACGATCAAGCATTGTGTTATAGTGTTGTAAGCGCAAAAAAACCATTTTTGTCATTCTAGTAGAGGCTTCGATAGTGATCCAGGGGCTTCGAGCTCCATAAAACATGTTACAGCGACACCAACAAACGAGCAAAATGCTGGAACAAGACCTAAACCGTATCTTGTAACCGAAAGGTAAGGGCTTTGTTGGTTGTTGTTTAGTTGGGTTCTAGGTGAAGTACCTGCAAACCCAAAACATTTCAGCTGCTAAAACCAAAAAACTAAAACTTTATAGAACCAAGTAAAGGAACTTACTTTGGTGTGATTGAAGAGCATATAGAGCAAGGCCACAAGACATTTTGTCTAAGAAGCTTAACGAACCACAGACAAATGCACATCCTCGGACTTCTGCACCAACCAACACACTCTGCATACTGATTGCTGTAACCTGTGGAATTGTATGGTCAATGAATTTAAGTTATATAGCATGGTTTAGAACCGACGATGATATCAATATGGGTGGTAGAGAAATTTCAGTTATACCATCATTAACGCATTTGCGATACCAATAAAGACGGATATCGCATACATGAAAGAACTTATGTTTCTAGGCAATAGAAGGATTGCTGCACCACAGAATATCCAAATAATACCACCAGCTGCATAATACGCCTTTAAGCGTCTCCCGTTCCACAGAATCTCCTACAGTATACACGGAAATCACGAGAGGATAAAGATAGTTTTTCGACATAAAGGAAAGGGATGCGTGAGAGTTTTGAACCTGAAGCAGAATCGATACAACGAAGCTGCAGATATAGATTATTGCAGGAACCTGAATAATATCACTTGATCAGATAGTAATTAAAAAAAAAACTAAAACTGATCAAATGAAGGAGAAAGCTTATTGAATATAATATATTACCAAAGCTTTAGCAGATTGATCCATTTGCAAATCATCGATAACAAAGAATGCAAGATATGCCTGACAAGGATGACATACAACACCCAGTGGTGAGAATTATTTACCTCAATTTGAGCATAAACAGAAGCAAGAAGAAGACAAAAACAGACCTGAGAAACATTCAATACTAATCGAGTGACGAGATAAACCACAGCGACTTGATAATATAGAAGTTTCTGAAACCAATAGACCCACGGTATTCTTGCTCGGCTAATTCCTCTTAAGTCTATCCTCACCCTTTAGACATCAAAATGCATATAGCCTTTAGACGCATATCTTGTTAAGATCAAGAATTCAGAGAATTGAGCATATACATACCTCGGCTCCTTTGTCCCCATAAGAAATATAAACACAAAGCCGCATCCGATTGTGATAGATGAATATGCAATCCAGTGATACTGTAGACATAATGAAATAATAAAAAATCATCAACGAAATATGCTTACTCCAATATAGACATAATGGAGAAGTCAATCAAAGTATGAAACCTGGGTTTCGGTATTTTCTTTAGACCCAGCCTTGATAATGCCGAAGACTACTAAAGCAATCGCATATAAGCCAAGATTAGCTACCTGGAAAGCAAAACAAGATCTAGTCATTGTTAAATCACATAAAGAAGCATATTTGGTACTTACAAAGATCAGGAAAAGAGATAGACCATAGTAAACGCGTTACGACAGCTTGTTAAAGCTACTCTGCTTGTTGAGTTCAATGAAATGCAATTAACCATAGCCCTGAAGAGTGATTTAAAAACCACAACAGTCACACATACACGAGCAAAAACATACGGATATGGTTAAAGATGAAGTAAAAGAGACGAGAAGATGAGGTTATTACATGTGGGAAACCTGAGTAGCAGCCCATCCTATGTTAAAGATAGCTGCAAACATGCTATAGGAGAAGGTTTCAAGCGCTAAAGAGTCGTTATGGAGGATCGAACAAGGCAAACAACCTCCGAAAACTGAGGAAAAAGAGATTGCAACCAGTAATGATCCTGCAGCATGCCAAATCTTGAAATGCCCAAACCTATCTATCTGCCATAACAGAAGACCCCAAATCAGAAACAACAAGCTAAAGGCTATAAATCAGAAACAAATAAATCTTTTTGACAGTACCAATTCACCAGTGAAGATAGTAGCAAACCCATCTGCAACTTGACCAGAGAGCATAACAATGGCTGCATCTCTACAGAAGAAACAACAACAAAAACTCTGATATAGTGATTGACTTAACACAAAATTACATGAAATTAGATGAATTTCACCTTGGGGAAAGACCAATTTGAGTCAAGAAAAGGAGGAGGTAAGTGAACCAGCAAGAAGCAGTAATGTCATTGAGCATATGCCCAACTCCATAGAAGAACACAGACCGTCTTCCAATTGGTTTTGTAAATGGATCCTCTTCATTCCCTCCGGTCATTTCTCAATCGCTTCGAAACTTCCCAGACAAAAAAAAAAAAAAAAAAAGTGAGGATTTTGTTTAATCTAGACCTGAAAAAGCGTACCAATAGATTACCAAACTCCTCAATAAGTTCGAATTCGCAGTCAGAAAGAAGAGAGAGGGGAATTGAGCATTCAATTCAAACCCTAAATCGAAAAATAGGAACTTTCAGACCTAGAATACAGAGGAAATGAAAATTTAAAGGAAGGAGCTTTCTCTTGCCCGAAACCCAGAATCAACTGCAAATCAATCCCTTGTAATGAGAGATTGATTTAAAAGTTACCTCAGAAGCAACAGTTCTTCCCAAAGGAGGGAAAAAAGCATAAAGAGGACAGCGAAAAGCTGGTTTCATTTTGTACTCTCTTACCACTAACCCTAATACCTTTCTTCCAACGTCATTATGTTCTCACAGGAAGTTTTCTTAAGGTTGAAAACTTGAAATTATTATAAAATCTTGGAAATTGGAAAAAGTAATTGTATAAAATTGAAGTGATCGGAGAGAGAAGAAGAAAGAACAGTTGAAATCATGCAGTCATGTTTGGTTTTTCCCAGATTTGGTTATAATAGCTTTATGGGTGAATTTTGGAATTTTGCTTGAAAGGATCAGTGGATGGATAGATTCTTGAAAGCAATTTGTTAGAGATTCTTTTTAAAAAGTTGAAATATTTTTGCTAGTTGTTATTGGCAACTGGAATCTATTAAACGTACTTATAAATTCTCGCCCATACTTTCAGACAAGACAAGAAAATAATTAAAAACGTAATCTTCGAAACGGTGATTGATAAATGAGATTCTCTCTCTTACTGTTGTTGTCTTGTCTCTGTGTCTCTCATTTTCCTTAATTTATTGCTTACACGAGAAGGCACGTTGCAGGCTTGCAGCATCAATTAAAATGACGCACCAAATGTCAAAAATGAAAAAAAAAAAAAAATAGTCGTCGCCTGAGAGATTCGAACTCTCGCGGGGAAACCCCATGTACTTAGCAGGCACACGCCTTAACCACTCGGCCAAAGCGACTTTTGATTAATTTATGAATATTTTGATATTTAATATGGTTGACTGGTAAACATCTAATATTAGACTGCAAGGAACTATTATTCTGCGGAGAATCTAAGTAATATAATTTACATAAGATAGGTACCAAAGTAACTACAATGAATTATTCTGCGGAAAAACTACATAACGATTATTTGGCAAAAAATAGGTAGCAAAGTAACTAGCATTCACATATATATATATATAACTAAAACAAAATTCGTACACTTCCGATATGAAGATTGTGTAAAAGAAAAGGGGAAAAATCCCATATTGTTTTCAGCAAAACATTAGACTTGAAAGAAGAGAGATAATAGACCCACTACCAAACCTTCCGAATAAAGCCAAGTAAATGGTGGGCCCTTAAAACAACAATTTAACTTTTAAAAAGGCAAATTAAAAAGTCGAAAAATAATGTAAAGATTAAGGCCTTCAAACCAATCATAAACCCATTATCACTACTAGTCAGCATTCAGCAACCACAACCACTAAACACATTCTTTCTCCTTTTCTCTCTTTCAATCTCACTCACGTTTCCCGCAACCACCACTTCTCAATGTCGACAACTACCACCGTCCACGGCGAGCCAGAGCAGCGAACTTACTGGTGTCACGAATGTGATATGAGCATATCGCTCCTCTCTTCCTCCTCCTCCGCTTCCGATTCATGTCCCCATTGCCGTCTCGATTTCCTCGAACGTATGGATGACGAATCTTCTTCTACTCTTTTTGACGTTACCATCGCTGGTTTTGATGAAGAACATGAAGATGATGATGAAGATTGGTGTTTCGTTGATCCAACCGTTAATTCCGATGATAATTTCCTTCTCGATAGTCCTTACCTTCATCGTCTTCTTCGCCATCTCGCTTCTGATAATTCCGGATCGTCTTCTTCTTCCTCTTCTTCATCTTCTTCATCGTTATTGAAATCTTCCGATATCGATTCGATTCCTACTATTCAGATCTTGTCTTCTATGCTCTGTTCAACCGATGACTCAGATCCCGATCCAGATTCCGTCTTACTCTGTGCCGTATGCAAAGAGGATTTCGTCGTTGGAGAATCTGCTCGGAGATTGCCGTGTAATCATATATATCACTCCGATTGCATTATCCCTTGGCTCTCGGATCATAACTCGTGTCCGCTTTGCCGATTCGAGCTCCCTACGGCGGCGAAGGGGAAATCTGGTGGTTCAGAGGCTGAAATGAGGATCCGACTGTCGGATCTGGCGACCATTGCCGACGGTGATGAGGAGGAAGACGACTGGCTTGGAATAAGAAACGCGTTGAGAAGACTCGCTCGTCGTCATGAGCAGATGAGATTGGGAGTGGGAGAGATGGAGAGAAATTTGGCTCGGACGGTCTCAGGTCTGGGAATTGCTTTGATTAGGGATGAGATCGAAGGTGAGAGAAGCAACGCGACGACGACGACGACGCCATCGTAAGAACGCTTTAAGCTTTTCAACTACTGGCAAAGATTTCAAAATTCAAATAAACTTGTGTGTTCTTGGAGTTTTTTATTTTAAATCAGCTCTCTGTTTAGTTACAGATCGGCTTTTTTTATCGATACTTGATTATAATCAAAGTAACGAGAGTTGTTTTATGTTAATGGTTTAAGTCAAATCTTGATCTCTTTGCTTTGTCTACTTCGATTCCATTATTGATGAAATAAACGTAACTGTAATGATTGTTCTACGTTTTCAACTTCTCGAATGTTCTTTTCGGACGAGAAATTGTAAATGTGGATTATCTAATGTTCTAATTCCGTCTAATTGGCTTTAACATCATTAACAAGAATCTACATCCTTAGAGAAATATTTAAAACATCAACAACTAAAAATAAGATAGTAGGAAATATTAGAAATCCATGTACAACAACTCTAAAACATCCTAACTGCATGAATTGTGTGGTCATTAATATTAGCAAGTATAAGCAATTTTTCTGTCCTTTCAGCTTAGGCTCATGAGCAGATGATATTTTGTTTGCTCTTCATGATCTTAGTTAATCAATTAGGTAGCCACAATAATTACACTATAATAATTATTTTAGTGAAATTTTGTCTCTCTCTCTCTCAATAGAATCCTGAAAATTAAGGATATGACTAGAAAAAAATATTTTGTTTTATCATGAGAAAAATCAAATTAAGTAGAAACTTTATGCATCAAAAAAATTTGGATCAACGGTTGTATGATCTATTTTATGTTTTTCTTCAATAGTATATGTTATTCATCTTAAGGAGATTTGTTATTCTAGTATAACGAGATTAAGTCAACAATCCCGCGTATCATACATTAAATAATGCTGAAATAGTAAGTATTTTTTAATTAACCTACAATTATCAAATCCCTGAAAATTTTATATAACCGAAACACGCTAATGTCAAACTATTATCTATTTTACGAATTAAATATATAAATTTGACCTTTAAATTGGTTGATGCAACATTCAAGTAGTTAACCCAAAAAAAAAACTCGATTGATGTAACTATAATATTTTTTTACTAGTTACATCAATCGTATTAAAAAATTAAAGCATTATAAATTACTAATGCTTTACATTATGACCTTTAAATCGGTTGATGCAACATTAAATTAATAGAAATTACATATCGTATTAATAAAGTAGATGTTACAAAAAAAAATGTCCGAATTTTTTACGAATTTGGATAACGAAATTGTCTGACCTCTCCATTGGCCGTTTTTTTGGATAATTAATAATCTAATGGAATCAAAATCAAGCAAAAAGCGTTGCACGTGCACAGTGAAGCACATATCACGTTGGACCAGCATCTGTCGTGTTTGTTAAGTTATTGCTTATTATTAGTTAGGTCACAGAGTTTGTTCTTTTTTGGCGGTTTTATCTAATCTATTTCCGGAACAGATACAATTTTTTACTATAAACGAAAGTGTTAGTTTTATTGTTTACCGTAGACACTAAAAAAATTACATATTCTTCTTGAAAATTACTTGAAAGAATGTTCAATTTAACATCTGTACTCAAAACCGTCAAACGAATGTTTCGCTTATATATATATTTACAACTAGAAGGAACCCTATTTCCAAAAGGCCATATATAAGATTAAATATGCCGACAATAAACAATTTCGTAAATAAACAAAGTCGAATTCACATCCAAAGGTGAAGTCTATGAGCTAAAGTCAACCTCACTTGGTCATAAAATAAAATAAAACATCGCTCACGACATCTACCCTTACGTGTGTTTTTACTTATTTATAGCTAATTGATTTTATAATATATCAGTTGAAAAATAAAGAAATCATTTTATCCAGATAGCTTAAAAGAAACAGATCATTTCTTGGAAAAATTACAGTTTATTTAAATCAAATTGTTGTTATGTGTGTAATGGAGGGCAGGTCCACAGCTATTTCGTTTTATATTTCATATTATTTTTATATTCAGTTTGTAGTTAATAAATGCTACTGTTATTAATGTTTTGACCAACCAACAATAATATTGTATTTAATTACATATTCTATTATCATATACACAATTTGTCTTTGTGTATATATAGACACAGATTATCCACAACATAAGCATATTATTTTTTGAAACAATACAAGAAACCTTTTTAACCAAAAAAAAAAAAAAAAAAAAAAAAACAATACAAGAAACCTCAAATCCAACGAAAGAAAAAAACAAACAAATCCTTTCTTGTTGATTGGGACTGAATGGTGAGAAATTCAATGAAGGCTGAATACGATCTAGATCATCTTCCTCATCAAAGCTTTTATGGAGAATATTCAAAAACTTTGGTTCCCATGAACAAGAACTCCCAAATAATAACCAAGATCAAGCCCAAGATTCGTATCATCCATATATTTGCGCCGGAGATCATCAACACCGATGTCCAAAACTTCCGTACACTCGTCCAAAGTCTAACCGGAAAACCAGTCATCGAAACCGGTTCTAAGAAAAAGATAACCAAAACAAGTTTTCCCGAACCACCGCCGCTACCTCAAGAATCCGGCCAAGAACATAAGGCGGAGCTGGTCAACAGAATCATAGAGAGCCACGTGGTGAAAGAAGAATGGGGATCAAGTTCAAACACAAACACTTACTTTAATTTAGAGGGTTTGATCGATCTTGATGATGACGACAACATATTCTCAAGTCGATGGTTTGATATTTAACGATAATAATTGACTCGGTACCTTGGCATAGCCTATAGAATTTCTAGTAGAGTCCTATTGGTTCTGATGATTTAATCTCGATATATGGCATTAAAAACATGGCTTGAAGCATAGGTCATCACGATGCACGAGGTTGAGACGAAGAGATCATCATATAGGTAAGGGGCATCTACATAGATTGTATATATTTGTTTGGATTTGTTTGGATGCCCTTTGATTTAAACTTGGTAGACTGACTAAAATTGCCAAGAAAGAGTGTAGCAATGAGTTTAACTTGGTAGACTGATTTTTCCAAGAGAAAGTGAGTTTGAGTTTTGATCTCCGATCATATGAGAACTCTACTTAAAATTAGTGTAACACGTTGTCCTCACGCATGCGTGTATACTTCTTTGATGTATTTGATGTACTTTAGCGTTGTGCAAGTTATATATAAAAACGCGAGAATGATTGTGATGGAATTGTTTTGTTTCTTCATGAATGATTGTGATGACAAAAAAAAGAGAGGTAATTATTGGAATTAAGTAACAAAATACTATATATAAGAAACTCAGGAGTAATAAAATTTGGACACAAAAATATTTGGTACTCTTCAACTTCTCAAAAACACCGAATTAATGACATAACGATCAGTAATGTCATAGAATCTGATACGTAATGATTTACTAATCATTATACCTAGATTAATTACTTAAGTAGTTGTGTAGACTCAATAGTGAGTAGTATCTTTTAAATAATGGAAGATTTTAGTTATCGATGGAGAAAGAAGATTTTCAAACCGCCCGACCCAAATATTATAACGAAGATTTGTTTCTTTTGTGAAAAATTATTTTATTCGCTTGACATTGGGTACTTTAGTTTAATCAAACAAAAAAAGAGAAGACATTGGGTACTTAACTTTGTCCAACAGAATAAAATATGTTTAATTAAACTAAAAAATATAAATTTCGTTTTTATACCTACCTACCAAGCAGCTAATTTATCAATCTAGCAATAGCAACAGCAGAAGCTATATTTTGTATGACCTTTGGAATCGTTGTGGCTGCTTACGAAATAATGACATAACGAACCAATCTGAACCGAGTATAACCCGAACAGTTTGGTTTTTGAAAATGTAACCAATTGGTTTAGTTATTCCGGTTTAATAGGAAAAATCCGTGTTTTGGTTTGGATTCTACTATCATATGTGATGATAAACTCAGAGACGCTTGTTCATCACGTTGCAGAAATTTCATCATCTCACGATTTTTTCGCTGTACGTTGAAACTTTCGAATATCCGGTAATTCCTCTCCAAGTTTTCTCGTTCACTTTATAAATCGGAGAATTCTGTTTTCTTTTGTTTGGTTTCCGCCGGAATCTAAAATCTCCGGTAAAATTGGTTGTGTGATTAAATTTTCGTGTTTCTAAGAATTTTACGTTAATATGGATACTACCATTTTCTGTCATATATAGTTTTGCCAATGTTGATTGCTTGGATTTCTGACAAATCATTTTTGTTTGAAAAAATGGAGCTAGGTGTGAGTTTTGAAGAATGGTGTATTTTCGCGGCGTATCGGCCATTTCAAGGCTTCGATCTCGATTCGTGAGTAAATTTAGCTTGACCCTTTTGTTTGATGTGAATATATATTGATGAATCGGATCTTAATATAAGCAGGGGCAGCAATCTTCAGTTAGCAACTCTGTCAGATGGCTCCAGATGCAGAGCTCTTCTGAATTGGTAATTTTATGTTTCTATATTAATGTTTGTTATCTTGCGGTTATATTTGACATGAAATAAATTGGTTAAAACAAAGTTTAAGTTTAGTTTTTAGAGTGTTTCTTGAGATTGATTTATGAAATGCCTGATGTTGTTTAAATAATGGCAATGTAGGACCTTAAGTCGCAGCTTCAAGAGATCATTCCAGAACAACAGGTTAGTTTCTACTTCTTTGTCTTTCGTTGAACTTGTATATCTTTGGTTTTAGTAATTGACATTATTTCTAAGTTTAGGGCATATTGCATTAAGTGAAGCTCTTCTCTCTGTTCTAATTGCTGTCTTTCTCAAATACAACTTCAAATTTTCAGGATCGTCTGAAGAAACTGAGATCAGAACATGGAAAGGTCCCAGTGGGGAACATCACTGTTGATATGGTATGGATTCTAATGAATTTTGTTTGCTCTGTTTGATTTTAAGAGCCAATCTCTTATAAAAATGCTTATATAAATATATAAATATATATATGTGTGGTATTTGTGAAGGTACTTGGAGGAATGAGAGGGGTGACTGGGTTACTCTGGGAAACCTCATTGCTTGATGCAGAAGAGGTATGAATATAATTTTGTTCATAGAGATAATTGTCTGGTCAGATTTTAAATTTAGAATATAACAAAATGCTCTTCTTTTTAGACGTTAGTAATGATCTTATCTTTATTTCAGGGGATACGCTTTAGAGGTCTGTCGATTCCTGAATGTCAGAAAGTATTACCTTCAGCTCAGTCTGGAGAAGAGCCCTTGCCTGAGGGTCTCCTGTGGCTTCTGTTAACTGGAAAGGTGTGATTGTCTTCTTAACATTTCTATGCATAAAATGGTTATGGACACTGTATCTTACGATTTAGTTTTCCCTCTTTCTGATATAGGTGCCAAACAAAAAGCAAGTTGAAGCCTTGTCAAAAGAGTTAGCTCGTCGTGCTGTTGTGCCAGGTTTGTAGCTCACCTCTCTGCACTGTCTGTTTGTAAACCTCAGTATAATGATTCATCAAAAGTTAGCAAAGTAGAAGTTGATGGTACTATTTTAAAACTGAATGTTATCATTGTTTCAAACATAACAACTCTAGTTTCTACTTATTTTACAATGCAGATTACGTCTACAAAGCTATCAATGCTTTGCCTTCTACAGCTCATCCAATGACTCAATTTGCTAGTGGTGTAATGGCCCTTCAGGTGGATGGCTCTGTTCTTTTCTAATTTGGTCTATGTATCTCTTAAAACTGATTAATTTCCAGGAACATCTTATCTTTGTTGAATTGTTAACCAGGTTCAAAGTGAGTTCCAGAAGGCATATGAGAAGGGTGATGTTCATAAGTCAAAGTATAAACTTTTCAATATTTCTAGTTTGTTTCTTGATTGCTTTTTAGTAGCAGGCATCATAAAAACAGAGTTTTTCCTTGAAGGTTTTGGGAGCCAACCTTTGAGGATGCCCTGAACTTGATTGCTCGTGTTCCTGTTGTAGCTTCATACGTGTATCGGAGGTTAAATTTTATGCCCTTTGCCATGCTTTTTAGATTCTAGATTTTTAAAATTTTTGGGTTTTTTTTCTTTTCTTATTATGGTTCTTGAATTAACATTTCAGGATATATAAGGATGGTAGCATCATCCCATTAGATGATTCTTTGGATTATGGTGCAAATTTTTCACACATGCTGGGATTTGATAGTCCTCAGATGAAAGAGCTCATGAGGCTTTATGTCACTATCCATAGGTCTGTGTTGGTTCTCTTCAGTTCAACATGTCGCATTGAACATAATTAATAAGCTAAAATTTTCTTGTCTATAATGACTTTCTTTTCTTCTACCAACTCTTACAAAATTTCTATAGCATGACCAAGGGTTATTCTTTTCTACTGGTTTTTGTTTTAGTGATCATGAAGGTGGAAATGTTAGTGCTCACGCTGGTCACCTGGTATGTATCACTACATGCCATCAAATGAATATTATTTTGGTCTTCATGCATGCATGATAATGTTCCACTTTTAGTTTTTGCGTATTCATGTGTGCATTTACTTATTATTTTTTTGAATTTATAGACATTTCTGATGGTTCTTTGTTTTGCTAATGATATTTATTTAGGTTGGAAGTGCACTTTCAGATCCATATCTTTCATTTGCTGCTGCATTAAATGGTTTAGCTGGGCCACTCCATGGTTTGGCTAATCAGGTAACCCATTTTATTAGTTCTAATCTTTAAGTGTTTATAGCAGAGTTCCAATAAGTGGTGATAACAGCCAAGAATTTTGGAGTCTTACTCTGTTTTTTTTTTTGGCATTGGTCTTGTTTCAGGAAGTTTTGCTGTGGATCAAATCAGTTGTCGAGGAATGTGGGGAGAATATATCAAAGGAACAGCTAAAAGATTATGTCTGGAAAACGTTAAATAGTGGCAAGGTAAAACAAAACAAAATTTGCTCTCCTTCGCGTTTTGAAACATGATCTTAAAAAAGTTGTGAATTGAGGTAGGGTGTGTGAAAACAGACCATAACTTGAACTATTGTTTGATTAATGAATAAAATCTTGGGATATTTAATTAAACATTTGTCTTGCAGGTTGTTCCAGGGTATGGCCATGGTGTTTTGCGTAAGACGGATCCAAGATATGTATGCCAAAGAGAGTTCGCTTTGAAGCATCTACCTGATGACCCTCTTTTTCAGCTGGTATCTTTTCTTTTTTACTTAATCTTTGGTCATGCTCTTAAATTTTGTACTGGTTCACAAAATTATTTAACTCAATAGGTCTCAAAGCTTTATGAAGTTGTGCCTCCTATTTTAACCGAGCTCGGAAAGGTACTGGTTTCATCATCACTTCATGTGCTATCAGATTTCTGATTTTCACTGGATTTTATGAATCATGGAATCTCTGTTACAGGTCAAGAACCCATGGCCTAACGTCGATGCTCATAGTGGAGTGCTGCTGAACTATTATGGTCTAACCGAAGCAAGGTAGTAAAAACACCTTCTCATTTAAGTGTGACTTGGCTTGGACCTTCTTTTGCTGAATCTTGGTTATAATAGAGTGACATTTGTTTCAAATATAGATACTACACAGTGCTTTTTGGCGTCTCAAGGAGTCTCGGCATCTGCTCACAGGTACATACATTCGTGCCATCCAAAAACTATAGAGCATACGATTCATCATCATAAACTCAAACTCATCTTTTTGGTTCTTATTTCCTTTTCTGGTTGTAGCTGATATGGGACCGGGCTCTTGGACTACCACTTGAGAGGCCAAAGAGTGTAAACATGGACTGGCTCGATAACTTCATGCGCTCGAGCCGCTAAGTTAATCTCTGACTGTGTTGGTCAAGGTTTACTCTCGCTCTCTCATCAAAACAGCATTTTATTTTCTTCCATTTGATGGGTAGCTTTTAGCACTTGTAGAAAACACAAACGATTTCTCGTCTTAATTGTTTTCTTCAGAGTTTTCATTTTGATTCTTCCGCAAGAATAATGATGTCAAACAAGTGAATAAACAGTATTTCCCAGATTTGAGACTATATTATTATTATTATTCTAAAACTTTGATGGAAACCATCCATTGAGTTGCTTTGACTGGTCTTCAATGAACAATCTCAAATTGATGGACTTCGCTTGCTTAATTCTTAAGCCGTAAGGCATCCTCGGTTGGAACCCTAGTCAAGTGACACAGAGTCTTGACATGACCGTACAGGGACAAGACACCTCCTTACTAAAGCTATACGAGAAATTTTTTTTTCTTTAATTTTGAAAGGGAAATTCACATACTGACATACGAGATTTTTTCTCAGGACTTAATTCTTGGTTCAATCCTTGCGCGTTTTCTGGGCTTTGCTTGACCCGTCTCGCATTGCAAAGTTAGTCACGAGTTTCTTATTCTTCTAAAGTTGTTTTTCTTTTTTTTTGATAAAGGTTTTATTCTTCTAAAGTTTACCAAAATCAATCTCTTTTCTTTATCTTGGCGTGTCAGTGTGAACTAAAGTATTTGATTAGTTTAATGATGGGTTTAACTTAAGTTCTGAATCATGTCCTCATACCTGATACCCATCAAGGCCTGTCTGTAACTCTGTATCACACAGACGTTCGTGTGTGTGCTAAATGCGAATATTTTACTTGTTCAACTTTTTTATCTTCCTTGCTAAGATCTCTATCATTAGTTGATTAAAAAAAAAACAAATGGCTAATGGGTCAATCAAAAAGATCAGTTCGGTCCATTCAAAGCCCATAAGAAGCTCATAATTTAAGGCCCAAATCTCATGCCCAACCTTACATTTACCAACATCTATATATAAAATGAACATTCCATTTCCAGTAACCCATGAGGGCATTCCTGTAAATATCTCTACCTTCTTCCCTTTCGTAGACGGTTGCACACGAAGCGAGGTTGGGTGACCCGACGACCCGTTATATATATACCATACACAAAATGGGTAAAGCAGAGGTGAAAATCTTGGACGTAGGTCTATTATATATTTCATATGAAGAGGAGATAGCTAACAAGACCTAAATACAATTTTATTATGCATACAAACTTTAGTTCATAGAAAGCCTTCAAAATACGAAACAGAGTGATAAGGAAAAAAAAAAAATTAAAAAAAAAATAAGATCCCTAAAAACTGCGAGCCTGTTGTCATGAAGGAAGAAGAAGAAGAAAAAGCAGTGATATCAAACGGCATGAACGACGACAATACTTCCAATATTAATAGTTGCAGTGACAATTGTATCGGAGACGGAGAAGATAAGCGTAATATCAATCAGATCAAAGCATGGGGAACGTGGGAGGAATTGGTGTTAACCTATGCCGTTAAACGCCATGCTTTTACAGATTGGGACTCCGTTGCTAAGGAGGTTCAACTTCGTTCCCGGAGTTCTCTCGTCGCCTCCGCCGTCAATTGCAGGCTTAAGTATGAAGATCTCAAGCGTCGGTTCCAGGATTCCGTCGACGGTAGACAAGGCAAAAAAACGGTGGCGGAGGATGAAGTCGGTGAAATCTCTTGGCTCGAGAAGTTACGGTGTCTTCGTGTGGCGGAGCTCCGGAGAGAGGTTCAACGATGTGACGACTCGATACTGTACGGGAGAGTCTCTATTTCTCCGCCGATAGATCTGAGTTTATATTTTTATTTTTATTCATTTTTGAAAATAATTTTATGGTTTTTTGGTTAGGTCGCTTCAGTTAAAAGTTAAGAAATTAGAGGAGGAGAAAGACGCAAATGGTGGAGACAATAAACCAGATCTAGGAAACGATGAAACTAAACCGGCGATGCTTAACCGGGAAACGACTGAGTCTGACCGGGACAATAGGTCGATTAACGAGTCCAACTCGACAGCCTCCGTCGATAAAATTGCCGATCACCAACGATTAGCCGGAGATAAAACCGCAGATCCCGATCCGGTTTACAAGGCAGCGCCGGAGAAAGAAGAAATTACGGTTAGTAGAAGATCGGAAATGAGTCAATCGGGCGAGATGGACGAATCGGGAACGTCCAAAGTTCTTGGTAAAAGGAAAGGACAGAAATATATGAGCGGGGATGATAGTAGTATCCGTGGCGGAAGTGGCGGTGATATCAAATCGGCCGGCAAAAATTCACAGCCGTTGATAAATATCATTCAGCTGATTCGGTCTCATCCCCGTGGTTCCGTGTTCGAATCCTCCCGGCTTCGGAGCCAGGTAAGCATATGTCTTATTTTCCTCTTTTTTTTTGTGTGGTAAAATTTATAATTAACACATAATTTCATATTTTTCCGTGTTTTCTACGTTATATATCCCGCGCTTAGCTCGGATTCATGATTTTAAAAAAATCCGTTATGATTAGTTTTTTAAAAAATTTTGACCGAAAAACTTTTATATCAATAATAAATATTATTGCATTGAATATTGTTGGACAAAACAAAATATGAAAAATATATTTAGTAAATTTTTAAATTTCTATTTGTTTTTTATTAAAAATTTAAAAGAGATTAAAAATCAGAAAGATTTTTTTAATAGTTAAAATAAAATAAAAAAAGGTATTAAAAGATATTGTATTTCGTGTATTAATTAGTTAAAATCTAATTGACTTTTTTACCTATAATGAATTGATTGAAATTATTTTTTCTAATAGCATTTTTGTAATATTCTCTAATTTTTATGTTATTTTATAAATGTACTTCTGTAATATTAGTATAGAGATTTTGCAATAATAGTCTTTTATTTATTTTTCAAAAATTATTTTAAAGGTTTTCACATTTAATTGTTATATATTGCATTCTATTAGTATAGTATTGCCTTCTTAATCAGACTTGATAAAGTATTCAGTAGATAATTTTAATCTAAAAAGAAAATGTTTATATTATATAGTTAGCCATATATTCAGGCCTATATGGCTATATATAGTCAGTCTAATGTGTTACTCAAACCTAATAGCCATCCTAATATTATGCTTCTTTCAAAAGTTAATTACTATCTCACCATGCAAAACTTATTTTCTTAAGAATGATTGGTTATGCAACTTAGTTTTAAACTCGCACCATATCTTTGTGTTTTAAACTTTTAATGTTACATTTGCTGTATTCTTTTTCTTTTCCCCCCTTAAGAATTTTCAAGGACGACCAATAAGATTAATTATCCACACATTGTCCAATTTGGTCGGGACCACTCCAATATATTTTGATAAATAAATTAAAAAACTTTTTCACTTTTTTTTCATCATCACCTTTTCCATTTTTCGTAATACGCTTTACTCCTGCTGTTTCTTATTGTTATAATATTAACTTACATAATTCTTCGTAAGGTAGAAAATATCTCTATGAATCGTATCGATGTTTCCGTGTGTGTTTGATCTTTAAACTTTACTTCCATATTCGATTTATGGTCGTTGACAGTTAATATTTTTCTTAAGGGAGCCCTTTTTTTTAACGTTATTCTTGCTGCATAGTGCATACGGAGAAAAAATTTCGTTGGAAAGAATTTTGGTTTGTTTTTCTTTTCTATCACCCATTTACCATTTGGTCACATAACCTTGGACACCTGGCTGCTTCCCGTTGAAGCATGGTTTTGTCGTTTCTTTTAAGATATGGTCAACTTATTGACTTTTCAGCTGCCCTTTAAGCCAGAAAGTATTTGGGCTTTAGTTGGGCCTTTGAGCTCAAAATATTTACACGTATACATGGAAGCCCATTACTTAAGACGTTATTTTTTTTGGTTTTCATACTCTCATCTCTATTTATCCTGCAGGAGACAAAGGATTACAAGAGCTTGATAAGGCAGCATTTGGACATCAAGACAATAGAGAAGAAGATGGAGAAAGGATCTTATCTTTCTTCAAGCCTCTCTTTTTACAGAGACCTCAAGCTCCTCTTCACAAACGCCATTGTGTTTTTTCCTCCATCTTCCTCAGAATCCATGGCTGCACACGAGCTAAGAACCCTTGTCTCAAACGAAATAAAGAAACGGACCGGAAACCCGGATCACAGTGTCATCAAAGCAGATACTGAATCATCGGTTTCTAGACAGAAATCCTCTGTTTTTCCTCTTGTTGCATGTAAGAAGAAGAGTTCTGCTTCGAAAAAGACGTCTCCTTCTTCAAGCTCTAAACAGAAAGATGAGAAGAAATCTCAGGAAGTTTCAGAGGAGAAGACAGTAACTACTAGTGGTGCAAGAAGCTCGAGGAGAACGAGCAAAGGTACCAAAACAGAAAGAGCCAAGACTAATAACAAGAAGCAAACGGATACAAAAACAGAACCATCCAATGATGATGATGATGATGAGAAGGAAGAGAATCCTAAAACAGAGAAGAAGACAGTAGCATCAGCATCAGATAAGAAGAAGAGTGTGGCTGATTTCTTGAAGAGGATAAAGAAGAACTCTCCACAAAAAGGGAAAGAAACAACTAGTAAAAACCAGAAGAAGAGTGATGGAAACGTTAAGAAAGAGAATGGTAATCAGAAGAAGAGTGTTGGAAACGTTAAGAAAGAGAACAGTAAAGCGAAACCGAGGGAATTGAGAAGTAACAGTACGGGTAAAAAGAAGGTTGAGGTAGAGAATAACAATAATAAGAGTTCATCGAAACGAAAACAACAGAAAGAAACAGCTGAAGCTACTGGAAAACGAGGTAGGGAATCTGGAAAAGATGATAAACAACCAAAGAAAAGAAGCAGAAGATGAAATTGATTCGTATTTGTACATTTGATGTGCCTCAAGTATTTATCATTCCTCTTAACACATCAGTGTTTTGGAGGGATTCATAGGTCTTGATAGGTTTTTTTTATTCCTCATAGTTGACAGTTTGGTTTTTAATTATTCAACCTGTGTTTTATTTGTTAGAGGGTATATGGATTGGTTATAGACATGTTGCTGTTCATTGCTTAGTAGTTTGATCAATATACCAGGTTAACAAAACCTGAAATCCGGTTTAGGCCCAAGTAGTCGAAATGTTTGTTTAATTGTTTAAGCCATTTTCTTTTCGAAATAGCCTTTATTAGTTTTGGGCCAGAGGTCAAATTATGAGAAAATTTACAATTATATGTGAAATCCGCATTGCAAAATGTAAATGCTCAAAGCCTCAAACATTAAAGAAATTTTAGTCTGACCTGACGACAAAAAGAAAAGAAAAACTCTGACCTTGGAATTTGAATCTCAACAGTCCCATAATTTTACCATAGTGTATCATTCCTATACAGAGCTGGCGCTGAAGGCATGGAAATAAAACATTTAAATGGAGTCTCATTTTTTAGGGAGCCCCACAATTTTTTTTTTCATATATACATATGTATATATATTTAATTAATGTCCAAAAAAAAGACAAACACAAATAGGCCATTAATATATATAGAAGTCATACATTATGTGGGTCTCAAATTATTATTATGTAAATATTACATTATATTATTTAGTTTTAAAAAAGAAAATTTAGGTTAATCTCTGACTCTCCAACTCCTTCTTTACGTGACTTAGTCCTTTTTTTGTTTGGTATGGTGATATGGTATGATATTCTGTTTGTCGTGAACACGGTAAGCAAGACTCTACAATCTGAAGATATAGATATCGATGATGTCATTGTTCAACTAAAAGAGTTAGTTTTTTTTCCAAAAGTATAGAGAATCAAGTTTTCAAGAAGCAAAAAATGAAGCTTTAAAACTTGCAGTTGATATGGATATTGAACATGTGTTTCAAAAGAAGAGCAAGCGCCTTATTAGAAGAAAACGTCATTATGATGAGGAACCAGAAAAAACTGATGATGTTGGACTCGTTCTAAGCTTGGAGGAGGATTTTAGAATTAATTATTTCATCAAAATCATGGATAAAGCTCTAGTTTCTTTTCAAACAAGGTTAGAACAATTTCAAGAGTATGAAAATATTTTTGGATTTTTGTTTAGTTTACGAAAGCTCAACTCAGCGAATGAAGATTGTTTGAAGACATCTTGCCTTAACCTTGAAGCTTTTCTTAAGCATGCAACGATTTCAGATATTGATGGGAATGATTTATTTCTAGAAATAAAAGTTTTTATAGAAGTTCTACCAAAGAATTTGAAGAAGACTGCAAAGGTATTAGAATTTTTAGAGAGATTGAAGGATTTTTATCCAAATATATGGGTTGCTTATAGGATAATGCTCACTATTCCGGTTTCAGTTGCCTCGGCTGAAAGAAGTTTTTCTAAGTTGAAGTTGATAAAGTCTTACCTACGGTCGACTATGTCACAAGAAAAGTTAAACGGATTAGCTATGTTATCGATAAAAAAGACCATGGTTAAAAACCTCGATTATACAAGTTTGATGGATGATTTCGCATAAAAAAATGCAAAAAGGGTTATTTTCAGAAATTTTAAATTATTGTTATATTTTTTTAAGATATCATTGTACTTTTACTTTAATTTTAGTTTTGTAGAAACTCAATTTTTTTTTTCTATTAAGCACTTTAAAAAAATATTTTCGTTTGGAGTCCTGAATTTTTCAGAACCGGCTCTGTTCGTATAAGTAAGACTTGTGAAGTTTGGAAATTTCTTTATTCTTTATAAGAGAATTAAGTTATTTATAAAAGCTCAATCCTAATTTATTTTAACATTTTGAGAAAATGTGGAAATCACCCTTACTACAAAAACGAAAAGTAGTTGGAAACAAAGAAAATTCCAAGTGTCAAGTTGGATTCCACTAGTAGACGGTCCAAAAAGATTGCATGCCAAATGTTTAAACCGCCAAATTGTTATCTCAATTGACAACAACAAAAAAAATGTATTAATAGGTAAACTCCAAAAGTTTTTGGAATTCCACGAAATATTCCAACTTCTGCGGTTTCTAGGCAAGAAATAAAACAGCACATAAATAATGTGGGGCAGTGTTCAAAGTTGCTCGACGGACATGGCGCACCACTTTCCTTTGACTGTTTCGAGTTTACTTTTCAGCACATTAATAATGCTTAATCCAATTTATGTCGGTTTCATCTTTTCCCATCCAAGATTATGTGCTGTTTTCTATCGCCACTGATTTTTTAAATATATGAACTCATCTTCAAATATATTGTACGAAATTAACAATCTGATATTTAGCCAGAGAAATTGATATGACTTTATAAACCTAAAATGGTATTTTAATATTTTGTTTTTTGAACCTAAAATGGTTTATGGTTGGGTATGTATCTGCCTTGAGATTTGGGTTCGATTCCACTTGACCACCCAACTCGCATAGTATCTACGCGAAAAGTAAACTGGGTTGAATGCCTGAGATTTACCTTCGCATTAAAAGAAAAAAAAAAGTATAAGAAATCTTTTAAAACATCTCCATTCTCCTCAAACGATCTGCTAACAAATTTAAAAGAAAAACCATATAACAAAAATATCTGTAAATAGTGCTGATCATTAGAAATTACTCTTCGTAATTTCCTTATAATTTCAGCCTGTCAATTTTCGAATAATAAGTTGATGTGCTCCAAACTCCTTTTTTAGTTCGAATAATAAGTTGATATTCTATATTTAGTTCTACTTAGGGGTGGGCATTCCGGTTTACGGTTCGGTTCCAGTTTGGTTTTTTCGGTTTTTTGGTTTTACAGTTCTACAGAAAATAAAACTATTTAGAAACCGATTGAAATACAATTTGGTTCAGTTTACGGTTTTAACCAAAATTAATTCGGTTCGGTTTGGTTTGATTTTGGTTTTGGTTTTGGTTTTTATAGATAATTTCATAATTTTATAAAAAATAATATTGAAAAACTCAAATCAAAACACTGAATTTGTAATTGTAAGAATTCAAAACTCAAAATTGATTTTATGGAAGTCAAACTTAGTGATGCGATTTGCGAAAATAACTTGATGAAATTCTAGTAAAAAAGTAAATGAATGATCCAAAATCTTAAATTATTTATAAGATGCTTATATATCTAGAGTTTGTATTTTTTTATTTATTTTTTTTGTGCAACCTTTTTAGGATATTTTTTATAAAAAATAAAATTAGGTAACATAAATATCTATATATAAGCATATATATAAAGTAAATTATTTTTTTCGGTTTAACCACAGTTTTACGGTTTTAAACCGAACCGAACCGAACTAAAACCGAAATAACTTTTATTATGGTAACCGAACGGATTTTTAAACAAAATCGAAACCAAACCGAATTACAAATTTACGGTTTGGTTCGGTTTGGTTCTTTTGGTTACGGTTATTTTGCCCACCCCTAGACTTCTACCTACCGTGCATGCTTACCCATTGAGAACGACAGTCAATTTTTTTCGTTATCTATATATTTATCATATATATATTATTTTGTGCAAATCTTTGTTTCGTTATCTATATAGTGTTTTATACGACCGTTAATTCTACCTACCCTGGCCTGCATGGTTAAGCAAGCCAATGAGATTGTGAGAACAACAAATAAGTTTTTTGTTTTGTTTTAAATTAAGTTATATTTATACAAATAGATAAATAATAGCTTTTTTCCGACCGTTCTAAAATGTTAAAACTATTTTTTCAGAATTTTTTTTTGATAAAGATTTTTTCTTCAGAAAATTTGCAGGTCCCTTATTTTTCCGGTATAATTACGTGGTCTTGTGACAACAAAAATGACATGAGCTTTATTTTGGTTGATTAGCGTGTATTGTCAAATAATCCATCATCAACGTACGTCCTAATGATGATTACATTTTGATATAAGCTATACTATATGTACAAAATCATTTGTAAATGAGTCTCTCTTTTTTGTCGACGATTTGTATGCTAAATGACTAGTCGCAAGATTCAAGAGTTAAATAGTTGTATTAATAAAATGGGTACGGACAACTTTGAAACGTAAGAGTGGATACTTTTCCAATTTTCCATCTCGTATGCATAATGCATTTAAAGTTTTGAACATTGGGAATTATGACACACGTGATTGAAAATCCTCGTTAGAATTTTGACATCTGCCTTTAGGTTTATCATAATCGGTAAGTCAATATATTGACTAAGAAAGTCCAACTTTTTTTTACCGTATAAAGTCTAAGTCTTTGCTCTGCTTTTTTGACAAAAATTAACCAGAGACTCAGGTTAACATAAAATTCTGTTTCTTTTACGCAAGTCTTTGATCAAAAGCCATTTCTCACTCCTGATATATTATTATTATTATTATTATTATTATTATTATTATTATTATTATTATTATTATTATTAGGCATAGCCGATGAAGATCACAAGGTCGCGTTTGTCTATCTATAGCCAAAACAGAGATAGATCACGTTTCAGCACTGTTTACTATTGACCCCTGAATAATCAACAAAAGATATTATTAGAAAAAATGTGTTTTTTTTGTTAATAGAAAAAAACTCACATTAAGAGTTGGAATAAAAATGTGAGTTGGAATAAAAGGGTGAAAATTAATATACTAGCACTTAAAAGATAAATGATTTACCACCATTATATATATATAGGTTCTAAATGGTAGTGGCGTAGTGCCATAGCTTTATTTTGAAAGTTGTTCACGAGGATTACTCATTTACTACTTGGTATCTGGTTCTCATTAACGGATGTATCTCAGATGGTAACATTTCTATTGTTACGAACGAAACGTTTGTATGCTAATTTTTTTATAAAACGTAATCAGGAATTTGAAGGATTTCTGTTAAAATTATTAGATGATATTTTGTATTTGGAGCTCAACAAATATTGGATTGCAAATTATAATATTTCGTTCGAAAATTTAATTCTTGGAAATTTTTAAATAATTTCTTTTTAAAATTAGAAAAATGTTTAATCAGTAATTCAGTGCAAAAAAAAGAAGTGCAAACTGAATCCAAAATATTTTGGTTAAAATCTATAAGATTAGAAAAACCGGAACTATAGATACAAAAATCCAAAAAACTTTATTTTTCGAAAGTAATGATACATATTTGATTAAAACTTATTAAATCATAGAAATAAAAAGGTCCAAAACTGTAGCAAATTAATCCATATTACTTTGGTAATTATTTTTGGTTGAAACTAAAATCCAGAAAAATTAAAATTCAAACCGAAACAAAAATGAAATAATATTTTTTGAATATTATTATCATATTTATATATTTGAAAGAGATAATATTTTTGAATATTAACATAAATATATATATATATATATATATATTACATTGGCATACTTATGTAGAATGATAATTTAATTTAGAAATTTTCTTAGGTATGTAAAAAAAAAGGAAAATAAATCCAATCACTCAAAAGACAAAAAGACCACTCTGGCGAATGAATCTCCCCGGCACTGTATAAATTCTCTGTTCTGTTCATACTATTTTAGTAGAAGTCAACATAAGAGTAATCTAGTTGATTCAACATCACACGGCGCAAGCCCGCCAGTGACCAGTATTATTGTTTTTATTCAATTTTCTATTTGTTGCATCAGATTGATGTGACCATTATTATTTTTATTCAAATTTCTAATTGTTGCAGCAGATTTTTTGACCAAAAAAATGAAGTAGAAATTAACGGTCAGCATACGTAGTGGTAATCAATGTATGAATATTCGACGTTTCTTCTCGCAAAATATTTCATTGCCTATATATACCTTCACATATCCCATTACTTCTCTCACAACTCAACAGTCTATACATTCTTTCATTAAGAAAGAAGGAATATATTCATTCATTTATTATTTTGCCAAACACACAACTAAATAATTTGTTTCATTCTTTTATATTGAAGATATTCAGCTCCATTCGATATTAAAAAAAATACATAAAAGATCTTCAAATTGGTATATTATCTTTCCTCTTATATATCAAAGTTATGTTATCAAATGATAAATTAACTCATGATTTTATGTATATGTTTATGCAGATTCAAGGGTTTATCTAACAAAAAAAGCTTATAAATCTTTGAGTTTTTATAAACAATGACGCAGTAAGTGATTAAACTTCTATAAAACAACATGGCTCCTCAAAAAGTTATTTCTTAGACAAAACATTTTCTAATTCTTTTTGGTTAACTAATTTTAACAGAAGGAAGAACATGTACTCAAAGAAAAACTCATTCGGCCGATCTAATTTCCCGGAGGGTTTCCTCTTCGGAACGGCCTCATCAGCTTACCAATATGAAGGAGCCATAGAAGAAGCTCCTCGAGGAGAGAGTGTTTGGGATACATTTGTTCGCAAATATCCAGGTTTGTATATAGTTTTTTAACATCTATAAAATTTCTAGGTTTATATATATATATATATATATATAAATTGTTAATTATGATATCCACCAGAATACTTAAAATAATGAAACTTTTGCAGAG
This sequence comes from Cardamine occulta, assembly GCA_028015245.1. NCBI lineage: Eukaryota > Viridiplantae > Streptophyta > Magnoliopsida > Brassicales > Brassicaceae > Cardamine > Cardamine occulta. Next base: position 1,562,723 of record CM051380.1, on the reverse strand, counting down.
AGAAATTGCTACTCTAATGCGGATCAAACGGTCGAGTTCTATAACCATTACAAGGAAGATATCCAGAGAATGAAGGATATTAACATGGATGCTTTTCGATTCTCTATCTCTTGGCCTCGGATTTTTCCTCGTAAGTTCTTAGTAATATATATTATATATAAACCACTATTTTTTTATTAAACATATTAATCAATGATCTTTCAAATAATTCAATAGATTTAATCGTTTTTTCATTTTCCAAAAAAAAAATAGTTGGAAAGAAAAGCAAAGGAGTGAACAAAGAAGGAATCAAATTCTATAACGATCTCATCGATGAACTCCTAGCTAACGGTATTTAACTAATCCATCTCACGTATATATACACGTACACATCTTATCTTATTAACCTAATTTCTAGATTAAAATATTCTAACATGATCATATATATATATATATATGCGTATGAACAGGAATCACACCTCTCGCTACTTTATTTCATTGGGATACTCCTCAAGCACTTGAAGATGAATACAATGGATTTCTAAGCGAAAAAGCTGTGTAAGTGATTTTTAATAGTATATCTTAGTTTATGACTCTATTTTTGTTGGATCGATGTCTCTTACATATGCATACAAAATAACCAATCTTGCAGTGACGACTTCAAAGATTTCGCAGCCTTATGTTTTGAAGAATTTGGCGATCGTGTGAAATTGTGGGTCACACTAAACGAGCCATGGGTGTATAGTATTGGTGGTTATGACACGGGTAGGAAAGCGCCTGGACGTGCCTCCAAATACATGAACGAAGCAGCTGTGGCTGGAGAATCTGGCCTGGAGGTCTACACTGTTAGTCACAATCTACTTCTGGCTCACGCTGAAGCTGTTGAAGTCTTCAGGAACAATCCCAAAGTACGGAAACAAAAAGATTTCGTTTTTATAAACACTTTAAATCTATGAGAACATATTTATTGATAACGTTTTTGTTTGAGTCACAGTGTAAGGATGGCAAGATCGGTATCGCGCATTGTCCAGTATGGTTCGAGCCTTATGATCCGAACTGCCCTAATGATAAAGAAGGGTGCGAACGAGCTATGGAGTTTATGTTTGGCTGGTGAGTGGTTTTATTTATTTCTTTAAAAAATTTTATATATATATATACCACATATGTTATGTAGAGTTTCTGATAATTTTTTTTGGGGTATTTTTTTTTTTAATTAACAGGCAAATGGATCCAACGGTGTACGGAGATTACCCCGAAGTAATGAAAAAATCGATTGGAAAAAGACTACCCTCATTTACCCCAACTCAATCCGAGAAGCTAAAAGGGTCTTTTGACTTCGTTGGAGTGAATTATTACAGTGCTTTCTATGTAAAAAGTATCCCTGAAGTGGACCATAACACTCCCAATTGGAGATCAGACGCACGCATCGAATGGAGAAGTAAGTGGAGTTTTATATAATAGTTACTTATATCATGAATATGATAGAGTTTCTATTTATTTCTTGGATCACAAGATTCTTAGGTGGTTTATTGATTTCTTACCCGTTTCTTGTCTCATAAGCTTTTTTTTTTTATTGGAACAGAACAAAACAAAGCAGGACAGACATTGGGTGTAACAGGTGGTTCAGAATGGGATTTTCTGTACCCACAAGGACTTAGAAAGTTTCTAAATTATGCCAAAAATAAATATGAAAGCCCGAAATTTATGATCACTGAAAACGGTAATAATTTTAATATAAGCTATCTCAAACAGTCTTACTCAATTATTTTGTTATAAACTAATTGTTCTTGGTTTATGTTGTTCAGGACATTGTGATATAGATTACGAGAAAAAACCAAAACTTTCTAACTTGATGGATCTCCAAAGGACAGAGTACCACAAGAAGCATCTCCAAAGCATCCAACAAGCCATCCAGTAAGTGTATCTCTAAAAACCAAAACAGCCAAGAAAGTGTATTGATGTGTTTAAACCCTACTTATTTAGTTTTACTGATGAGAAGTGTTTTATTTATCAGGGAGGATGGTGTTGAAGTTGAAGGATACTTTGCATGGTCCTTACTAGACAACTGCGAATGGAACGCCGGTTATGGAGTCCGATATGGACTCTTCTACGTCGATTACAACAACGGGCTAAAACGTTTCCCGAAAATGTCAGCTATGTGGTTCAAAGAGTTCTTGAAGAAAGAAGAAGAGATTGAAGATTCCGAGGAAGAGTACGTGTTGAAGTCTGCAATGAACAAGAAGAGATTTTTATTAGCAACTGGTTCGGCTTCATGTTTCATTCCTAAGATGTCTGAATCTTCTAAAGCTCTCGAACTATTTTTCTAGATTTGTCATTATCCTTTTTTAATTTGTTATGTAAAAAGCTTTGAAACAAAGCAAAGTTATTTTCAACAAAGACGGCTTAATTAAGGGTTCTTTGCGGCTTCAAAACTTTGTTCCTTTTTTTGTTTACGACTATCATTCTTGACTTCAAATCAATTAAAATAATACAAAACTATTAATTAATAACGCGTTAACAGGATTGAGCAATTTATACAGATGGGCTCAGATCGCTGAAAAAAATGTATGACTGGGCTTCGTCGTGAGGTTTTTTTCCTAGTAAATAAATGGCTCCTGGGCCCATATCTTTCATGGCCTATTTGGACATCTTAAAGAACACCTAGTATTTTTTTTTTTGCATCAAGAACACCTAGTTTACCTTAGTATATTAGTTTAAATTTAATAATTCCGAACGTTGGGTTTTAATTTTTATTATTAATTTTCTTTTTTTGAAGTTGACCGAAATAATCGTGCCCACCCATTTCACGCAACAAAACCCCCCTCTACAAAGCGATTTTAAATACGAAATATATATTTCAAATTAAAGGACTAAATAAAAATCAATGCATTAGAAAATTCAAAAACAATGCACTAATGTGTTAAAATTCTAGAAAATTTTGACATTTTTATCGTTTTCATAGTTTGGTGAGAAGGAAATTTTGTATCGTTATCAGAGGCTTATTTTATCCAAAAGGCGCTTGATCAATAAATTAGGTATTTTCAGTTCTCACGTCTTAGCTTTAGTATATTTTTCTTCTTGTGATGACTCAGCTTTTGATTAATTAAGATTTTCTGGTTTCTTTTTCAATGAATTTTATAGGATAAGGTTTCTTGCAACAATTAGAAAACTGTATTAAAAAAAGCAACAATTAATAGTAAATGATGCTGCTAGTTGGCTACAGTCTCTCTTCCTCCAACAACTCTATTTATAGATAACAATAGGAAATATCAAATCCAGACATTTCCCTTTATTCTATAACACTTTTCACAACCATAAAAAATAAGATTCGAATTAGTTTTTTTACAGAGAATGAGAAGTAAAAGTCTCCGTTTACTGTTGTTGCTCATTACTTTGGCCTACATTGGAGTTTTCGCCAAGAACCACTCCTCAAGGCCTAAATTAAGAAGAAGTGATTTCCCAGAAGATTTCATTTTTGGATCTGCAACTTCTGCTTATCAGGTTTAGCTCTTATTATTTCTTCCGTTTATTTAACCATTTTTTTCGTTAACATTTTTCGATTTTGCAGTGTGAAGGTGCTGCTCATGAAGATGGTAGAGGACCAAGTATTTGGGACACCTTCACTGAAAAATTCCCAGGTTTTTCTTCTTAATTAGAAAACCCTAATTGTTTTGGATCTCTTTAAACACTCAAGACTCAAAATGTTGGAATTTGGTTTATATTTATGAATCTGGTTTTGTCTTGTGTTCATAGCAAAAATGGATTAATGATGAACCTTCTTGATTCTTTCCTTCTTTTTCTTGGTATTAAATGATTCAATTAATGTTTTTTAACTAATTTTTTTTTCAGAAAAGATATTGGATGGTAGTAATGGGTCCATTGCAGATGATTCTTACAACCTCTTCAAGGTATTTGCTTTCTTCACCCCCAAACAAAAAAATGTCAATTATACACCCAACATTACATTTTTTAGTCATAAATTTTTTTGGAAAACCAGAAAGATGTGAATTTGCTGCATCAAATTGGCTTTGATGCTTACAGATTTTCTATCTCATGGTCACGGATTTTGCCTCGTAAGATATCAATCCAATCAGATCTTTGTAATAGTTGTTTTTATATTCATGAGTTAAAACTAGTAATCGCATTCTTTTATTTTGTTTTGCTTATTAGGTGGGGATCTAAAGGGAGGTATCAACCAGGCTGGAATTGACTATTACAACAACTTGATTAATCAACTTCTATCTAAAGGTAATGATTCTTGTTTCTCAGTCTATAGTACTAACATTAGAGACTTTAACAACATATTGCGAAAATCTTTCCGAAATTCTTGAAGCTTGTCAAGATTCGTTAAAAAGCCAATATTTAATGTTGTAAATGTGTTAGGAGTGAAGCCATTTGTCACACTCTTTCACTGGGACTTGCCAGAGGCACTTGAAGATGCTTACGGTGGCTTCCTCGGATCTGAGATTGTGTACGTGCATTCATTTAACATCTCTAAATGTTAAGATTACGACATTGCAAAGATTAAAAAGCTTATGTTAATCTCTACACAGGAATGATTTCCGGGACTATGCGGAACTTTGTTTCCAGAAGTTTGGGGATAGAGTGAAGCAGTGGACGACGATAAACGAGCCATATACAGTGGTACATGAAGGTTATATAACAGGTGAAAAGGCACCTGGAAGATGTTCCTATTTCACTAACCCTGATTGCACCGGCGGCGATGCAGCTACCGAGCCTTACATTGTTGGCCATAACTTCCTCCTCGCTCATGGAGCCGCCGTCAAAGTCTACAGAGAAAAGTATCAGGTATCTTTGCTCTTTGATACTTTAATCATCTGTTTGTGTTTCAGTTTGATTTTACATTTTTTTAGTCTACAGTTTTGACTTTGCTCTGCTTTACGCTGTTTCCCATCTGCTCTGTTTTTACTCTGTTTCCAATCTGCTCTGTTTTTACCCTGTTTCCCATCTCCTCTGCTTTTACTCTGTTTCCAGTCTGTTTTTACTGTTTCTGCTATGCTCGGTTCCCGCAATATTCTGTTTCTGTGCTAACCTGTTTCTTTACCGTCACAGCACTGGAAATCGGCTGCTCGGGCCGATTAAAAAATCTGAATTTTGGTTACCAAATCCTCATAAAACGTAGACCTTTGTAAATTGTGATAACATTTCACTCCTAATATTTTTCTACAGACGACTCAGAAAGGTGAAATCGGTATCGCCTTAAACACAGTGTGGCACTATCCTTATTCAGAGTCATATGCTGACCGGTTAGCCGCGGCTCGAGCCACAGCCTTCACCTTCGACTACTTCGTGGAGCCAATAGTCAACGGTAAATACCCAATCGAAATGGTCAACAATGTCAAAGACGGTCGTCTTCCTACATTTACACCAGAAGAGTCCGAAATGCTCAAAGGATCATACGATTTCATAGGCGTTAACTATTACTCATCTTTTTACGTAAAAGACGTGCCGTGTGCAACTGAAAACATTACCATGACCACCGATGCTTGCGTCAGCGTCGTAGGTCCGTGAACCATACGGTGTTTTCTTTTACCTATCTATACAATACATTGACATTTTCTTCGAACTAATATTGAAATCCTACATTGTCATATTAATTTTATTTTGTACATTGTATTATAGGTGAACGAAATGGAGTGCCTATTGGTCCAGCGGTACGATTACTCTATTCAATTTTGTTTAGTTAAGAATTAGATTGATCTCCCGATCAAATCAATATTTACATATAGTAGTTTAATAAGTTGACAATATAGATAATGTTTGAGTATTGTGATATATTTAACATATGTTATGATCTATGATTCAATTCAGGCTGGGTCGGATTGGCTTTTGATATACCCTAAGGGTATTCGTGATCTCCTACTACATGTAAAATTCAGATATAATGATCCCGTCTTGTACGTAACGGAAAACGGTAATTCATAGCATCCTGTTTTATATTGTTAAATAATCGATTTTTCTGAACCAAGAAGTAGTTAACACTGATATATTTGTGTGCTCGTCTCTTCCTTAAAATCATGTAGGAGTGGATGAAGTTAGTACTGGAGAAGTCTTTCTTAATGACGATTTGAGAATTGACTACTACGCTCAGCACCTTAAGATGGTTTGCGATGCTATCTCGTAAGCTCTTCTTTTTCATATCACATCTATAAAACATAATATAGTTTCAAATTTTTGATAATGGAAGCGCAAACACAAATATAATGGGAAAGAAACAATCAGGACCATGTTAGGACCAATCCGATCAAATTCAAAACAAGTATTGGAAAACTAAACTTTATTTACATGAAATGTAGGATGGGGGCGAATGTGAAAGGATATTTCGCGTGGTCGTTGATGGATAATTTCGAATGGTCGGAAGGTTACACGGTCCGATTCGGGCTAGTGTTTGTGGACTTTGAAGATGGACGTAAGAGGTATCCGAAGAAATCAGCTAAGTGGTTTAGGAAATTGCTCAAGGGAGAGTATAATGGGACGAAGCAGCAGGTGGCTGTTATTTAATAAATTATGAGCCATTGGTTAATTCATTCTACTATTTGTTGTCTATTTATAATACATACGTTTCTTTTCGATGTACAGAAAATAAAGTTCCAAAATAAGAGGTGGCTTTCTTTGGATGTTTACTGAATTTAATATTGTATAAACATTGGTAATTCTGGGCGTTCGTTTAGTTTTAAAACAAGTAAAGAAATCTGAGCTCGTATTTTAGGCTCTAGAAAGTTGAAAGTTTGTTTACACATGCGATTGACTATAGCAAATTAGTTCAATTTGTTAAAAGATTTTTGCATTCTATAGAAAAAAGGACTAGTATTTTTTTCTTAAACACAAGAACTTTCGAGCTCTCATGTATGAACTGAACTGATCAAAGGGCGAGGGATGAATGTGTAATAATTGAGGATAAATGATCGATATATGTCTTGAATCTAAACAAGAATATAGCATCTGTACTCCATACCATAGATTAAAAATGTTTGATTATTCTGTTGGAAAACATAAGTTTTAGAAACTGTAAAAGTTTGTAATAGAATTACTTTATATCATCAAAAACAGTGTCCTAAAAATTTTGGGAAATTTTGAAGGAATATATATATATATATGAGGTAATTATATATATATGTAATTTGAATATTTTCAGAAATTAAATTATCTAAAAAGGTAATTTGGATGAGAATCCTTCTTTTTTTTTTTTTTTAATAATTGGTTATCAGCGAAAAAAAACCAGGCCCTTAAATTATTGAGCCGTTGCATCTCATGTATAGCTTCTTGAACCAATCCTAAAAATGAAACCAAGTCATTAGATAAAATTCCACCGATGCACGAAATAATGGGTCAAGACGAACATGGATTAGCTGATAGAGTCGAAGCAACCGGTCTAGATTCAATTGTGTGAAGCTTGACGTTGGGTTCTTTTCAAATGGAAGAGGCGGAAGCCTGCATCGGTAACCTGAATTTATAATCAAATAGTGTAATAATGATGATAATGTTATTGTCTAGATTTGAATTTATTAGTGGAAATATGAATTGTTTATAATACAACCTGAATTTCATTTCTTGCAATTTTTGTGAAAGTTTGACAGTCCGATTGCTCTGGTTTCTTGTTGGACTAATGCTTCATATCTATACATGCAAATATGCAACATATGCATGATTGCTAAGCCTAAACAATCGTCTTACTTTCTTTTTCTTTTGTTAACACGATTATTTTTTGTCAACACGATTATTATTTTTAAATAATCGTGTTGACAAAAGAAAAAGAAAACAAGACATTGCCAAATCACACATGCACGGGTCAATTTTTAGTAGTTGTTCTCATCTCGTTTTTGGCAACTAGACATGTCATCAAATTTGTTCAAGACTCCTTTTTTTTTTTATCTTCTCATAGGGCAATCAATTTAACGTTCGGTGAACAAAAAATTAATCATACTTTTTTCAAAAACTGCTATGATTTTGTTTTATTTTGATATAAAAGACATTTCTTGCATTCATCAGGAAGAATGTTTTTCTGCGTATTAATCTATTTGCTTCCTTCAATATTATTTCTTGCGCTCTTGTTGTTAGATTTGGTTTAAATGGTAGTTTGATGCATCCGCTTTCGTTATTAGACTTTGGTTTGGGTGTTTCAGGCATCTTGGGTTTAGTAAATTTATCAGATGCCAAAAGAAAAAAAGTCATGTTACAAAAACATGCATGGTCCAAATTACGAAATTATATATATATATATATATATGTGAAAAATGATGATAGATATAAGATTTTTATATACCGTATACACTTCCCACCTAATTTCTATTTTTTAATTTTATTATTAAATATTTTCACTGTATTTTAATATGTAATTTACTATTTCTGTTTAAAATAAACAATTAAAAACTATCAAGGATAACTATTCGAAAATGAAAAAAAAAAAGAATGAAGATATAAGCTCATCTCCTTATGTTAGAATTTTATTTTTAGTAGCTCATATACAAATATGATTTCTTAAAAGGCAAACATGTCACTGCCAATTAATTGTTCGCATCTCTCTCTCTTTTTTTTCCTTATCTATTGGAATGTGATAAGGACAATAGGTCATAACTGTCTGTTTTTTCTTTTTCTTTTTTTTTTTTTTGTGTGTTTTGCCGTTTTGGCAGTGTAATTTCTCCGCCTCATTATTCTTAACAGCTATTTTCTATACCAAATCTTCACTCAGTAAAAAATAAATTAACTTTATTGTTGTCTTCATAATCATTATTACAGTACCACTTACATTCTCAAATTCAATGCACAAAATATCTAAAAGAGGCCGGTCCATTATCAAATTAAGATAGTACAATTTATAAGAAATTAAAATGATATCAAAATTGAGGATTGTTTCTAAGAAGTCTTAAAATTAGACTCATCACAAGTTCATCGGCCAAAAATACTATGAAATTTTGTTTTTATCAAAAATCCTGTAAAATTAAAATGATACATAAAAAATTAGCATGGTTTTTGGATAAAGATGACACGTACTATTTCCCAAAATCAAAATATTTCCATTTACAGAAAATTATTACTTTATATCGGCTAATATTTTGTTTATAAAAAATAATTTTTGATATAGATTACAAACATGAATCAACAGTCAAAATTTTATCAAATTGTTTTTTACGGATTCATCCATTAAAACTGGAACATTAACTATATAGTATAAGATTAATATGACTCAGCACAAAAACGAAAATAACGCGAAATTCTAATTAATATGGTATAAATCCGTGTAACCGTACCACGAAGTACATGCAGCCTTCGCAGGATATGTTATAACAGTGAACGTAGCCATGATGTTGACCACATTCATCAGCAGTCAGCACCAACATTAATTTACATATAAGTGAATCCAAGCACTAATCATGGCCATGGGTATATTCAAATAAGATGTTAGTGAATGTGAGCAGCGATCACGGGAACATTCAGAGATGACAATGGACAAAACGAGCTCCCCGAGGTTTTGTTGGTTGTACAAAAAATAGTAAAAACCAAGAACCCAAAATGGAATGGAATTAATATCGAGACCTATATGCATAATAGTCTTCACTTGCAAAGAAATATTTGTTTTATTAGAAAATACCATTAGTACTCTCCCTATATAAATAAGTAAATATGATATACATGTCCAAACATTTCCACGTAGATGACGTACGTTACCGAGGAAAATCCTCTATATAAGGACGAGTGGCAAATCTCTTTTCTATCACCTTGAAATATCAGAAAGACCAAAAAAAAAAAAAAGGAGGAAAGCAACAAAAAAAAGAGAGAGAGAGAGGAAAAAAAATGGCTAGGAGATTTCATTTCTTCATCATCATTTCGATTATCTCATTGTTAGCCAATTCTATTCATTCTCAAATATTAAATCGACATAATTTCCCTGAAGGTTTCATTTTTGGGACGGCTGCCTCAGCGTTTCAGGTAATTTTAATTATGTTTTTGCTTAGTAAACTATAAATTAGCTATGTGATTTTACGATTTAAATCAATCACATATTTATACAAAATCATGATTTAAATTTAATTATTTTGTTATTTCAATAATAAGATGATTCTAAAATATTTCACCTTCGCAGTTATATAAGCTGATCTTTTTTTTTGGCTTAATGATTTTATCTTTCATTTTACATTTGTTTTGTTTTTATAATTTAACCATTTTTGTAGTATGATCATAATGTCAAAAATACTATACATTATTTTTGAATAATTCAAAAGGTTATCTTTGTGGTCCTTTAGTCCAATTTTAATTTATTTATGTTTTTTAATGGTTAAAAGAACCAAAGATGAAACTGTAAAATTAATTGTGACACACATCTGGACAGATGGATTTGAAAGTAAAGAAGGCTGCTTGAGTTTCAATTTAACGACGAGAAAAAAACAAATATTTGATCAACTAACGTCTATCATTTTTCTATTTTTTTTCTCAAATGTTTCTCCTTTCGTCCGTGTCACAAAAAACTAATAAAAATATAAACTAACTTGCATCATCCTAACAAATTATAATGTTTGATTAGGGGACAAAAGAATATCTGCTTTACAAATTCAAATTTCCACGAAAATCGTAATTGATTTTCAATCATTCTAACATTTAACAACAAAAGTAAAAGAATTCTATATATTATTTCGAAATATCTAGTCAAGTTTAAGTTTCTTTCGTTTCCAAATTACACTTTTTACAGACTTTCGTAAAAAAAAAAAATGTTCACGTGTTCGTCATTCTAAATTAGCTTTACGACGAAAATAATGTTTTTAAAATATATATTTATGCAGTACGAAGGAGCAACAAATGAAGGTGGCAAGTCTCCAGCTATATGGGACCACTTCAGCCGCAATTATCCAGGTATGTCCGAAAACAAAAATTAGCGGACCGATTTGATTGACACTCATTTACTAATTAACAATACCATATTTCCCTATTTCTATTGAATTATTTGTGACTAACATATGCTTATTTTATAAATTCTTGAACTGCAGAAAGAACCAAAATGCACAATGCAGATGTAGCGATTGACTTTTATCATCGTTATAAGGTACTATCTATTACCAATCTCCTTTTTAATATGTATATATAGTCAATTTTATTATTTAAAACTAAAACTAAGTCAAACTATCATATTAATGAATTAAATAAAAAGATTCAGCCATTCAGGTTAGTTCCGAATTTTGTAAATAATTATCAAAATAAAAATAACTTTCCAAATAAGTCGATATACGTACTTTCTTAAAGAGTTGGTACACTGTATTGGCCGGACTCGTATATAGTTATCGTTTTTGTTTTGGTTAATCAATATTGTTTTCTTATCTATGACCCCAAAAAAAAAAAAACAGGATAACAGTAGATTAATGAAGGAGCTAAACATGAACGTTGTTCTTGGACTCGTATATAGTTATCGTTTCTGTTTTGGTTAATCAATATTGCTTTCTTATCTATGACCCCAAAAAAAAAAAAAAAAAAAACAGGATGACATTAGACTAATGAAGGAACTAAACATGGACGCTTTCCGATTCTCAATCTCGTGGTCCAGATTAATTCCCAGTAAGTTTGAACTCTTTCTTTTTGTTGATATAGTAAATAATTATTTATACGAGTTATTTATGTGGTGAATTTTTAACCCTCTATAGGTGGAAAGCTAAAGGATGGAGTAAACAAAGAAGGTGTACAATTCTATAAGGATCTCATCGACGAACTACTTGCTAATGGTATATCCACTAATTTTTGTTTATTATATATCCACTAACTAAGTTAAAGTTCTCTAATTAAATTAAAGGTGTGGTTATAACTTAAAAAAATCAAATTATATCATACTATAGATGTCATTGTCGTATATTTATATAGTTTGATAAACATGCAGACATACAACCTTCAATGACGCTCTATCATTGGGACCATCCACAATCTTTGGAGGAAGAATATGGTGGCTTTTTAAGCCCTAAAATTGTGTAAGCCTAGCTAAAATATATATAAACCAAAACATTGTTATTGTAGAAACAATTGATTTTATTATTTTTATGTCTTTTATCAAAACAGTGAAGATTTTCGAGATTTCGCAAGAATTTGTTTCGAAGAGTTTGGAGATACAGTTAAGATGTGGACAACAATCAATGAACCTTACATCATGACTGTTGCCGGTTACGACCAAGGCAACAAGGCAGCTGGACGATGCTCGAAATGGGTAAACGAAAAGTGTCAGGCTGGTGACTCGAGTACTGAGCCTTACATTGTTTCACATCATGTTCTTCTTGCTCATGCTGCTGCAGTAGAAGAATTCCGAAAATGCAAAAAGATTTCTCACGATAGCCAAATCGGGATAGTATTGTCACCAAGATGGTTCGAGCCTTATCATTCTGAGTCTATCGATGATAAAGAAGCAGCTGAACGAGCTCTTGCCTTTGAAATTGGATGGTAAGTTTTATCTATACAAAATAATTTTGATAATTTTGCTTATATATTCATTGTCAATATTGTTTTGTAATTTTTATTTTTTATTCTATATGTATATAGGCATCTTGATCCAGTGATTCACGGTGATTATCCAGCAATAGTAAAAAAATATGCGGGAAATAAGTTACCTTCGTTTACTGCAGAACAATCAAAGATGTTAAAAAATTCATCAGATTTTGTCGGAATAAATTACTATACAGCTCGCTTCGCTGTTCATACTCCTCACATCGACCCTGCAAAGCCTCGGTTCAAGACTGATCATCACGTCGAATGGAAACGTAAGTAATGCTAATTACTAAAGAATGATCCATACTAATTTTAATTAAGCTTAGATGGTAAACTAGTAACACGGTTTATAAATTGCTTTGAAACAGTGACTAACCACAGTGGCCACATCATCGGACCTGGGGTACGTACTTCCTTACTTTTCATAACAACTCATTTCTAATTCTAAATGTGACATATATATAATTACCCTAAGATATTTAAATTTTGTATTATTTTTTCTCAGGATGAGTACAGGGGTTTAATATTGTCACACCCGGAAGGCTTGCGAAAAACTCTAAACTATATCAAAGATAAATACAATAACATGCCGGTTTACATTAAAGAAAATGGTACAAAATTCTTTAATTTCTTAGTATACAATCTCCAGAAAGCATTAATAATTTTTGTTAGCAATGTGTTTGACCCTAAATTTGGTCGCACTGAAATATATATAGTACATCTTTAGCCGGTTGAACGTAACTAACTGATTTTTATATTCTTTTTTCAATTTTATAGAATGTCACGTGACGATATATAATTTATGTTGATTATTTAACTGCAGGAGTCAATGACAACGATGATGGTACAAAACCGAGAGAAGTAATTCTTAAAGACACATTTAGGATTGAGTACCACGAGAAACATTTCCAGGAACTTCATAAAGCTATAGTGTTAGTTCTTGATCTTTCTCACAATATATACACGTTTCAATTTATAAAAAAATATTATTATTACTGATATAATGATTTATAATATGTTATAGGGAAGATGGTTGTGATGTAAGAGGATATTACGCATGGTCATTGATGGACAACTTTGAATGGGAACATGGATACACCGCTAGATTTGGTCTTTACTATGTTGACTTTGTCAACGGTCTCAAACGTTATCCAAAAGATTCGGTCAAATGGTTTAAGCGGTTCCTTAAGAGATCGGTCGGAGAGACAAAAGAAGAGGAGGAGGAGAAGATGTCACGAGCGGAGGGGAATAAGACTTTATATGAACGAGAGGGTTTCGAAGAATCGGCAAATTTTTTTGTATCTTTCATGGCGGCTAACCAATCGAGAAGAGAGGAGGAGAAAGATCGTTGCTCTTTTGATTTTCCTTATGATTATCTCGGTGTTTTGCAAGGAGTAGAGAACCCATTCTCATTTTATTGATTTTAAATTCCTTCTGTTTTTTTTTTTCATTCTAATCCTTAATGGGTTAAACATGTAGTTATATAGAATTTAGTTCATCTTATATATGAACATTTTCTTAAGTAAATAAACGAATGGAGATATTTCTTTTCTAGAGACTAATGGCTGGCATGATGGGTTGTGACGTTGTGTGGCCGGTGGCCCCTTGTGGTTGGCTTTGTGACTTTGTCGAAATTTCTTTTCATTTTGTTCTCTCTAATTATTGTACTTACCTTCTCGGCGTTATTAAAAAAAAAAGATTTTCGTGACACATATATCAAGAATCTGAAACTTAAATTTCTACTAATATTTTATATCTTCAATGTAATTTAAAAATTTAGATAAAACAAAATACAATTTTATACAACTAAGTATCTTTGTTGTAAAAGTTAAACTAGTTAGTTAGGTGGCATCATTTTTCCATTAGTTAATTAGACGTTGTAAATGAGCTAAACATTCAATTAACAAAAATCATAACTTAAAAGTGTAAGTTTATATATACAAATAAATATGGTAAAGCCCCTCTATATATTATATTTTTGTTAACGAGTTATCTCTTGTCATACTGTCATTTCTTACAGCATTATTTGACTATTTTTACTGCTATTTTCACTCTTCTCTATTTAATCTATTTACCATATTGTCTTTTTATTTGCCAACAATTTGTTTATCGCACCACAATCTCTATCATAAATTGATCCTATGTATATATCTGAAACGCTGGATCTGACGACAAAAAGAAAAAAAAAACGCTGGATCTCTACGTGACAGGTGTCTAGTTGTGGCTTTCTTAAAACATTAGTAGATCAAAGTCAAAGACGACACGAGCAGTCAGAGAGATAAAACTTGCACTAGCCATCTTCTTCTTCGTTTTTCGTCAACAACACTTATCGCTTGCATAAAATGATAAAAAAAAACCATTGGTTCAAAGTCAAAAAGGTAACAAGCAACTAAACTATATATACTAAGTTGCATTTAACCCACAAAGTAAAATGGGTCTATATTCATAGTTTTACTTTTCAGTGGGTTTTTGTTCTCTTCCGTAGTAAAATAGAGCCAAATTGGTCATGAATCGTTGTGAAGTGTGTCTCTTTCTAAGATTGGACTCTAGCTTTTACAATGTGGCGAAAATCTTTTGTCGTGTTATAGACCTTCTTTTTTGGTTTGTTTTTTTGTAGCGCAGACGTAAATAGAATAAAAAAACTCTTTTTTTGGCTTCTATCTTTCTATTTTGTTAAATATATAAAAATTTAACAACTTTATATGAATACATTTCGTGAAAAATTCCTAAGATTTCTTAAGACCGTGTTCTGAATCAAAATGAAACTTATATTATATACGATTTTATCTCCTCTATGTTTAAAAGTAATCAATTTGGATATACCGAACCAAACTGAATAATTAAAATATGAAATGAATCTTTAACAGTTTAGTTTAAGCGGTTTTGCATTCTTAAGTTGTAACAAACCAATCTATAATACATTCGGTATTATAAAGGTAAACAAAGGACACTCTAACTGAAACCGAATCGAGATCCTAATTAAACATTCCTAAGTTGCTAATTTTGTTATTGTGAAAAAATAAATAAATAAAAATAATAATTTTGTTATTGTGTTACCAGAACTGCTGTAGTTAATTAGGGTAAACCGATCTGGATAAATGGTTGGGAACCAATAAACAATTAACAAGTATACGTTGTAAGCCAATGAACCGGTTTGCACCAAAAAAAAACTAATGAACCGGTCTGGTTTAAGTTTGAACCGGCTGTGAGAGTCGTCCTTTTAGATTAGTTTTAGAACGCGGCGGAGAGGTTGGAGACGGTGGAGATGGCTGTGAGACAAAAAGCTATGGGGACGTTGCCGAAATTGATTCAGAGCATGAGAAAGGAAGTGCCTAAGCAGCCCAATCTCGTTTTGCCATCTCTCAGACGAGCTTTCTCTCTTTACGATCAGATCAATCTCATCGATAATATTCCCGAGGATTAGCTCCGTTTTCAGGAGTAATTATTTATCAAATTCCCTTCCATCTCTCTGATTCATGCTCCTAATTTGATCATTTCAGTAGTTGGAATTTGGATTGGTCTTTGATTTTGCAGATTTGATGAGACGAGTTTTACAGTGAATGGAGTTAAATATGAAGGAAGCTTGCTCTGTGTTGGTAATTTGCTAATGTCATGGAGCCCTCGTAACTTCTCTGATATCACAACGGATAGGTACTGTCTCTCTTTTCTTCAGCTTGAATCTTGAGCAACTAATGAAAGCTTAGGGTTAAGTAAGAGACGTTGCAACTTCATAAAGTTGTATTCTTGAATCTTGAGCAACTAAAGAAAGTTATATGTTTTAGATGGAGATTGTTGGGCGTTCTTCATAGTTCAATGTGATTTTAGATTTATCTTTTGATATTCAAGGTGTTCATAAGTTTTGGCAGAACACTTAACATGTCTACTCCATGAATGCAGCTTGTCAATCTTCCAGACAGTTCGACCAATTCCAGGTAGTTGAAATGGATCCTAATAAGAAACTGTAAGATCATACGTTTAAGCCATTTTGTTAGTGGCTAAAGAGTAAAAACCTTTTACACATTATTCAAGTGTATCATCAGTGGTTTCTGAATGTTTTTCTTCTACACTCTCTAGAGCTCTTGATTATTGGGTGTGGAAGATACAACCACACACTTAATCCTCAAGTGCGTCAGTTTGTAAAGTCACTCGGCATGAAGCTAGAAACAGTTGATTCTGTATGTATATCCATTCCAGCTTCTCGTATCCTCTTCCTTCGTTCTATTCAAGTCCTTGTGCTGTTTGTTTGGAATATTTCTCTGCGCTTATTGATTAATTGATTCCCTCTTCTATCCAGCGAAATGCTGCATCTACTTACAACATTCTGAATGAGGAAGGCAGGATTGTGGCCGCTGCATTGCTTCCTTATGGAGTTACATCCTAAGAAACTCAGCACCCTGTCTTCTCTGGAAGAACAAGTTTTGAACAACTCGAGCGCTCAATCTTTATAGTTGAAACACCAACACGGTTTTGTCTAGTGTAGATGAAATGTTTCACACTCTTTGTTTGCAATATTGAAACTTTTCTTGTTTCACAGCTTAAATGAATTGATCTTTATCTGAAAACAGAAAATAGTTTCCTGCTTTATTTCATCGAAAGTTCTCCAATAACACACTGAAAAAACTCAGTGAAGAATCTTACCACAAACACTTAAAATGATTAAAACATAAAAGATACAGAAAAAAATGTTGAACTGAACTTTCTTCGGTGCGCCTTGCTTGTAACCATGTCTATATGTTCAACTTGTGTACTAAGTAGCTAATTAGACTTTAGACCTATTGGTCTTTCATTTTCTCTACAACAGATCATCATCTTGTAGTGATACTCAGGTCAGAAGATTACCCGAGGCGGCGTAGTGTTTAGATCTCAGTGAGTACTCTTTTATGAGTTTTGAGAAGAAAGAATCTTCCCTCTCTAGCAGTTTTGCAGGCGAGTCAAACTCTGCCATTCGTCCTGTTCATGAAAAATGGATTTAGCATAACTATGTGCATGTATGTATTTGAAAACACATGTATATTGGTCTTACCATCACTTAGAACCAGAACAAGGTCACTCTCGATCACAGTATGGATTCTGTGTGCTATAGTCACCACAGTTCGATCTTTAAACTCTTGAGTAATGATCTTTTGTATCACACCATCCGTTGCAGAATCAACTGAAGCAGTGGCTTCATCGAGCACTAGTATGTTGCTTTTCTTCAACAACACTCTTCCTAGACACACTAACTGTCTTTGCCCTACGCTCCAATTTTCTCCATTTTCAACCACTGTTGTATATATACATTCAAGAACCTTAGTTTTCATAATCCAATAATTTAAAAGCTATTTTTGCTCATGATGATTTCAGAAAACTCACCTGTAGCATCCAGCTTCTCATCCTTTGCACGAAGAACTTCTCCCAATTGGCATTTATCAAGAGCCTAAAATATTACAATGTATTACGAGTATTGTCAAAATTAATACAGAGAAAAATTTGCAGGTTTGTTACCTCCCATATTTGGCGATCCGTGTACTGAGCTAGAGGGTCTAGATTCAACCTGACTGTTCCATCAAAAAGTGCTGGATCTTGAGGAATAATCCCAAGCCTTGATCTCAGGTCATGTAGACCTATCTTGGTAATATCCACATTATCAATAACTATGGTTCCTTGACTTGGCTCTACAATCCTAAATAAAGCCTGAATCAGAGTTGATTTTCCACTTCCAGTTCTTCCTACAACTCCAATCTTTTTCCCTCCTGGAAACTCACAGGTGATGTTCTTCAGGACAGCTGGGAAATGTTCTGCGTAGCGAACCTGCAAGAAAAGGTATTCGAACAAATATGTCTTTTGCAATAAAGATTCACAAACATATGTTAATGTATTAGCATCTACTTTGTTGTTTTACCTGTAAGTCTCTGAAGACGATTGATCCTACATTTGGCCAGTTATCAAGAGGTCTGTTATCATCAATGACTAGAGGGGCCTCACTTGGGATTTTAGAATACTGAAGAATTCTTTCTACAGATATCATCTTGTTTTCTGCATTGCATATGTTCCATATCACAGTGGCTTGTAGAACATTCAGACTTAACCCATATGTGACTCCAAGACCAGCAATACCTGTAACCAAAAGGTGAACATGAAGTTTTATTTCTGATCCCATAAGACTATGAATGTGCGAGACTTACTTGGATTGATGACACCTTCAGGGAGAGTCACAAGTAACACCAAGGAAAAAGCAAAGACAAAATGAGACAGCAAATTCAACCGGAAGGAAAGCCATTCCATTGCTGATGCAACATGGAACCATGGCCTTGAATGGTTATCTATTAGAATAAGGTTTGAGCTAATGAAGCGGTCTCGTTGATCAAAAGCACGTATCGTTGTTGCACCAGCAAGTGATTCAGCGAAATGGTGGAGGATTGGAGCTCTTTCTACTCCTGACATGCGTGACATTTCTCTTGCAGTTGGTGTGTAATATCTCTGAAGAAAACACACAAATTTAGCAATCTTTCTTGTATCATGGACAAAAAAGTTAAAAGAGTTCAGAGTTTTGCTCTCTCTTACCTGGTAAAACACGCATGCTACTGCTACTGGAATGAAGATGACACAAACTTGCCAAGCAACTTGAGACATGACAAAGATAGTTCCAACAATCTGAATGATTGAGAAAGCACACCAACCTAGTCTGATAGCCATTTCCAAATCCAGGACACTTTGATCTGTGGATGCCTATTTTTGAATACAAAACAGACCAAGGTATTTCAATCTTGATTAATAAAGAAGTATCATGTATTTTTGTTGGATTTATTCTAGTACTCACTCTGTTCAAGATTCTTCCGGTTGGAGTTGAATCGAAAAATGACATTGGAGCTCTGAAAATGCTGCAGAGCATCCTTGAGAAGAACTTCTCAGCTGTTAAAAGTCCACCTATCGCGACTAGAATAGTCCGTGCTAAAACACAAAGTGAACTTCCTGCAGCAAGAAGTGCATAAACAAGTAAAATCCGATCCATGCTTAACTTTGATTTGGATTCAGCAGTTGGAGGAGCAGTCCATGCCATCCAGTAATTGCTAGCAATCTGTAGCATTTGGAAGCAAGACTGAGCCAAGATTATGAGTGGCACAAGTAAACCGCCTTTTACCGTTGTCAAATACGCTAAGTAAACTTCTTTGCCAATTACTCCTTTCTCTGTTTCTTCATCTTGCACTAGCTTAGCTTCCTTCTTTTTATTCTCTGTCGAGATGTTATGCTCTGAGTCACACTGTGTCTGAAGGCTCTCTGCAATTAATGCTGTGTCATCTTTTGATTCTTCTTTGAAGTTTCTACTTGACTTTTCAATTGATAGGATTGACTCAAGAGCTTCGTTATGAGCTCCTACAAGAACTTCAAAACCAATTTTTTGCTTTAGAAGCTCTTCGAATTTGCCTGCTTGCATCACTCTTCCGTTTTGCATCACCTGGTATATAGTACACAGACTAATGTAAATGAAAACTTACAGTTTCTTTTGCATTTGCTTACGGTTTAATAAATGACGGTTTCTCTTACCAAAATGAGATCTGAAGCTGGAAGAAACTCGACTTGATGGGTAACATAAAGCACTGTTTTTTCTTTGAGTATTCCCATTAAGCATTCCTACAAAACCAACCAAAAAAACATTGTCAAAGGTGAAGTTTAAAGAGAGCAATGATCAAAGATTATAAAGATTATCATACTTCAAAGAGTTCTCTTCCTGTATGAGCATCAACTGCACTAAAAGGATCATCAAGTAGATATATATCAGCATTCTGATAAACCGCTCGAGCAATCTGTATCCTTTGCTTCTGACCTCCACTCATGTTTATTCCTCTTTCTCCAATCTCTGTCATGTCTCCATTAGAGAAAAGCTCAAAGTCCTTAATCAAAGCACATGCTTTAACAGTTCTCTCATACTTGTCGCTTTCATAACTGCTTCCAAACAGAATGTTATCTCTTATAGTCCCACTTAGTATCCATGGAGACTGAGGGACATAAGCTTGTTTACCGCTGACTCGAACTGTTCCCTTCAGCTTCTGAATCTCTCCTAAGATCGATGAGAGTAAGCTTGATTTGCCTGATCCTACAGCTCCGCAAATCGCCACTTTCATTCCTCTTTTTACCTTCAGTTCTATTTCATCAAGAGTTGGTCTGCTTGCCTCAGGTTCCCAACTAAATGCTCCATTTTCTATTTCAACACTTAACTCAGTTTGATCCTTTGATGAATACTCAACTGCATCTTTCTGAGTCTCGCTTTGTTGAAGATAAGAAGCTACTCTATCTGCAGAAACCTTGCACTGAACAAGCGCAGAGAGGAGATCAGGTAAACCGAAGATCGGACTTTGTAACATTTGAAACGTTGCAAGAGCAGATAAGACTGCTCCAGCTGTTAGCTTCACTCCCAATAACATACAAGTAACAAAAGTCACTACAGAGATCAAAGCAGGAGCTCCCCAAAGTATGAAAGTTGTGAAAGCTTGTAACCTCAAAGACTTCCATAGACAATCATACTCTTTCTTTCTTAATCTTTTAACCTTGTTGAGAAATTGGTTATCCCATGCTTGAAGCTTCAGAATCTTCATGTTTTTAAGAATCTCTGAAGTTGCTTTCATTCTTTCATCTTTAGCATTCATGATATCTGATTGGTAGTTTCTCTGAATCTTGGTCAGTGGGTAATTGCAAGCCATCACAATTAAAGTTGTGACCAATGCAGCTAAAGCTCCAAGTCCCAAATGTTTTTGCAAGATATAGATTGCTGAGAAAATCTGAATAGGCAACATCCATATGGTGTTTACATACCAAATGAAATCAGTGATTCTTTGAACATCTACACTCATGTAGTTGATGATCTCTCCGCTCGTGTGGCTTTGCCGAGACTGACTCGATAAAAGTAAACCTTTTTGGTAGATATGTGATATCAAACCTGCTCGTAGGCGCATTCCTAGCTGGCGAGCTCCAAAGATCCATTGTCTTTGAGTAACTGTCTCGACGATTTTAGCGCTTAGAAACCCGAGTGCAAGAAGGTAACCACAGTTTAAACTTTGGGATCGTTTCTCAGTTAGAAACTCCACAAAGTCATTGATAAGATATGGTCCAATGTAAGCTGTGCTCGCGTTAACAACTGCGAAAACCGCGTTGATCGCTGCTTTCTTCCAGACATACCGAAGAACCGACTTATAGAAGAAAGCTTTTCCAGGTCCTTCTTTTTCCATGGTGGTTTTCAGTTTCTGCCCAAACGCTTGAGAGCAATATCGAGCGGAATCTTTCACAGCGATGTTTGGGACATCGTCTTTTTCGAGAGGTCTCTTGTATCCGAGGGAGAACAAAGGGTTGATCCATGAGAAAGTGATGCGTTGGAAGAGAGTAGCATTCCCATATGGAGAAAAAGAAGAAGGATCTTTATTGTTCTGCTCTGTTTGGTCACTAAGTAGTAACGGCTCTGTGGTTCCTTGGGATTCAAGAAGACGAAAACCGGTTTTTCCTCTGATTGAAACAGCCAGCAAGAACAAGGATGCAAGAAGACCAATTAAGTCAGCATAATCTTGAAACCCGAGAGGCTCGTATTTCGCGGTTATGAAACGAGCATCAAAGGCAAAGGATAAGACGAAACTACAGAGCCACCATGACCTTAACATCCAAGGAAACTTAACAAGCCTTCTTTCTCTGATCTTCACTACAGCAACAGAAACGATCAGCCACGAGAAAGCCTGCGAAATCTCAGCGAAGAAGACAGAAACAGAGGAATCACACCGTGACACCGCGCTATCTCGAAATAGCATAAGCAAGATAAAGCAATGAGTTCCTAAGATGGAAACAGAGCAGAGAAGAGATATGTTGTAAGAGAAGCTCTGCTTTACGGTTACGCTCTGCTTCTTCAAGTCTTCTTCTACATCATTAGATCCTCTGTTTCTCACTACACCAAGCCATTTCAGTGCTAAATGAACAACAAAGAAAGCGAGGAGGGCCACTTGCAAACTGATGCTTATATGTTCCTTTAAGCAAAGCGAGTTTCGTTGCAACCTCAGGAGAAGAA
The DNA here is from genome assembly GCA_028015245.1 of Cardamine occulta. Lineage (NCBI taxonomy): Eukaryota > Viridiplantae > Streptophyta > Magnoliopsida > Brassicales > Brassicaceae > Cardamine > Cardamine occulta. The sequence goes on along the minus strand of CM051380.1, from coordinate 1,540,246 downwards.
CACCCATATCTGCTGTTCATTTCAAGCAACACAATTAGGTGAATGAAGAAAAGATTGAGTTTATAATATTTAAACTTCATGATCATTTATAAACTTATTTTAGTTAAAGATTTCAGCTTTACCTGTGGAACCAAAGGGCTTGAACATAGCTTCTTCTAGATTTGAGAAGACACGTGTCTTGTCTTAGTGAGAAGCACTAAAGATGATTGGAGACGATCAAGTTCATGCTTTGTTTAGTATATTTTTGTTTCAGATGGAGTTGCAGAAGCCGGAGAGAGAGAATTAGTGAGACAAAGTTTTGAGTTTATAGTGACTAGTGATGTCAGCTACAAAAACAACAAAAAAATGCATGATTGATATGTTTGGGGACATTGGAGAAAAACAATTTGAATTCTCTTATTAATTACACGACGACCTATTTTATACAGATTCTAAGATTCGAATTGGAGCTTGGAAGAGATTTTTATGTGTATATTTTGTGGGCAGTTAATTAGTCTGGTTTTTAAATACTAAATCATGCAAAATATTGCAGACATCAAACTTTAAAATGAATGAAATTTTTTCGCTTACTTTACACAATGCTCTTACAGTCTTTCACTTCATGATTATAATCTTAGATGATCCGGCTTTTCATTGATAACTAAATAGTTTTTTTTTTTTGTAGAGATTAACTTAATTTTTATGGAATATTATTACCGTACGTCATCTGTGACTTCGATATATTGTTGTTTAAATGGAAAAAAGAAGACCTTAGAAGACAAGTTTGTTGGATTGTGTAATTTCCATTTGGTGTTTAAAACATGCAAATTAAGATAGTGATCTTAAATTCTTAATACTAACGAATTTAGTATATAATTGATACCGAGGGCGACGAACCCACAGGTTAGGATACGGTAATATTTTGTAATATTTATGTTTAATCCCTTGTCATATACCTTAAGTTAGTTTATTGGCTTAATTGTTGTTGATAAAGATTTGTACACGTCTGTTTTTAGGAAAATAAAATTCATCAAATAAAATTCTTAGATCCAATAAAATTGTATTCTTAGAAGTATCACCTCAGCTAGATCTCTGGTTAAAAAAGGGCTAATTAAAAGAGTTGGTTCTGGACATTCCACTTTAGTTTGGAATGATTCATGGATACTAGCTGAAGTACTGAGGCCAATATTATGCAAAGAACAAAATTTTTACCTAAATCTGACGGTTAACCAATTAATTGACCCGTCAACCATGATGTGGGATATGGACTTAATCAATGAAATCATTGATCCGTTAGATATTCCATTCATTCAGGGTATCCTCATCAGTGAAACATTTAAAGAAGATATATTTGGTTGGCATTTTACAAAATCTGGAAAATATACGGTAAAATCAGAATACTGGACAGAGCATAATTATTCTTCATTTGGTATAACACCTCATTACTATGGTCCATACATTCGGCCGCTACAAGCTCAAGCATGGAAATTAAAATGTGCTCCTAAAATTCACTATTTTATATGGCAAGCTATAACATGTTCCTTAGTGGTTAATTCTAATCTCAGAAAAAAGGAATAAATTGTGACATCTACTGTGTTCGGTGTGGAGCGGAAGTGGAAACAATCAATCATACCCTCTTTGAATGTCCACCAGCAGTACAAGTTTGGGCATTATCTAAAATACCATCAGTACTTGGACAATTTCATGGGACTTCGGTTTTTTCAAATATGGATCATATATTCTGGAGAATTCCTGGAATATACAATGATGATAGTTATCCATGGATTTTGTGGTACATCTGGAAAGCAAGGAATGATAAGGTCTATAAAAATATCGATAGAAACCCACAAGAAACCTTAAAATTAGTGGAAACAGAACCTTTAGGTTGGGTGTCGGCACAAGTTAAAGATAATAATGAGATAAATCAAATCGCTCAAGGTACCGGTGTTATAACCTCTTCTCAGACTTCAGTGTTTAAAGGGTTTCGTTGTTATGTAGATGCCTCATGGAAAGAGACGGATAACTTTTCGGGACTAGGTTGGTTCTGCTTTCAAGATGATGTGGAAAGTAAAATTATGGGGGCATGTAACACTCGTAGGTACCTTTCTCCTTTGCATGCCGAATTAGAAGCTCTCATATGGGCGATGACTAGCCTCATCGCACAGCAGAAAACAGAAGTAGCATTTGCAACAGACTCCTCCGAGCTAGTGAATATGGTGTCTTCACCGGCGGATTGGCCGGCCTTCTCAATACACCTGGAGAATCTCGTGAAGATAAAGAACTTGTTCTCATTTTTTCACTTTTTTTAATCTCTCGTAATTTAAATTCAAAAGCAGATAAGTTAGCACGGAGTGCGCAACTTTATCCGCATTTTATTATTCATGTAAACTCTGTACCACCGGTTTAGTTTTCTGAACCATTTTAATTAATTTATAGTTGTTGACAAAAAAAAAATTCATCAAACTAGAAATAACTAATGCATTGACTCTAACATCATTTTTATTGCATATTAGATATAATCGCAGTAGATACATTTTTCTATACTTGTTTTTTAAAAGTATTAAATCAAATCACATCTATATATGACTATATGGAGCATCGTATTTGTATGCCTATATATATATGGTAATACTATGCACTGTAAATCTGTAATGAATCACGGTGAATCTTTTTTTTCCATTTTAATATCACGCTGAAAAAGAATTATTGGTCGTCGGCTTGCTACCTGTATGTGTTCTTAGCACAGTTATTAGTATATATAATCATTATGAAAGTTTGGTAATATATACTATCTAAGATTATATTAGATGATAATCTAATAGCAATTTTAGTAATATTACTAATATATACTATCTTTGATACAAATGACAACATTTATATAGCAATTTTAGTAGCGAAAGAAAAAAACGCAGACTAGTTTCAAAACAGAAATCGCTTGTAAATACCGTATTGACGAGAAATGCATACGATAGTAAAATCGTTGAACTACAAACACATGTTTTTCGTAGAAATTTGATTAGACTTGGTATTATTGAAAGTTTTGTTATGTAGCATACGTGGCAAAGATTCGTAGAAAAAGACTTCTTTACATGAAATTTAGGCTCGAAACTTTTGGAAAAGAGTGAGTGAGAGAGATTCCACTTCGATTTTAGTCCAATGCCTTCTGTCTTTTTTCACTTAATTGTTGGTGGCTGGGACCATACTCGACTGCGATATTACATCGTCTCTTCAATTGTACAAAACTTTTACATATTTAAATTAAAAATTATTACGTGATTATTGTTAGTTCTATCATTCTATGTACATTGGTTAGAGATTTCTTGTTTTACAATGACACGATTTAATGAAAGTATTGTACTTGCAGAAAAGGTTGATTGAACATGTCAGTCAATATATATTTTTAATTTATCACATATATACACGGAATTTTGCATAATTATATGTGCATTTTTTTTTTAGTTTTTAGAGTTTTAAGTTTAGATTTTTTTAAAATTAATTATAGTAAAAACAAATTGACAACTTTTGTTGTTATAATTCTACTTGTCCTAATATTTTCTTCGAATGCAGTTTTTAGTGCCGAATTTATATTTCATTATTTTCATGTCTGAAAAATTAAACCAAAAACAAAAAGTGATGAAAATATCCAATCTTCACCAAGTAGTTGTTTCATGCAAATGTGGAAAGCATGGAGTCCAATAAGTCAATCAAAGTTAATTCCTTAATAAAATATTTCGACTTCCTAAATATTAATTGTTAGTTATCCTTTTGGAGAAGCAAGATTCATTACATCAAATTGGAGAAGCACGCTTAGAGGTCGATAAAAAAAAAAAGACAAAAGGATCTGTCGTTGGCCCATAATTGAGTCGAGATGCTACTGACCGCAAGAATTCTCCATCGAAATACGTACCGACAAAGATTTCTTTGATAAAAGCGTCTCCCATCCTTATCAATATTATCTTATAAAATGTGTTGGATTTAACCGGTCTTAAGTACATGGCCGGATGGATTTAACCGGGTTTGCTAGAACCGATCTTTTAAGGGCCGGTTGAAAAATACGCTGTGATTTGTCAAAGTTCGAATGTAGATAGATTCAAATTATACGGAAAAGTATACTGTTAACAAATAAAATATAAAATAATATGAATATACCTGTCTTTTCCGGTCCAAGCCTTGCCATAATTGGCTAGTTCAAAATAATGATTTGTCAAGGTTAAATTTTATTTTCTATATAGTCCTAACCTATTAAAATAGATCCAATTTTATATTTTGTCAACAACATATACTCTAGTGATACAGCAACAAACTAATATAAACCTAAACCACTGACGTACATATCCTGCTTGAATAGATCTGGAGAAAACTAGACCAAATAAACTCAAACGAGAACTAAACAAGGCTGGTTCACAAAATTTGGTCTTCTTAATTTTTGTTCTTTATCAAATATCTCTATAATATTTACTTGTGGTTAACAAAAAAAAAAAGCTCTATATATAATATTTGTGTGTATGTTAAACTGACCCCAAAAATATATACGAAAATGTCTTGTCATCTAACAATATGTACGAAGTAGGCAATTGTTAGTGATTTCCACGTGAGTTTCTTGGCTGTTTCAGTCCTTTTTCTTCTTATGTTTAGCTGCGTCATCAACTTGCCTTTTTCTTAACTTTGCAAAAATACAAAAAAAAAACTCATTAAAAAAGATCCACCACAATTCAAATTCGAAAAAGTCCGTAATATATATATATATACATATTGATATATAATATAGCAACCATAAGAACAATTAATTCATAATACTACTTTAATTTGTTATCCACATCCATTGCACATACTACGCGATCATGTCAATTTAAGATTATAGTACACCTCAAGTATTTTTAAATGTATATAATTAGAGTTATTTGCCTTTTAACATGCAATGAAGTGAACAACCAAATTTTCAAAAAGAAAAAGAAAAAAAAAAGAATATGAATAACAAATTGATCGTTACGTATAAGCTCGGGCCTGGATTGTATAAGCAAATCTTAGATACATAAGTCAGATAGAGTTTGAAGAAGAGAATGGTTTTCTTTTTGGTCAAACAGAGAATGGTCATTTATAAATTTTAAGGTGAAAAAAAAAAGATGTAGGTTACATTCTTTTTAATTAAAAAACTTCAAAGCTTCTCCAAATCTGGTTCAGAAATCTTACATGAGACTCACATCATCATCGTCATCTTCTCCACCATCATCATAGTCAAGTGACTCTTCTCTAATTCTTTCCTGAGCATTTAATAAAATTCTAATTGAAGTTGTAGCACAACTTTCTCAAATATTCGGTGTTTACCATTAACACAAAACTTGTTGATCAAATTTGTAACCACTGATATATGATCGTTTAAGTGTTAAAAGAGTTAACGTAAGCGAAAAACGAAACATAATAAAAAGACATTAGCAAAGAGAAGTTTAATTAAAAGCTTACGTAAAGGGAGATGGACATAGACACATAGTAAAACTTGTAGATTTAAAATTAATCTTGTTATTTTTAATTATTTGTCGTATATAGTTTACTTAAAAACCAAAGTAAACGAGTACTAACCTAATCATGACACGTTAGAGAATCCGAAACTAGAGAGAGTTACGCGTCGAATTAAATTCTTTGTTGCTGAAAAAATCGATCACACCGGCGGGAACAAACAGTAAGAGCAGAGGATTCTCCGGCGGTAACGGCGGAATCTCAGCTCTACACAACGGACACGTCGACATTTGACCGATCCATGTATCTATGCAGTCCGAGTGAAAACAGTGACGGCAAATCGTCAATCGTCTCATCCTCTCTCCTTCCTCTGCCTCTTGTAGACACACGGCGCAGTAGTCCAGAGATGAGTGATCGTTTGCCGTCTTTTTCCCCCGGCGGAACGTGAATGTGCGGTGGCGACGCCAGGGACGTGTGACGAAAAAGTGGTAAATCTTAAGAAGAGACGGAGAGAGAAGACAGCAACGGAGGTAACTAAAATAGAAACGGTGATGAATTCGTAGAATCTAAACATAGATTGATCCAACATCATCCAAGAAAAAAATTAAATTAGTAATTGAAGAACGAACAAGACTCTTTTGTTTTTGTTTTTGTGGTGTGTCTGTACATATGCATATATGTCTGGTAAGCTGGAAGAGATGTACGATCATCATTAGATATACATGGTGGAATTAGGAAAACAAAAAAAAAAAAAGTAAAAATGTTGACGCTAGTCAACGGTGATTTTGTTATATGTTGACCTCTAAGTACGCATTAATCCAATTTATTAGAATTCGTTTGCAAGTAAGGTTAACTTGGTGGATTATGAGACTAGATTAATAAGTCAAGCCTAACAAGTTCATAACTAATTAACAAAAGTGGTTATTACGACGAAAATGTGGCTAAATCATAACTACAACATGTAAAATGTAGAAATACTTACATGTACATAATAAGCATAATAAATCTGTTAAACATAGTTACGTATACGATAAGGCAAGCGGACTTGGAAGTCTCTGTTTTGTTTTGTTCGGCGATACCTACTAGTCTGTTATGCCGACAAAGACAAGAGAAACAAAACATTAATAATAACTAGATTACAAAACAGCAACGATGACTAGACAGAAAACTGTATGTTTGGATGAGTAAGAGCTTCACATTCTCAAGTTTCATATGATGAAAATAGATCGTTGACTGCCTCGAAAACCTCTTCGCTGGGTTTTGCAGCATTGATCTGGAGAAAACAGAAACAGGAATAAGGAACAAAGTGTGATAGTAAATGATCATGAGAAGGAGAATCAACAAATCCTAACCTTTCGAAGTTTCCCTTTAGATTCGTAGTAGCTAACAATAGGAAGGGTAGATTCTACAAACACCTTAAATCGCTTCTTTATTGTCTCAATGTTATCGTCTTCTCTTCCCTATATAAACCAAGAAACAACTGGTCAAATAAAAACGGACCGAAAGTAGATATCATTTTCAGTTAAGATACAAACCTGGTTCCTGTTCATAATGCGTCTTTCTAGTTCTTCTTCTGGACAATCAAAGAAGAGAACAAAAGCAGGCTCGATTTTAGCCTGTCAAGATCCAGAAAGTATTAAACCAAGAAAATTACAACTAAAGTTTAGACTCCAACGAGAAGACAATTGACAATGAATTCAAGAGACCCTTACAACATTTTCGAATACAATCCGATTCTCTTCATTGCGAGGAAAACCATCAATGAGGAACTTATCATTACCACTTTCTTCCATAGCTTTACACAAAAGTTTCACTGTGATCTCAGATGGCACAATTCTCCCCTCTGCAATCATGCTTTGGATCATGGCTCTGAAACAATCCACATAAAAAGAGCACACCAAGTGTTGGGTTTTCATTATAAAAAATCATCATAGGCCTAAAGCAAGAACAAACATGATTCAGCAATTAGTTTGAGACATGAGATTCAGTGAAGCACAACTTACCCAAATTGAGAACCAGACCTAATTTCAGCTCTGAGAAGATCACCAGCACTGAAATGTGTAAACCTAAAGTGATTCACAACATTAGCACACTGAGTACCTTTTCCACTTCCAGGACCACCTACAAATCAACCATTCAAACACCACAAAAATTCAACCTTGAAGCTTGATTGATTATACATAGAGTGGTATTACTATTACCCAACACAAAAACCACCGTTGATTTCTTCCACCTAGGGCTTTCATGTTCGTCCTGTAACCAAATTAATATTGCTAAATTCAGAGCGATTTGACAATGAAATTGAGTATACAGGTGAAAGCGACACCTTAATCGGCCCATCAACGGGAGTTTCCATGATTACCTACTAACTTCGCGAGAACCTGAAAGGCTACGCGACGGTGATCACAACCTGCAGGCCAAAAGAAATATTAAGGAAGAAGAATCCTTGGAGAATCTTCTGGGTTGACGAAAACGGCACGCAGTCCAGAGTGAGACGACACAGCGTTTTTAATAGTAGCATTCAAAAGTTGATTGAGGCGACCAAACAGGTCTGATAAACAGGCCTCAGTGCTCCATCTTTACCAACACACAAATTCATAATTCTCTAATCACAAAAACCATCATTGTCAGACATTTTATTTTAAGTTAAGTTTAAACTCTCTCTTGTTGATCTGAGAAAGCAATTGAGCAATGCGAGGTTGGCTTGTCTAACTTGACAATAAACCCAAGCTTTAGGGATGGTGTTATAATTAGTGTCCGGCACAGATACATTTGATGCTAACAAAAACAAGCAATCACAATACAAACTAAAGGATAGTTAGAAAGCATCACAGTACAAACTAATTGTAACGATCCAGTTTCGATATTGTGTCACGAGGCCTATTTGAGCCCAAATCAAATTTAAAAGGAGGAGATATATATAATGAGCTTTTAGGGTTTTGTTGGTTCTGATTTTCGTGCCTCCCTGATCAGAATAGTGGAAGAGACCTAGGACACGTTAATTGAGGCTCTAATTTGGTAAATTAGATGTATCTGGATTTATAGCCCATATTGGTTTGCCGTTTGTGTCTTGAGGGGTTTTGGGTTCAATTTGGTTCAGGCTAGTTTGGTTAACCAGATTTATTGAGACTGGATCATTTTGGATTTTCGTGGGTCCGGGTTTATCTATTTTAAACAAGTCGGACGAATTAGGTCTCGGGTCAAATGGTATGTGAGCTATCTAATTTAAAGATATTAATTAAAAGTTTAGCTTGTAGTACTATTAATGTGATGGTAGTTTGTTAACATAATTATCAAGTAAAATCCATACAACTATTGCAGTTTCTTCATTACGAATTTACGATCATATTATGCTTTTTTTTTTTGATAAAAATTATGTTATCTAGTAAAATCCATACAACTTCTTTTATAACAAACATATCATTTTTTTTTTGAAATTTATCATATCATTCTTAATATGTACATTTTTCATAATAATGTTATTCCATTATAAGATCGTTTCTTTCTGCATGCTTTTTATTGTTGGAAAAAAAAAAGTGATTTTAGGCTGAAGGGATAGTGTGTTAGCCTTAGTTGTGTATGCATACCAAAACAGAAAAAAAAACTCAAGCTATTTACGAATTAAGCCACTCACTCACCTCCCTCCCAAGGACTTCCCGTGATCCTTAGGCATCGTTCTCTAAACAACTTTAAACATTTAAAAAACTCAAAAATATCCGGGATGGAGCATTCTTAATTTTGTCCAAACACACAAGTTATCACCGACCAACCAAATAACTTAGAAATTTGAATGTTATTGGCAACAAAAGTAAGCAATCAAAATACAAAAAATTGGAACTTTCATTAGGGAGATCTTCCAAAGGCCGAGATTATATGCTAAAAAAAAATGAGCAGGCAAATCATGTGGGTCTCCAGTTGCTAGGCTACTCCAAATCCATTATGTACTTATAGCGTCCTGTAGCAACCCTGTTACGTTTTGGGGCTGTGCTAGTAAAACATTGTAATATTCTTGAGATTTCAATGAGTGAATAGCCATGAAGAACCCCATACGTTTAGAGATGTCTCCCATAATTAGCATCAAATTCGGTGGTTTGAATTTGTTGTCAATTGCACAGCAATAAAAGTGCGCTAAAATTATTTTACGTCTTGAGTCTCTATTTCCTGAGAAAAAAAGATAATCAAAGTCATCAAATGATAAAGAATCCATCAAAGTCATTTTGCAAAGACGTTGTTTACCTGCTATGGGGGAGATTGAAAATCCATCAAAGTCATCCTGCATATGAGCAGAATCGCCGTAAGGGTAGATTGTGACCCTACCATGATATCCTTTTTCTTAAGGGCCGTTTCAATATTCTCTTTGACACCAACATCATCGAGTCCAGATGGGATAGAGTGTAACCACAAGGCTAAAGTAGTGGGGTTTTGGGATATTGAAAGCTTGCCAATAACTAAAAACGATGATATTTCTAATATTATTCCAAACGTCAAACATGGCCTCTGGAAAATGGGATTTAATGGCAGACTTGAAATGATTGCTTTTGTGGATAAATCAATGTTGGAAGACACTATCATGGATGCACTTCAAGCTCAAGGTATCGAAATCAAAGATTGTCCACCATGTATGATACGTTAATCAAATTTATCAATTCAATGTATAGATTTGTTGTTTCTAGAATATAGTTAGATATTATGTTGAGAATATTCCATGAATATTCGATATAAAAATATTTAGATAATTTATGGTGAATATTTCATAAGTAATTTGTTTTCTTATTAACTGTTAGAAGAAATATGAATCGATACAAAAGTATTATATTTTATGCATTTGAATGTAATGCACCTTATGTACATAAATGACTTTCAATCGTATATATTGATTACTAAAAGAGTAAAAAAAATCACAAGTAATCATTGGAGATTTACATTATAATCTATGAAGATATTAACATCAGTATAATTCAATCATATAAAAATATTAACTAAATTTGATAAAATTCTATTTTTATGATGACTATTTGAACTACAGTAGTTTTATTTTTATATAAAATTAGATAATAATAAAAAAATTGAATGTAACATTAATGTAAATACATTTAACCAAATTATTATAATATTAATAGTGAATTAGACTTGACAAGATTTTATGATCATATTGTCATAGTCTTTGATTGATATATGATCTATGCTTGATATTTCTTTTTTCTTTTTGTGATATTTGTTCTGCCTTAGGAATTGGGTAGTATTCATTTTGTTGCAGATTTGAGTTGAGGATTGAAGTCTCCTTAAGTAGTATTCCTTTTGTTTAAATCCAAATGTTTATAAGTTACAATGATTAATACTCTCTAAAACTGCATTAAACTGTTACAACAATCCAATGATCAGTGTTCAAGCCAAAGACCGGGTCAAAAGATGTTTATTGTCAATCACAACACTCACCAAGAAAATTAGCCTCCACGTCGGAGTAAGTAGTGATACCACTTTGCCTAGAGCAATTTTTTGCAAGTGAAGATGTGAACTTCCACCTGAGAAGCCCTAAGTACCATAATGATTATGGTACTGCTCTTTTGTTCAAACTAGTTGTTGTGATTTCTTGGCCATGACCTCATCATTCTTGCTAGTAACATATCTTATTTATATGCAAATTTGATTTTTTCCCAGGATATCCATTCACCTTTTCGGTTTTTGTTTTGTTGTACTGAAGGGTATCACAATAAAAGATCATTGGTTGCTCTGAAGCTTGATGTTTTGAAGGAGCCTCCATCTATTGATGTGCCTGCAGTGTCATTGGATGAGCTGAAAGATAAGACTGATAATTCTGGATCAAAGGCGTTGATTGGTGAAGGATCATATGGAAGAGCCTATTAGGCAACCTTGAAAGATGGGAAGGCAGTGGCGGTGAAGAAGCTTGATAATTCAGCTGAACCTGAATCAAATGTTGAGTTCTTGACTCAGGTCTCAAGGGTTTCGAAGCTGAAGCACGATAATTTTGTTCAGCTATTCGGTTATTGTGTGGAAGGGAATTTCCGTATTCTTGCATATGAGTTCGCTACAATGGGATCTTTACACGATATCTTACAACCAGGTCCTATGCTTGATTGGATCCAACGGGTCAGGATAGCAGTTGATGCAGCTAGAGGACTTGAATATTTACATGAGAAAGTTCAACCAGCGGACTGCGGTAATACACAGAGACATTCGATCTAGCAATGTGCTTCTCTTTGAAGACTTTAAAGCCAGGATTGCTGATTTTAATCTATCGAATCAGTCTCCTCCTGATATGGCTGCTCGTCTTCATTCTACCAGAGTTTTGGGAACCTTTGGTTACCACGGACCAGAGTAATGAATGCTTCTGAAACAACAATTGATCACACTATTCTTGCTGTTGCAGGTATGCCATGACTGGTCAACTGACACAGAAAAGTGATGGTTATAGTTTTGGTGTAACTGCTTTTGGAGCTCTTGACTGGTAGAAAACCAGTCGATCATACAATGCCTCGTGGTCAAAAAAGTCTTGTGACTTGGGTAAGTACTAAAACTCTCTTCTTTAAGCGAAGACAAAGTGAAGCAATGTGTTGATCCAAAACTGAAACGAGAATATCCTCCTAAAGCTGTTGCAAAGGTAAAAGCTACATCTTTTTGACGGTTTCATCTCTATAACCGGTGAAACCACTTTCGAAGCTGACCATGAAATGTCGGGATTTGTAGGAAAACGCCACATCCCAGTAGCCGGTTTGTTCAGCTCATGGATTGTGCCTGCCGGATTCAAGATCCAACATTCGGTCCATTGTTTCCTGTTTGGATCCAATCCTGTCTGCAGAGTCTAAAGTCTCTTTCTCTTAACAGTGGAAATTTTGAGAAAGAAACGAGACAACTTACGCTTCCAAATTTACCTTAAGTTTGGTTAGTTTATCAGAAACAAAATAAGAAGTTTGTTTGAGAGATTGTTCGCGTTTGTTTCTTTGTTAGATGCAAAAATATTTGCTTTTTATTTTAAATCCTTCTGAAAAAGGTAAACCCTTATTTTTTCTTTCTCATGCTTTTAATAGAAAATCTGTTACAAAAAAAAAAAGGTAAAGTGAAACTCTCATATTTATAAGATTGGAAGAAAAGATGAATATGTTTTGGGTAAAAGTCACTATAGAGTTTAAGAATCTCTCCTCAAGTATTCAGTCTCCATTCCTTTCAACTCTCATTGCACAAGTTTTTATGCTAGCCAAATCAAAAACCAACACGGGGACTTTAGTTAAAAGAGTTAATGAGATCTTAGCATGAGCAGAGGCAGCCTTTGGCAACAAAATCAAGCAAACACAATACAAAACCAACCATAAAACTTAAAACCGACTTAATACTCAAGGTCACAGATATGTCAAAAAGAAAAAAAAAATTTAACTTAAAAGAGTAAATTGAGAAATTAGTCTGAGACGAGACAACCTTAGCAACAAAAGCAAGCAATCACAATACAAACTAAGAGGCTAGCAAGAAAGCATCACAGTACAAACTAATGTCCCAGCAGCAACAAGGAATATTAAGCTTCGGCTATCTATATAGCTGATAGGGTCTTGTCCAGTTGTTAGTCTTGTCCAGTTGTTAGGCTTGTCCAAAGCCATTCTCTACTTACATAATCATGTAGGAGCCCTGCTGAGACTTGGGGCTGTGCTAATAAGACAACATACTTTTTTAGTGATTGCAGTGCATGAATACTGTAAAATAGTCTAATGTTGAGAATATTCCATGAATATTCGATATAAAAGTATTTAGATAATTTGTGGTGAACATTCCATAAATCATTTATTTTCTTATTAACTGTTAGAAAAAATATGAATCGATACAAAAGTATTTAGTTAGTGATCTCATCTTTTTAAAAAGTAGAGTTTTAATATGACATGGATTAAATATTATTGCATTTGAATGTAGTGCATGTCATGTGTATAAAAACTTTCAATCGTATATATTGATTACTAAAAGAGTAAAAGAAATCATAAGTAATTATTAATCATTGGAGATGTACATTATAATCTATGAAGATTTTAACATCAATATAATTCAATCATATAAAAATATTAATTAAATTTGATAAAATTATATTTTTATGATGACTATTTGAACTAAAATAAAAATTGATATGAGTGTAACCACAAGGCTAAAGTAGTGGGGTTTTGGGACAGGAGAAGCTTGCCGATAACTAAAAACGATGATGTTTCTAATATTCTTCCAAACGTCAAACGTGGCCTCTCGAAAATGGGATTTAATGGCAGACTTGAAATGATTGCTTTTGTGGATAAATCAATGTTGGAAGACACCATCGTGAATGCACTTCAAGCTCCAGGGATCGAAATCAGAGATTGTCCACCAGGTATTATACGTTAATCAAATTTATCAATTTAATGTATAGATTTGTTGTTTCTATAAAATAGTTAGATATTATGTTAAGAATATTCGCTATAAAAAATATTTAGAAAATTTGTGGTGAATATTCCATAAGTAATTTATTTTCTTATTAACTGTTAGAAGAAATATGAATCGATGCAAAAGTATTTAGTTAACTATTTTTTTTAAGTAGAGTTTTAATATGACATTGATTATATATTATGCATTTGAATGTAATGCACCTCATGTGCATAAAAACTTTCAATCATATATATTAATTACTAAAAGAGTAAAAGAAATCACAAGTAATCATTAATCATTGGAGATGTTCATTATAATCTATGAAGATATTAACATCAATATAATTCAATCATATAAAAATATTAATTAAATTTGATAAAATTCTATTTTTATGATGACTATTTAAACTACAGTAGTTTTATTTTAGTATATAAAATTAGATAATAATAAAAAAATGAATGTAACATTAATGTAAATACATTTAACCAAATTATTATAATATTATTAGTGAATTAGACTTGAAAAGATTTTATGATCATATTGTCATAGTCTTTGATTGATATATGATCTATGCTTGATATTTCTTTTTTCTTTTTGTGATATTTGTTCTGCTTTAGGAATTGGGTAGTATTCCTTTTGTTGCAGATTTAAGTTAAGGATTGAAGTCTCCTTATGTAGTATTCCTTTTGTTTAATCCAAATGTTTATAAGTTACAATGATGATTGTGATTTATTATGTCATGATTCATAGTAGTTGTAGATTGATGCTTATTCTATATATTGATGCTGCTTCTATATATTGGTTCGTAGTACGATGATTAAATGCTTTATTTCCACCTGGAGATGTTAGTCGGATCATGACTTATCCTCCGTGTAGAAACATGTCCGATGAATGGTTCTGTGCTTACTCGAAGAATGGTAAATACTCGGTGAAAAGTGGTAGCTGGTTGCTTCACAACTAGTGGGTGGAGCAATCCCGCATAATGCTACATATCACGGGCGGACCCAAGATTATTTTTCACTGGAGTCAAAACATAATTTAAAAATATATAAATATTTAAAAATCATCAAAAGTTTTTTAAAAAAAAATTTCTTTATATCAAATGTCCTACAAGCACTCTCCAATCTTTCATATTTTGAAATCTTTTCATCACAATATCATTTGCTATCGTCTTGAATACATATTTTTTGACATAACACACTAAATAATTATTTAAAATTTAATTTCAAACCGATTGCGTCTAACAAAACAAGAATTATGAACTAAAATTTGTACTTACTTTGTTGAATACAGAAATTTTTTTTGAAAGAAATTGAAAAATCACATCAAGTTTGAAAAAGAAAAATATTTGTATCCATTAGGTTTATTGAGAAAGATCAATTAGGTTTTAATTGTTTAAAAGAATTAAGAAATTAAAATTAGGGTACTAAATAATTGGACTTTTTTTAATATATGGACTGAGAATATTCTGTTTCTATGGAACATAAATGTTTTTTTGCGGGTCAATTGAAAATTGGGCTGAGTTCATTATGATAGATTATGATAAATTATGTCAAAAGTCAATAACATAATTTTTTTTTTCAATTTTATGTGGTGTCAGCTGAACACACATTGTTACTGGGTCCGCCTTTGCTACATATCGTCGTGTGAATAGGCTTAAAGAACAACTATGGAAGATCAAAACAGAACCGAAAATCAAGCTCTTTTTATAGCGAGCTTTGTCCGTGCTCTTGCTGTTGCCCAATGTCTTCGTACACACGGAATGCAGGTAGCTCTGTTATGCCCCTTGTGTAAATCTTAGAATGAAACAATTAGTCATGCCTTGTTTGACTGTCAAAGAGTTAGACATGTACGGGACAAGGCAAGAATTCCACTTTTACCTCAAGGTACAGTGAGGACTGTACAAAAATTATGTGCAGCATATGCTGAGTCTCATGGAAAGTACTGTGGTATCGTGTTGCTATCCCGATGATCATCTGGGGCATTTGGAAACAAAGAAATTCTTCTGTATATGCGAATAATGCTTTCAATGTAGATATCCTGATTGCTCAGGCTCTAGAGGAAACAGAGGAGTGGAGAAACGCAGGTACAGAAGAACCCTTGGCTGAATCGAATCAAAGCCCAAGTAGACGTGAGGTTAAAAGCTGGAGTAAACCGTGTGCAGGGGTCTTCAAAAGCTGGGTTAATGAGTTTCAGATGCGTGGAGGCTCATGGTTGGTGCGAGGTCATCACGGTGAGATCAAATTTCATGCTCGAGATGCTTTTTTACCGGCTCAAGGATTGCAGCTAAGATTAGATTTGAACCAAATAACTGAATTAACATAAACATATTTGAACTGAAATTTAACCGACTTCTCCTAAAATGTTTTGGATATTTCATAAACATATCAACAAGTTCATCAGGCGAATGAAATATTTAAAGTATCTCATCGATGCTTTTACCATCACCATAAACACACACTTTGGCTTTATCGTCCTACCCAAGCAACAGCATCGATCTCATCTCTAGATTTCTTATATAATTGGACCCTCTTCGCGCACTCCAGTCTCCGACCCATCAATGCCATCGATCCAACGCACAATATTACATGCCAACAAATAATATCAACACACGAATTCATAGTTATTTGATTACAAAAACCATCACCAGAAATACACAGTTTGGCTTTATCATCGTACCCAAGCAACAGCATCTATCTCATCTCTGGCTTTCTTATATAACTCGAGCCTCTTCGCGCACTCCAGTCTCCGACCCATCAATGCCGGATCTTCATCTAGTAACAGTCCCAACTGTTTCCCCTGCGAATATTCCAAACCAAATTTAAATTTGAAACGTATAGCAGTAAAAGAGATACGATAGATTTGAGACATCTTCGTTAGTTTAATTTACCTCTCTCTTGCTGATCTGTCCGTAGAAGTAATTGAGTAACGCGAGCTTGGCTTGTCTAACCTGACAATAAACACAAGCTTTTGGAATGGTGTTACGGAGTGTATCTGAGACCATGTTGACATATGCAGATACATTTGATGCTATCCTTCTGAAATGTCCATCTCCATACTGATCTAACATTGTAGGCGAAGGAGAAGCGGTTTGGTTTTTGCTGTTGGTTACTGGTCTTTCCATTTCTTGAGGAAGTTTCCGGAAGAAATCGGCTGTTAGATACGCAGATTCCATGTCAACCAGTCGAATAACAGACTTCTTGCTTTCTTCCCTAAATTTCTCCAAGGAGCTGTTGGCTGCTGCAGCGAGCTCGATTTGCAGCGAAGGGAAACGCTTTAGCTCCTGCATTTTAGCCACCAGGGAGATCAAGTAAAACCATTGTTTTCCACTTTACCAGTCTTAAAAAAATCAATAGTTAGAAACAAAATTCTCACCTCAGTTTCTGAAATTGACTTCCTCACAAGCTCTTTCAAGACAAAGTGAACCTGTTTGCATTAGCACTAAACTCATCAGTGGCTTGTATATATTAAAAGTAAAGTGAAGAGGCAGTGTAGAATAACTTACAGCATCCACAGAAGCTTCAGCTGGACCTCTAAAGTAACCTAGCGCCCCTTCGATTAGACGACGATAACCCTGTTCTGGTGCAATCAAGTGAGGTTGATAGCCATCTGCCTCAGACACGATTTTCTTCACGCTTTGTAGAGAAAGATGACGATCAAAAGGAAGCTTTTTAAGTGCAGCTGGAAGTTGGTTGTCGAAAACTCCATAGATACGGTCACCTCCAGGACGCCTAAATATGTAATAGTAAGTTAAATATAAAGACCAATAACTTAAACCACCAGAAGATTTTCCACAGGAACATAAGTAGTGATGTTTTACCCGCCATCCAAATGTTCCTTGAATATCTTATCGAATGCACGGCACATTTCCAATATAGTGTATAGTTGAGCCTGAGAATGAGACCAACAGATTTAGCCAACAGTCAAAAAGAAAATCTTCATAGAAGAGATATAGTTTTACATAGAGAAACTCACCCCAGCATCAATGGCGACAGGCCTACCCATTCGGTCTAACTCTCTTTCAAGTTCCTCAATGCTTTTGTTTATTAGTGATAGAATACTTGGTATGCGGGCCCTAATAACAGACTCCAAGTGCTGCAAAAACAAAGATCATTTGGCAACTAAGAGCCAAATAATAAGGAAAAATCTTATGTAGTTTAGGCTTTGATTGGATACCTTTGAGAGAAGCTTTGCCAGATATTCTGAACCCATTTTGCTGGCTAAGTGACCATAGTCAGGACTGGTGTCAAAATATTCTCGCTCTTTCCGTCTCGCAAGCATCATATCGACATTCTTATTGATATCTGCTTGTGAACGGTTCACTATCCCAACCCAAGGATGTTGCAGCCTGTATGATCTTCCTTCAAGAACCTTATTAAGACAAGCAGTTATGTAAATATTAGATCAAATTTTCTAAAGTAAAAATATCAAGAACAAAAGGTTGTAGAGTTAGTTACTCCTACTATCCCTAGATTAGCATACTGAAAATTAATATCAGTCATGTATAATCATTAAGCTAGACCATGGCACATGAAGCAAAAGAGATGAAGAGGTACTTACTTCTAATGCATTAGTTCCTTTGTCCATCAAGTCTAACTTGGTAAGCACACCAAATGTCCTCTCACCTGAAACGATCAAAAACTTATTCCATCATCAAAAGACAATAGTTCCTGCCAAATATATCATCCACTTGCAACAGAACAACAAACAAACCTGTTGGATCGACATCTTTCGCGAGCTTGATTGCATCGGATGTAGCTATGTCTTGGTTGGCAGGAGATATAGCTAATATGATACAATTGGGCTGCGAACAAACAAAAGGTAACCAATTTGGAACTACAAGATGCGTCTGAAGAATTATAAACAGAAAACGTAAAATTTAAAACCAGAAGCAAATAGAGCAGATGTAGCAATTGTCACCTTATCAACATACGTGCGAACCATGGTTTCAATATCCTCAACAATGGTTTCCGGCTGTCCCTCTGGAATTCAAAGACAGTATCAATAAGATACATACAGCCATCAAATAATAAAGATAGAGGTAAAAAAACCTTACCAATAGCTACTTTAGTTAAACCGGGTAAATCGACTAGGGTCAGATTCACAACTGTTTCCATAGAACACGAGCAAAAATCAACGTTAATTCCCAAAAAAAAAGAACAAGCTTACATACTACAGGAAGTAAAAATCCACATAATGTGATTAAAACCAACCATTTGGAGAGAAGATACTGAGGTGAATAGGAACTGGAGATATCTGTTTGCTCTTCCCTGTGATTCTATCAGTCTCATCCTCAATCTCCTTGCGAACCATAGCTGCAACATCAAATCATTTTCAAGCAAAATCCAATGAACTCTTTTAGCTACAGCCTCTAGCACACATACATTCCTGATAACTTATATAGACATAAATGTTAAGGTACATACCGAAATCTGTAAATTTTCTCTGAGGAAGATGAAGGAACTCTGCATACTCCTCTGTTCCATCGTCCGTCTTATGAAGCTGCAAAACCAAAGGCCGTCTCGTAACGATACCTGCATAAACAATACTTCTTCCTCAAAATCAGAGCTCCTTGCCTTACTTTGTAGATGAGAAAACAGAAGAGGTTAAATTTCACAAACCGGATCCTCTGGGAAGAAAATCTCTCCCAACTATGCTCTCAAGAACAGAAGATTTCCCAGAACTCTGCATAACCCCCCCCCCCAAAAAAAAAAGTAAGTGAAAGGGTCAACAGAGGAAAACATAGGAAGAAATCAAAGCTATTTTAACCGGAGATATCACCTGACCACCGACGACGGCAACGGTTGGGAGAGCTTCCCAGAGAGAATTGAAAGCGTTATCTCCAGTTCCACCACCATAGTCACCGAGCACGGTACATGCTCTCTGTATCCTATTCACCAACCCAATCAAGCTCTCCATAGTCGACATCTTTCTTCTCCTTCCGTTTCAGATGACAATTCCAAGTTCCGGAGACGAAAATTCAGTTTAGAAATAGAAAGCTGCTAGAAAATTCAACAACAGACCAAGACTACAAGACTGAAAGAGCTTAGAGCAAAATAGGAAAACAAATAGGGAATAAATGTCATAATGGTTCTAGAAGGCTGGGTTTGTGTACCTTTCTGTGGTTCGGTCGGTCCGTTACAGACGCTTAGCCGCCGTCACGGAGTCGTCTGGCTTCGGTTCGGTACGGTCTGATTCCTACTTTCCCAAACGGTCAAATCTAAAATAATAATAGTGAAGATAAGATTGTGTGTCCTTTTTGACATCCTGTGAGCAAACGTCTCACATGTCCCTAACAGGGAAAAAGAAATCTGCTTTGTCCCCATTTAATCCACATGTCCCTTATTAAAATGTTTCAGATTGTGAAAACCAAACTACCCTTGTAATATTATTAAGAAAACAAAAAAAAAAAGGAAAAAAGAGAAGAAATCGAAGCTCGGGACTCCGCCGCCGCCTTATTCGATCGTCATTGTCTCCACGACGAGCTCATCGACCTCTGCCGTCGACATCTGCATTGGTGTTATTCAGTTATTCACTTCAAAATCCAGATTCTTTTGCAATTAGGTATATTTGAGGATTTCTAGAGATTTCTTATATGCATTGGATGGATGTTTTACCATAGTTTACGGGATCGATTAGGATTTTAAATTGGTAACAAACGGATTTGATGGTTGAATCAGTAGTGTATTATAGATTAGAAGATCCAATTTAAATTCTTGCGATTGAGACACGGGTAATACTAGTATAATTTAAATAAGTATTCTTGATAAATGTAGTAGAACTAGTATAACTTATGCTGGTATTCTTGATAAATGTAGTAGAACTTGTATAACTTGTAACAAGTAATACTGAGATAAATGTAGTAGAATCCTAGTATAACTTGTAACAAGTAATACTAATAAATGTAGTAGAACTAGTATAACTTGTAACAAGTAATCTTGAAAAATGTGGTATAACTAGTATAACTCGTAACTAGTATTCTTGATAAATGTAGTATAACTAGTATAACTAGTATTATTGATTTAGTTTTTTGTGTTTTAGCGAGGATACAAATGAGCAACAACGTCAAAATACATTTTAAATGCCAAGGTCGCATGTATAGTTTAATGTTGAAGACATCGATGGAGGAGATAACTTTGTCGATGATAGAAGTTAGGATATACATGAAGGTTGCGTTAGATGAAAGTAAGGTTAAATTGCAATTGAGTTACTATCCACTCTTGGTGGGATGTGAGGAACAATTTATTATTTGTGATGATGAGGATATGTGTGTTTATCTAACGTCCATTGATAAAGAGAACCGTAGATGTATGTTGTTTGTGGAGGTCATCACTAGATCGGAACTGCACAGCTGTCGAGGCCGGAAAAAGTTCTTTTTGGTAAGAATTATGGCGACCTGAATTCAAATGATGGTGTAATCGGAGATAATGCCATGACTCGTATGTAGAAAAAACAAGCAAAACAACAAAATGAGGCGATGGATGATGATGAAGGTGTATCACGTGATGAAGGTGTGGATTGGTCGTATATGGGTGATGATTATGTAGAGGTTCCACATGTTGTAGAAACTAGTCGGTTTGTAGAGGAATGGGAAGACGGTTTGGGAGTGATGTACTTCAAGAATTTCCAAGTAGGAAGGCATTGCAAGATGTGGTGGATAGAGGCTCATTTGTCAACAGTTTTTGTTTTGATATAAAAAAGTCTGATTCAGGTCGTTTAGTACTCAAATGTAGTCAAGAAAGCTGTAAATGGGGTTTACGAGCTACAAGGATTCAAAATACTGAAATTTTCTCGATTAGAACGTACACCAAGATGCATACATGCTCTCGGACTAGTCAGAGCGACAGCAGTAAAATGAAGAGGCAAGGGACACCACAATTAGTTGCATCCATTTTGGTAGAGGATTATCCGGGAAAAATGAAAACTCCAACTCCTAGAGATATCATGGATCTTGTTCAGACAAAATTAGGTGTGAAGATATCATACTCCACAGCATTGAGAGGGAGAAATCTAGCTGTTAGTGATTTGCGTGGTACCCGGAAGAAAGCTACAAGTTGTTGTATTGCTTATTTGCACATGTTAGAGAAGAAAAATGATGGTACAATTACCGTGTGGAATTGGATGAGAAAAAAAATTCAAGTACCTATTCATAGCTTTAGGAGCTAGCATTGAAGGTTTTGAAGTCATGAGGAAAGTGATAATTGTGGATGCAACTTTTCTCGAAGAACGGATATGGTGGTGTACTAATTTTTGCTACAGCTCAAGATCCTAATCGACACCATTATCCCTTAGCGTTTGGTGTACTCGATGGTGAGAATGATGCAAGTTGGACATGGTTTATGGAGATGCTTAAAAACCGTTATACCGACTCTTCCGAATTGGTATTTATGAGTGGCAATGCAAGGCTCATAAGCGCCATAGGTAATGTGTATCCCCAGGCTCATCATGGGTATTGTGTATGGCATTTGTCCCAAAATGTTAAAGGTCATGCTTACCCCTAACAAAGACGTAGTAATGGAGATTCATGGAGTGTAGTAGGCATTACACAATTCTTTGAGTTCAATTCTGCTTATACTTCTTTTAGAACGAGATATCCTTCTCGCCAAGTATCTGGAGGAGAATGCAGTGAAAGAAAAAATGGGCAAGGTGTTTTTTTCCGGAGATAGATACAACTTAGACACAAGTAATCTTGTGGAATCTTTGAACAGTGTTTTCAAGGGACGCATAGAAGTACTCTTTAATACCCATGGTTGATGCGATCATTACAATGTTTTCTCATTGGTTTAATGAACATCGGAAGGAGGCTGTATGCAGGCGATAAAAAACAAACTGGTGCCTTTAGTAGAGAACTGCATGCACGATTTATGGGGTGTTGCTGAGAAGTTGATTGTGACAGAGCTAAACACTTTTGAGCTTGAATACAATGTCATCGGTAGTGATGGAAAGACTTATATGGTAAACTTGCTCTCCAAAAGTTGCAGTTGAGGTGTTCGATATTCAAAAGTATCCTTGTGTGCCTTGCGGTTATATTGAATTCCTAAGGCATGATGATAGACCTCGTGATATCCAATTACATGAGTTGTGTTCAAAATATTATTGGACGGAGCTGTGGGCAATGGCGATTACGGACAATCTATTTAGTCCGGATAAGTCTCAATGGGATGTTCAGATGACATCAAAAGCAAAACAATCATACCTCCGGATCGAAAAGTAAAAAAAGGAAGAAAGAAAGTGAAAAGGTTGCCATCGGTTGGAGAACGGCGTCCAAGGCCTTAAAATAAAAAGCGGCAAGACAAGGACTCCAATGGTTGTTATTTGAAAATTGTAGTAGTGTTTAATTCTGATCTCTTCACCTTTTGTTTCGTAACACTTTTTATTGGTTAGGGCAACTACGTATAACTTGTTTTCCGTTATTCTATATATTGGTTTTGTGATTATGTTAATTATGTTACAGAAACTGTTTCAATGTTACAATGTTTTAAACTTGTATTTACATGGGGTGTTATTTTAATTTTTAAATAATTTGGACATATATTTTTTTTTAAAATCCTATTAATAAGCCCAATGTACATCATATTTGTTTTAAAAATTTGTTATGAGTTTATTTTATATGTGTCTCAAGAATAAATTATAGGCATTGTAAACATCTGAAATATATGTTTCTATATGTATTTACAAGGAAATTACAATAATACTATTAATTAAGTTGCTATGAAACAATCTACCCTATATAATCCTTATACTTTTAAGGTGAGTTTGTGAATTATATCCAACTTATGGTATCAAAGTTACATAATTCTAGGTTTTTAACATATTAATGCACAAAACACTAAGAATTATATGTTAATCGATTTAAATCGAACGTAAAACTAAAATTTGTTTCTTTAAGTATATGTAATACTAATTAAAATGGAAAACATCCAAAGTATAACTACTTTGGAAGTTTGGTATAACTACTATCTTACGTATAACTATGTGTACTTAGGCGGCGCACATGTCATTAAAAAGCAGTACGTGTAATGGCCCGTGTCAATATTTTCTTGCAACATCACTTTTCCAATTTTTTGGCTCCCGAATTTGGGTTTCCTTTTTATTTCTTTTTTGCACCAGTTATCTATTTCTCGAAATCTTTGTCTCACATTTATTCTACACACTCCTCTTTATCCTCCTCATCCTCCTCCATCGAGACATCATCGATATCTCCATCTCGAAGAAGACTTCGGGTAAGATCTGAATTTGTGTTAGGTCTTCGATTAGCTTTTCAATTTGACAAAAATCTGAGTTTTTGTTAGGTCTTCGATTAGCTTTTCAATTTGACAAAAATCTGAGTTTGTGTTAGGTCTTCGATTAGCTTTTCAATTGGACAAAAATCTGAGTTATTGTTTCGTCTTTGATTTCATATAAGATTAGGTTTTCATGGATAAACTATGTGAGAGCGACCCTTGGTACAATGAAATGAAGAGGAACAAGAGGGAAGAGGACATGCGTACATTAATAGCCGATGGTGACTTTGGCCTTCCTTTAAGATGTCCATGTGGTGGTAGGATCATCGAGGAGATCTCAACCATAGCGCCACATATAGGAAGGAAATACTTAACATGCAATGCGTTTAAGGTGAGAAGAGGATATCGATTTTAGATTAATGGCATAATATGATGGTATATATGTCTTTATGTGCAGAATATATGATGGTATATATGTCTTTATGTGCAGAATATATGATGGTATATATGTCTTTATGTGCAGAATGATGGCTTACACATTCGGAAATCTTGGGAACTCGCTATCGAAGAAGAGGTCACTAAGTTGAGAGACATGTCCAATGAGGGAAGCTTCGAAATTCATGAATTGTACATCAACAACCTGCGTACGGAGCTGAAAAACAATGCTGAAGAGATTGCAAACCTGAAGGCCTCGGTGGCTAAGCTTGTGGCTCGAATCGAAAAGCTTTTTGGTCCTATGCCTTGATATAGAAACACTTATGTTTGTTTCTCCTTTGTAAGACTTATGTTAGTAAGACTTATGCTTTGTTTATTTTGTAAGACTGATATTAGTAAGACTAATCCTTTGTTTCGTTTGTAAGACTTATGCTTTGTTTCTTTTGTTTTACAAAGTATTACCAGTAGTAGTATTACAAACAGCATTGTTTTACAAAGTATTACAAACAGATAGTTTTACAAAGTATTACAAACATATAGTTTTACAAAGTATTACAAACATATAGTTTTACAAAGTATTACCAGTACAACGATTTCAAATACTAAAAAACATCATAGTTTCACAAAGTATTACCAGTACAACGAATTCAAATACTAAAAAACAGCATAGTTTCACAAAGTATTACCAGTACAACGAATTCAAATACTAAAAAACAGCATAGTTTCACAAAGTATTACCAGTACTACGAATTCAAATACTAAAAAAAGCATAGTTTTACCAAGTATTTTTAGGACTACCAATTCAAATACTAAAAACACAGCATAGTCTTCACACCGCATTTTTCTTTGATCTTGTCACACGCTTATTCTCCAATACTGCAATCCGTTTAACCCGACCTTTCTTAGGTGGCTGTGGAGACGGAACAACATGCTCGCTTGGTGGCTCCGTGGATCCAGCATTAAGCTCCTCTCCTGGCTCTGTGATACCAGCAGTATCGTACTCCTCGGTTGTTGGGTCTACAGGCTCCTGCAATCGAATACAGTTATACTCTAGTTTTCTCAACTATTACCAACAGTTATACTCCAGTATTACTAGTGTTACCAAAATCTTACCTTCTCTACAAATTCCTTCATAGAAGCTTCCAACAATCCAAGTCTTTTTTCAAACCCATCAACCTTGTCCAAAATTTTTGTCATCTGGGATCCCAGCTTATTGACGACATCCGCCAATTCGGCCAAAGTTGGGTCTCCCGGTCTTTCGTTGGGGGGTCTTTCTTTGGCGGCGGCTATTTCCTCGTTTACCGCATCCTCAGGATCCTCTTCTACTCTCGTAGCTACATCTTGGTTGTACATCTCTTCTAGCGTAATGGTTAATCCTTTACGGATATATTGCATCCAACTATCAACAACGACATCATGCTTATCATCGCTACATCTTCTTCTCGTGATGTCGACCATCGAGAGTATTCTTCATCTCTAACTGGTAGGATACTATCAATATCCTTCAACGTAAACAATGAAAAAAAATTATAAACATGACAACCGAAACTAATTTATATGTTGAAGATAACTAGTATAACTTGGATAACTCACCACAGTTGTACCAAGTTTTTTGTAAATTTTGAAAGAGGAAACCCTTTACATTCGCCTTTCTTGAACCTTTTCTTGCACATCCTAGGACAATTTTAAATCCTTTGGATAAGCTTCTAAGAATTGATCCCCAAACTCCGGAATTGCCTCAAATGCTAAAAAAGCTACACAACACATATAGTTAGAGTTAGCTTCAATTATAAGAATTACTAACAATGAACAATAACCTCATATAATTTTAACTAACCTCCATAGGAATACAAAAACCTGGAACCGCCATAATGTACCCTTGACGGTGCCTTCAAATGAGCCATTGTGTGCTCGATCTCTTCTAGCAAGTGATCAAAAGACAATCTCCCCCAAGGAAATGTCTTACATAAATTGAGATCATCCACCGCTCTTAGAAAGAAGGGCTCCACAGGGTGGCATCGTCTCCCGTCTTCGTTTGTGCGATCACAATGCTGGATAAGATGAAGAGGATCGCCATCTTCAACCTATCTCGAGTTCGCTCTCCCGGGACCATTTCCTCTAGCTTCTTCTTCACGTCTTGATATCGGACCGTCATCCCCTTAAATTGCCTTTTCATAAAGGCCTCACTGCGTTGTTATAGTTAGCGGGATAATTTTTGCAATTCAACCCCGATATCAAAGCGTGCTCCTTGATCCCATAACGGATCGGAGTCCCGTTGACAACAAACCACGCTTCTTTCTTCTTTTCAAGGCATGCAGTTCGGAGAAGGAGCATCCACATCCCCATAACCTTGTGGTTTCTTTCCGCGGCATGTGGAATATGTGTTTGAATGCGGATGCTCTTCAAACCATTTCCGCCAAATCTTGTGAGGGGATGTTCCAATTCATCAAGCGTCTTCAAGGCCGTAAATATAGCACCGAGTTGCCAATTTGATTTTCTTGTTGTACGCGCGAAGTACATTCTTAGAGGTTGTAGTGGTGCCACCATCTCCTCGAACCCTGCAACAACAAGTTTTCAGAGTATTATTAGTTATACATTTTCATAAATTTAGCAAAACACATAATGATCTGTTCTATTACTTAAAACCTACAAATTCAATTCCAATTATTACCAAGTTAAACATTTTACCTAAATAAAATGAATCACCGCAACATTAAAGCCAATTTCCCTAACTAAAACGAATTAGTATTTCCTAGTTCTACATAGTTATACCTCTCAAACTAAGCAATATATCTATCGAATCAAACTACTTACCCTGCTCGCTCAAGGTTAAACTATCTTCCCTCATCCGACACTGTATCTCCTTCTTCTCCATTCCGCCGACTTCCTCATCTTCATCACGAGATTGGTCACTATCTTCTTGAGATCGTCTTTGTCTTCTTACTCTCTTCTTCGAGATCGTCTTTCTCTTCTTCACTCCTTCCGTCTCCAACCCTCTCCTCTCGGGCTCTTTCGGCATCATCACTTGAACCGGAGATCCCTCGTTCTCATCATTCAAAACCGAGATCGATCTATCTCTCTCTTCTTCACTCCTTCCGACTTGCCCAATCGGAGATCGTTCCTATTTTCATCTCGAGTAACTTCCTCAACCGGAGATCGTTCCTATTTTCATCTTCGATGAGGAGATCGTTCCCTATTTTGATCTTCATTAACTTGCTTCTCAGCATTTTTATTTCCCCACCTTGTCCTAGCCATCTTCGTACAGGGGTTTCGATCGAACACAACAATCTAGTAGAAAATCGAGTAGGATTTGTGTAGTTATCCCTAGTTTCACGAAGAGAGTTATGTTCTTAGAGAGCGGTTCTTTTGAAGTTCTGATTTTGTTTTGATTTTTAAAAATTAGGGATTCGATCGAATTGATGGAGTAATTGAGAGTGATTTCGCGTTTAATCGGATCCAACTCGGATCGGATAAAACCCGGTTTCAGTATGTAATTTTGGAATTTTGTCTAGGGTAACATAGTAAAACACCATTTTTTCGATTTAAATTAATTCCAAACAAAAATTGAGTTTATAACGGGGACTTTTGAGATTACACTTTCCCATGGGACTTCTCAGACGATTTCTCCATCCTTTTACCTTTTGTGACGCGTTTGAATTTTCGAATTTTGAAGTTCCACGTGGACCCGGCGTAATACAGAGTCTGTCGGAAGCCACAATTGGAATTTGTGAGGCCCAATAAACAAGGAAGACTTCAAAAAAGGCTTTTAAGCCCAATATTGAAAAGAGATTTGGATGACACGTGGGGCAAGCGGTTGAAGAAACGGACGAACATTCGTGTGGGTGATGTGGAAAACGACGATGGCTCGTTTTCACCTAATCCTTGTCGGCTTCTACCATCCACCGTCGCATGCTTCCCTTTTAGGTTTTTATATTTATATAGTCATAACAAGATATATATCATCTGGGTTTTTAAGTCAGTGGCTGAGGTAATCACTACATATCCCATTCAAATCCAATGGTATTGGTCCGATAATTGAAATAAAGCAAGGTCAACTATGAGTAGATTTTATCTTATGCGACAAGGAGAAGATGATATCATCATGGCGTTAGTTAGTTAAAATAATTGTCATAAAATAGTTAAATTTAAAGTTAAGTCTTGATAAATGATAATACCGTATTAATAGTCGAATTATTATTTAAATAATTGAAAACGGTAGATATATGATATAAAAAAATAACTTGTGAGATGACGGGATTTTTAACATATCTGATTGGTAAAATAGTTCCGCAATTAAACAAAAAAATACTTATCCCCTAAATAAAATAAAACCGTGACGTATGTTTAACTGTTAGAAGATTCCATAAATTTAATAACAATTATAGAAAAAGATTTTATTTGATTTTTTATGTATATTAAAAATTGTATAAGTTGGCAAAATTACCAACCAAAAGTTTCAAATTTAGCAAATTGAGCATATATACATAGCAATTTTGCATAAATGTGTAAAATGGTAGTATTTGGTACTAAAAATAAAAAAAAGAAATGGTTAGTGATAATGATCTGTCAAAATGTAGTGCTTACGAATCTCCATTAGCTCCGGCGATTCTCATAGATTATAGATAGATAAAAGTACTTTCTCTTTCTTCTATCTTGTCGTTCCGACAGAGAATGCTTTTTCTCTCCTCCTCTATCTCAAAACAGAGATCTTAAAAGAAAGAAGACAAAATCTTTACAACCGCAGATCTTCTTCTTCTTTCTTTCATCTTTACAGGTTGTCACATCACTATAACAACGAAGCTCTCGGAGCAACAAAACTTTTCGAAATAATCCTCTCACCTTAAGTCCCAAGGATTTTTAATCTTTATCTCTTATCGTTCCTTCCTCCGATGAGGTGTAAAAGACACACCGTCGATTTCAGCAGCACCATCGGCGTCTGCGCTTCTTGTCTCCGTGAACGTCTCCTCTCCCTCGCCGCGTCCGCCGCCGCTACAGCCGCCGTAGAAGATAACAATCGTCAATCGCGGAAATCTAATCATAATAATATTATTCCTCCGCTTTTGATTTTCCCTCGCTCTGTTTCTCCCTATGTAACTCGTAGAAAATCCGACGCCGGAGGAGGAGGAGATACTTTAAACTCTAATCGGAGATTCATCAACACGCCTCAGGTAGATCTCGTTGGCTATTCATGCAAAGATTTCGAATCGAATCGAACTTATAAATCGAGAGGAGGTAAATTCTCTAGATTCTCTAATCTATTCAGAACCAGATCTGAAGATTTCGATTCCGTTACTAAATCCGATCCTAGATTTTCATGCGACGCTTCCGAGTCTTCTTCGTCTTCGTCTTTGTCATGGATCTCTACGATGCTCTCTACCGGTCGCCGTAAAAAGAAACCGACCAGTGCTTGTTACATCGAAGACGTAATCGCTGGTCGTAGACCTCAACGGGTATTTTGTAGAGGAATGTCTCCGGCGAGAGATACGGAACCGGGAAACGAGCATGAGCAGCCAGTGGAATCAATTGAGGAATCTCCGGGGAGATTGAGAAGAACTCCGGCGACGAAAACTCCGGGAAGGAGGAGGCTTGCGTCGGGGATAGGGAAGAGTATGTCGGGAATGGCTTTTTGCTTGAGCCCGTTGGTGAGAGCTAGCCCCAACTGCCCTTTTAAACGGAAAATCAGGTTTCCTTCGGAATTCGGACATTCCGGTGAGGTAACGGTGACGGAAAAGCCTCATATTTCTGCTGCGGCGTCGTTTTGTGGAAACAGGTCGAAAAAACTCGTGGATTTAGGTAGAGTTGATCGCCGCCGTTGAGATTTTTGGTGAGAAGTCTAGTCAACGTTTGACTTGCGTACTGGTACGTAAGTACCCTTCTTGACTTCTAAAGATAGATTTTTTTCCAAATCAAGCTTTTTATTTGGCTTGAGGTGAATAATCAGAATGAAATTAGTTAAAAAATACTCTTGGTTTCCCTTTCTTATATTTTTCTGATTGTATTTGTAGAGTTTGATGTGGCAAATATTGTTCTTAGGAGATTAATAGAAGCAATGTAGTGTTGTTTTTTTTTCTTTTCTTATAAGAATTGTTTTTCGATTTGGGCGTGTAAATCAAAAGAAAAAAGGTTAGAGAAGAAACCTATGACGAGGAGATCATTGTATTACTTATTACTTACTCAAATTGCGACAATAAATTGAACCAAGTTGTGTTATTATAGAAGCATGTCAAAGTCACAACTAGTCACAATCCGACTTTGGAAAAAAGTCATTATTCAGTTTACCGTAAACTATGTAGAGATGTTATCTCTAATACTGTGGTTGGGTTGGTAGAAGAACCGTAGGACTAAATCAAACCGGACGTAATTCTAAAAAGTTAGGTCTAAATTAGGATCGGTTCGTGTAGCGTTTAGATCCATACAACATCGAACGAGGTTAGTTGATTTATATTAATGGTGCTGAAGTGTTGATTCAAATGCATGTCATCTGGTCAAAGGTCATTAGACTAATCATTACTGTTTATAGTAGTAATGCAGGATTATAAATTTGACATTAAACTGAAATTTGACCCATGAATTTATGGCTATAATAAATAGTGCGACAGTTTTGACTTTTTTTTTTTTTTGTCTTGACCTTAAGAAAGTTAATATTGGGTTTCACAATCGCTCTTCTCTAGACTCTAGTCCACTTCAACAAGTATCGTCGATATCTTTTGTCGACTTTTAATAAAACCCAAGTACGACACCAGAGTTGTTCAATTCAAATTTATAAAAGTTGTATGATAACCCAAGAGTTTAAATGAAGAGGGGTCCATGAGATTTAACTTGATGTGTCCGTGAATCTCCTCCTCCTTTACGCTTATAGAATGAAAATTGGCATTAGTTACTAGTAGTAACGATCGAAATATTTGTATATGACTTCTTCAAACCGATTGAACTATAAAAAATTCGCATTGTGTGTGGCTCTCTTTTTGTCTTTTATAACAACTATGAATAAAACCATACAGAAAATCAAAGCATTTCAGGCAAGTCAATAGGGCCAATATCGTTTGAAAATACGTTCAAATATCAAAATATCAAACTACCATTTGAATTTATCTAAGTAACACATGAATACTAGTATTACATAAGATTTGAGTTAGGACTTAGGACAAAGATGAAGTAAAACAAAGTTTATTTTGCATAATTGAGATTTTTTTCCAAAAAAAATGATGAGGCAACGTGTCAAAGTTCATCTAACTAGAAAATCAACGGAAAAGGTTTACCGATGGGTATATAAAGCGAAGGCTGTGAAGACTAAAGCAAACATTATTGAGCTTGACATTGACCATTAGTGCCTTCTCGCTTTGTCGAAGACAGTGTTTCTAACTTTCTATCCATGGTAAAGCTGTTTTTATCTGGCGGTAAAAGTGCCTGGTAGTGTAAGTTATGAGCCATTTTATTCATATTAGTAAGTTAGTAAACTCAAACATCTAGTCAATTTCAAAATTATGTTCTACATAAGATGAACGAAAAAAAAAGTCATTATATTGAAAGGATTTAATGTTACCAATGTCACGTTGAACAATTAGAAGCACAAGTTAATATAAAAGTTACTAGCCATTTTATTGAGTAAAATTCATTACACCAACAAATTTACAGTAAAAATTTGCGCAGACCGAAGGCAATATGAATTAATTTTTCCCACAATGATTATTGTTTTGATACGTTGCACATAATTTTTTTTTTAAATGTCACTGAAGTTACAACAAAAACAAAACCAGAAAGGCTGAAACTCATTATTAGAGGATATGATGGCCGATGCAACTTCAACACAAGATATCAATAGATGATTGCTAACAAGTCACTTTCTTTGCAAAAGCAATGCTTAGCATCAGTGCCAAAATCAACCTGGAGAAATCAAGAGCGATGCCTCAGTTTCTCAAGTATGATCATTGATTAAAGCCACTATCAGAAGAGTGTTTTTCATTGTTCCCATCATCATTATCAAATACAAACCTCATAGGCGCTTATATCAGAGAACAGAACCTGAAAAAGAGACAAGAGCACAAATGAGAATAAATGAAAAAGGATATGATACAGTGACTTCATTGTCGAAACTTACCTTCTTGCCAGGTCCCACTTCCCCAACCTCAGATCCAACAGAGACAACCTGAAATCATCAAATGCTTCTTCTCAAGTCTTATAAACATACAAGTAAAGAACAGACGACAGCCTTACCTGGCCTGTTAGGTATCTTTCAAACTTCACAGCTGATTTAGGCAACAGTACTCCACCTGAAGATTTCTGTAAAAGCACAGGCTTTGGCACATCAACATGATAATCCAAAGCTAATATTGCAACCACTGTCTGAATTTCTCTTCTAGATTCATGATTCGTCAAATGAAACAGCAATACCAACTAACTTTTTTTTTCTTTCTGTAATCTCAATCTCCTAGATTGTAAGCTTTCAGAACATAAGGGAACTACCTACATTGAAACGATCCTAAGTTTTCAGAACATAAGGGAACTACCTACATTGAAACTACAACAACTGAGACAGAACCTCGGGAAGCACTTCAAGACGGACAAGGACTCTGTCTGCTTGAGGAACAACCTAAGAAACAGAAATAATCTTCTGATTAAAACAATTATCAAAGGAGACGACGAAACAAACGAAAAAAGGTAGTAGTACCTTTGCCGGTTCCCATTTAGTGGAAACAGCGTTAATTTTAAGGGAATTTCTCCTAAATCCTGTAGAAATGTATATAAACAAAAACTTAGCTTTTACATAAGAATAACTCTCTTATTATGTTTAGAAATATTGCTCAAAAACTAAACACCAAAAACTCTTATAATATCATTGTCACAACTCGACAATTGATATATATATATATAGCGCTAGCACATCTTTGCTATTCCTATTTCCTATTAGAACTAGATAACACCTAATTTTATTAGGAATACATTAAGCCTATCTTATCCTAACCATATATCTTAGACCGCAAGCTATGTTTGAAGCTTATCCAACAGTATAAACGTAAAGGAGAAATCATTATTGGAGAAAAACACAAAAAGAAACCTCAGAGAACAGAGAAACATGAATTCAGATTTGTACCAATAAGTGACTGGCGAGAATGAGAGAGTGAAGGAGTATTTGTTTTGATGGGAAGAGAGAATAAGGGTTTAGGTACTGTAACGAAAGTAGAAGCCATTGGATAAGGTTAGGTTCGTATTCTTGTGAGTCACGAGTCACGACACGGCGAGTTATTAGGTTGGGAAGTTGAGTAGATTCGTTTCTTCTTCCTCTGTTGTTGGACAAACCTTTCTTCTACAGATTTCTTGTTTCTTCTTTTAAAAATTTTCATCTGCTTAGTTCGATTTTGTTTGGGCCTACCTATGTTGGCCCAATTATATTTGCTCCTCATCTTTGAAAGCCAGTTCTCAATTCGGTTTGGTTTTGTAGGTATTTTAACCTGAATTATAGTTCCTAACTTCCTTTTGGTTATAAATGCTTAACAATAAGATATTTTTAATGAAAAAATTCTATCTTATTGTTATATGTTTTAGAGTTTTTTTTTGTTTCATTTTATTTGATTTTTCAAGTTTTTATGCAAAATTATTAAACTTTTGTAATCATTAGTATTCTACAGTTTTCTTTCATTGGTTGAATTGTTTAAATTAAACTTTAAACTATGTTTTCATGGTAGAAAAAAAATCTAATTTAATGTAGTTTCTTAAATATTGTATTTTTAGCTAAAACATACAATAATTTGAAATATAGTGAAATAGAGAGAGTATGTTATAGTTTTTGTTAATCTCATACATACAAACATAAAAGTTATCCAAATTAAATTTTACTTTTTGAATCATATAAGACACCTTAATTAGAAACTCATTTTTTGCCAAATTGGAAGAGAAAGTAGACTAGTAAAAGTAATCTTCTAAAACTAACATGATGTTTGATGGGTGATTCTCCCAAGCCCAGAATATCATGGTCACCAAAAATTTCTTATCGCTAACTTAGGTTTGTACTTTTCTTCCTCCTGCCAAAAAATGAAACAATATTGTCAAATCAAAAGGAAAGAGAGATAGGCTAATGTACAAAAGAATAAAATTTACTTAATGGCCCATGAATCATATTGATTCTAGATAATTGCATCGGCTTGTGGTTAAGACTAACATGGCTACTAAAATAGTATAGAGCTACAATATTCATTAGCCATACTTTATAAAATTCAATTGAACTTTGAAAAAAATTGAAGATATTCTTAAGAATACGGTTTTGATAGTCATTGTTTGAAGATTGACAGTTTTGCATTCTTTCTTTAGACGAGTAGTATATTTTTGAGAATAATAAATTTTAATTGACTGTACAAAATTTGTTTTGGTGATGTAATATGATTTAGAATTTTAAAAATATTAATGATCTAGATCAACAATATAAATGTATACTAAGTGTTTTATACTAGGCATGTAACCTTTATTTCTCTTTTTCTACTATTTAATTTGAAAGTTTTATAACAATGAAAAAAAACTTACTTCTATCTTTTCAACCAATCACCCATATTATCCAACATGCATTATAGTTACTATTTGTGGTACTCATTAACAATCA
This sequence comes from Cardamine occulta, assembly GCA_028015245.1. Lineage (NCBI taxonomy): Eukaryota > Viridiplantae > Streptophyta > Magnoliopsida > Brassicales > Brassicaceae > Cardamine > Cardamine occulta. The sequence continues at coordinate 1,505,176 of CM051380.1, read as the reverse complement.
AATAGTTTTAATGAATTTTTTTTTAGAAGATTGAAAGTCTGTCAATGTAAAATATTGGTAAAATTATCATGAATGGTGAACACTCTTTCAAGTTCTATCTTTAATTTTATTATAAATCTTTTTTGGTTTTAGTATAATATTCAATTCCCTCTATTTCACTATATTAGATATTTTAGATATTTTTTTCTATTTCATTTGAATTGATTTTTCAAGTTGTATGTAAAAAAGAAATTTATTGAACTTTTGTAATCATTAGTATTCTACAGTGTTTTTTCACTGATTGAATTTTTTAATTATGTTTTCAAAGTTGAAAAAAAAACTAATTGAATGTAGTTTCTTAAATATTGTAATATTAGCTAAAACATATAATAATTTGAAATAGAGGGAGTATGTTATAATTTTTGTTTATCTCAGACATCCAAACATAAGTTCTCCAAATTAAAATTTACATTTGGAATCACATTAGACACCCAAATTAGAAACTCATTTTTTTGCAAATTGGAAGAGAAAATAGACCAGTAAAAGTAGTAATATATTACTAGAGAATTCATTTGTTGTATGTTCAGAAAATGTTTAACAAACAAAAAAAAATTCCGTAACTGAAGCAAAAGTCTTGAGAGATACTGTTTATATGTACAGACCAAAAGTAATGCTCTGTTTTTGTTAAAACTAGGAAGAGAAGAATGAAGAAATGTCCCATACTCACAAACTCACCGGTCACACCCCAGAGAGCCACCGGAAAAGCTCACTTATCTCTTCTCCGGCGTTATTCGCTTCCAAATCCACCACCGTCATTTCCTCGCTCCGACGACTGCTCCCAGTGAAAAACCTACCTGAGCTTCTAAACGACATTGCACGCGACGATATACCTCGTGAGAGTCTGTCCACGTAATCCTTTAGCCAGCTACGAGAACCATCGTTAGCTACACCCGCCGGTAAACTCGCTTCAAACGCTGGATTCGATGTAACCGCAACCGCCGTCGTAGTACCCGCGTCTTCTTGTTTCCTCCGGTTGAAATTTGACTCTGAAATTTCGGATTGGACGTCATCGACTATGTAATCGAATGAACCGATTGAGTAAGATCGGTGTTGATCGGTGGATTCAGGAATCGGTATTTGGCGACGGCTGATGGATCCGATTTCAAGACGGAAGCTGTTTTCTCCGCCGTTGTTGTTGCTGTTGTTGCCGCCGAAAGACTTCATTAGATCGGAATCGGAGGCGAAGAGAGGAGAGCGGCAAAGAGGACAAGTCTGGTTCGAGACGAGCCAAATATCGATACAATCGGCGTGAAAAGCGTGACAACAGAGAGGAAGAAGACGGAGCTGATCCTCCGGTTCAAATTTCGACAGACAGACGGCGCAATCGCCGGAACTAGAGGAAGTAGATCGGCGAGTGACGGAGGAGAATTTGAAAATCGGAAGCGAGTCAAGCACCGAGGAACGTTCTGTTTCCGGAGAGACTCGATGACCTGAGAATAGGCGGGAATCTGGAATGACGACGGCGGAAGAGGAAGAGGAAGGGAGAATTGAGCGGTGATTGCTACAGCGATTGAGACAGCGGAGGAGAAAGCAAATGGAGACGGAAATGAGAAGAGTCATGAGAAGGATGAGGGTGATGACTACTACGCTTGGTTTAAGGCTGTCGAGAGATGAAGAGTGAGGATCGGAGTTTCCGCCATGGCTTGGATTGATGAGAGATTCCATTGTTGAGAATGAGAGCTCTAGAGAGAGAGAGAGAGAAGAATGAAAAAATTGAAATCTTCTCCCAACTGTTTTTTTTGTATTAATGGCGCTGGTGAAGAAAGGAGAGGGAAGAAATGAGGCACGTGAGAGGTCACGTGAGGGTCATGGACCGGTCTAAGAGAGAAGAAGAGAAGAAGAGAAGAAGAGAAGAAGAGAAGAAGAGAAGAGGAGAAGAGGACGTTGGGAAAGAGGCAGAGAAGTTAATGTTATCGAACCAACTCAAACTGTCGATATTTAATAAATACCATAAAGTTATTTCAAATTAAATGGCTTTTCACTTAGCTTTCAATATTTTAATTTTTTTTCCCCCAGCTAAGGTATTAAGGTAATAAATTGAGGAGAGAGACAGGTACATTTTAATATCTGGAGTTAGAAAGGACATGTTTTGTTGATATGTAAGATGTGATCAATTCAAAATTTTAATGGCTAGCAAAACGAATTCTTATTTTTACACCAACTCACTTGGTTTTGGAAAGAATGTTGTAATTTGCTAATAGACATAGTGGTGAAATAGTTTTTTAAAAAGATTTATTTTTCTTTTTATTTGGAGGTTTTGGTATCATACATATCTTGGGTCCTCCCTTTATGCTTACCTTGTTGAGCCTAAAAACAGATCGATACCATTTTTGACATTTTACCCGATTCTTATGATCATTGTTTTAACTTTATGTGGCTTTATATATATATATATATATACATCATAGCTATCATTATTTTCACACAGTCCTTTTCTGATATATCCATTAGTAGTTTCGCTGCCAACTGTTACAAAATCCGAGGTTTTATTTTATTTTTGCAATATAATCCGGAAAAGTTTGTCTCCTTGCGTGAAAGAAACCAGGCTTCAAGAAAGCTAACCGGTTTAAATGGGGAAAAGTATGATATTTTAAAACTAATTAACCTTAAGTTTCAGAACGATAACCATCTTATTAATGATCATATAAGTAAATAAATATAGGAAAAATACATTTATCTTTAAGAGTTTATTGGATTTGTGGATCAGAAATCAAATATATCTAATGTGCAATGGTCAAGCAGAGCATTTTCGTATAAATTGCTCTATACTCCATAAACTAGTCAAAAACATTTCGAAAATGCAATGACATTGGAAATATATATTTCATTAATAAAACAACTAAGTAAAAATCTCTAACAAATTAACAATCAGGCAATTAATAGATCCAGATGTGTTAAAATAATACAACTACTGGTGTCAAGGAGATGTTTAATCATATTATTTTTTCAGAAATTTGTTAGGAAAGGCTAAAAGACGATAACACTGCTGAAACATATCTTGTTTGTTTTTGTTTGAATAGAATGTTTATAAACATTCTATATTATCCAGATTCCAGAACCTTACTTAATCATATATGGTCATTCATTTTTAATAAAATTCGGTACGGGCCAAAACGAAAACAATACATTAAACAAATTCCACAAGTTAGTTGGCTTAAAATTCAATACGACTCCACAGGGGACATGTGAACACAGCTCTTATTAGGATATGCAAAATCAGAATGACACTTGTAATATTAAGTCCATCACGTAATGCATAGACATACAAATACACGTGACTACTCATTATTGGATATTATTGTTTTTTGGGTTAATCTGTATTTTCTCGTAAAATAAGGTTGCGGTTGCACGTTCGTACCATGCCCTCTTTCTCCATTGAGGTTTGATCAAGTTTATACTCCCTCTTTTCTTTTTTTAATATCATTATATATTATAACATTTTTTACACAAATTAAAAAAATATGTAATTATACAAATTTTCTCTCATTTAATATGCTACTATTTAGTTGATTTTAACTAAAAATCAAATAATTTTAGCTTTGAATAGAAAATAAAATTATAACTTTTGTTTTAAAAGTCACATTAGAAATGTAAAGTGATATTCTTTTTAAAACAAAAATTCAAGTGTAGAATGACACTCTTTAAAACGAAGGGAGTATTTTGGAGTTCCCTCAGCTTCTATTTTATTTTATCCATATGTATATAGAGCATATAGATTATACAATACGAAGATACCAAGCTATCCACAAAATATGCCACCAAATACGTAAACTGCATGTAGATACAACCTGCAAGGCTAGAAGCATTATATTTGATTAGCTACTTATTAAAATAACTTAAAATCCTTAAACAATCATCTCTCGATGATGTTCAACCAATCATGTAAAGTCCTAGCCACGCATTTTCCCATTTCTAGTGGTTCTATCACTCGATTTTAAGATTGTATTTTACTATTTTTAATAATAGTCAATGCAGTTGTCATTTGACAAAAATATTTTATTAAGAATAACAATTGATCAATCAATTTTACGAAAAATAGTTCTGAATTCATCTATTTTACTGATATTAATTTGTAGCTGAAATACTATATGACAAAAACTAAATTAAACTAGCCCGTAAATGTAAACTAAATAATTGTAATTCTAAAATAATCTTCAAATTGTTTGAACCCATAGAAAAGTTTTTAGCGGATATATTTGATTGCTGTAGAATTTAGATGTCTGCTATAAATTCAGATATCAATTAAAAAAATTCGGCTCGAGAAGAAAATTAATTAATGTAATGGTGAAATGAAAGAAACATGGTGTGCTCTTGTGTCTGTACCCCTGAAAGGACAACAAAGTCATTAAAACAGACAACCTACTTTACTCATCAAACCATGAATATTTCCACGTCACCTATTTTTTTCCTTTCCAAATCAATTTGTTTACTTGATTTTGTGCTACTTTACTTGTATTGCACTCTAAGCATGTTCTTTTTCTAATCTACAACTAAAAAAAAGTGTTTTTTTCCCTTAAATTAGTCCATCTCTTAGCTCGGTAGCTCAAAGTCAAAGGGTCCAAAATAAAAATAAAAAGCAGCGTAAAGTCTAAAGACAGATCGAACAAATTGTGAGCCAAGATGATTAAAGTGTAGGCTCAAAAGAATCTAAATAGATTTCGCGATTCACATATCGCTACAGAAAAAGGGATCAATTAACATAAAATAGCTTTCATATTAGAGTATTCCAAATATAGGGAAGTGAGGCTTACAGACACAATCTTGCACTTGCAGCTATTGAGGATTAAACAAATAACATTAATCAAAACACAAGTTATAAGAATTATGCCTGAGAGACAACACCTGTGTGGTCAATGTAGCAAGCCATATTCTCAAAACTCAGAAAAAAAAATCTTACATTCCAAGGATAGGAATAGGAAAAAAAAACTCAAAACGAGGATGCTTGGAATAGGAAGCATAGTTTCAGAACAAGGTTTAAAAGTTCACAGAACATGTATAAATAATCTTGTTATTTTGAGAAAAATGAGGCAATTTCATGTTGCAGACAATGCCTTAGATTGGGAAACAAGGCATTGTGGTGATCATAATGTACATATGGGGATACATGCAGTACGAACCGTTGTTTTCAAACCCATCTACCGTTACTCTTCTTCCCCACAGATTCTTGAAATAAACTTAGATAAATCATTAACTCAAATCTTAAACTGAAAGTGGAGATATACTATATTAGATCTATCTCCACTTCCAAATGTGAGATATTCCAATACTAATGTTCTTCCGGAAGCGATTACCGACTATCAATGGAAAGAGCAGAGGGAGGAAAAAAAAAACAAGGACAGCACAAGAAACTATTATTAGGACTACCATACGAAAAAACTGATTCTTATTAAAGCGCGGTTTATAAATTGTAAATTTGTAAATTTAATGGGCTGAAGATTGAAGTCCATCTCAGATTCTCAATTTGGGCTCCAGCGATAACTGTAAATAGTAGAACAAACATCTCTTTGTTCTTCTATTAAAATAATTAGGAAAATTTTAAATTGATTTTTGTTTTTTAAATATGGAATTCCCAATAGGTAATTAAGTTTATTTATAGAAGTTAGAAGAATAAGGGATTTTAATTTTTGTTTAAATGAAAATTTTGATTGTTTAAAAATCGGTTGTGTTTGAGTTTACATGTTTATTTGCAAAACTGTGAAGGTAAATAATATAATACAAAAACTAAATAAACACATCAATAAACAATCTAAAAATAAATTTGACCTACATTAATGAGTGTTATAAGAAAAAGGAAAATTGCGGTGTCAGTTTGTAAAACCAAAACGAAATCATCAAAAAACAAAACAATGACTTAGTTGCAATGAACGGTCATCGGTGACATTTTCCCTCGAATCAACAAATCTTGGCCGTTGATGGAATTTTATTTTTTATTGCATGCAATACGCGAGGCTCGACTCTCGCGGCTTTCAGTTGCTGCCACGCTACCACGTATCATAGTCTCCGACTGTAGTTGGCACACGAGCGAGACTATAACTGCTCGTGCCAGAGGTGGTTGGGTGAGTCACGGATTGTGTACAAGGTAGCTGTTATGGGCCCAAGGGACAAAGGAATTTGGAGAATTGGGCCTTAGTTTAACGGGGGGTCCCATTTTAGTGATTCCTTTTGTCGTCTTATGAGGTCGCCTAGTCAGATCCCAAGTTCGATTCCGAACCATGCGGGGTCACGAAAATTCGACTTGACGGCTTTTTTGTGGGCCAGACAAATATATCAAGTAGTTCTGACTGTATGAGTTTTATCACTTATGTTAAAAACAGTTTTCTTTTAATTTTATTTGGACATATCAGAAAATACAAAATTAATGAAAAATGATTGGAGCTCAAAGGTTTTTAATTCTAAGAAAAATAATTTTATGTAGTATTATTAGTTTTGTTTATTAGACAGTATTATTGGTTGTTGACAAGCATTAGTTTTGATAAACTGATTTCAATCTACAAAAATAAATTAATAGATAAAAATATAGAAACAAATACTCTAAATACATAAAACCAGTTCTTTAGCTTTTAACAATGTCGGTTTTAATTATATATTTGTAAAGTCCATAGATCATGCACAATGCATGATGTTGTTGGCCAAGGCATATAATAATGGAACCCTGAAAGCAATTAGGCAGACTCATTTTATTCCCTCGATGAATAAGGTCCACCCAACTATTTGTTTACTTAAATGCTTAAATCTATTGAAAAATAAGGAATACACTTTTTAGATAAATTTTCTTAAAATTATTTGAATTACTAGTAAAATAAGGAATAGTTATGGTTAAGGTAGTTAAAAAATCACTCACTCTAACGAAAAGTACAATAAATATCGAAATCCCATTTAATTTACAAATATCGCATTGAATTAAAACTTAAATCAAGGGTAAATAAAGAAATTGAAGATCATGGAAGATATTGACTTAAATGTGAATGAATGATACACTTGGTCGTATACCACAGAAGCTAGAATGGTCCGTGACACAGGCGATCAAAACACTAGCTTTCTATATAAAGACCCCATCACTCCACCATAGTCTCTGAGCTTCGTCTTCCTCCTTGAACTTTCCCTCTCTCTCAATCGAATCTCTCCTTATTCCACTATTAATCGAGAATTCGAAAATCTCGAAGCTATAACAATGGATTCGTATTACGTCGGGTTTTTGGACAGTGGCGAGCCACACTTTCTAGAATCTTGCTCTCTTTGTGGCAAAACCCTTTCACTTAACTCCGACATTTTCATGTACAGGTACTTCCTCGTTCCTTTCGGTCCAAACAAACAAACAAAATGGTCTTAAGAGTTCCAAAATTGAATATCGGATCTGGGTTATGCGAATCTAGATAGCTATTAGAACCACCTTAACATTTGCTACAAAGTTTTAATTTTTGGATTTGATATTTGTCTGCTTGATTTCTGGTTCGAAATTTTTGCAGAGGGGACATGGCATTCTGTAGCCAAGAGTGTAGACAAGAACAGATTGAGTATGATGAAACCAAATCCAAGAAATCGAGGAAAACATCATCGTCAAGATCATCTATCCGGAAATCGTCCGATTCGAAAGATTCCGTCGCCGGCAAAACCTTACGGATAGAAACTCTCGCCGTTGCTTAGTTATTACATCTGTATTTGACCATTGTAAATTGGATGTGGAGACGGCTGATGGATCCGATTTCAAGACGGAAGCTGTTTTCTCCGCCGTCATTGTTGCTGTTGTTGCCGCCTTAGAGACTTCATTAGATCGGATTCTGAGGCGAAGAGTGGAGAGCGGCAAAGAGGACAACTCAAACTGTCGATTTATTAATAATACTAGTATAAAGTTATTTTCACCTATTTATTGATAAAGAATTTTCTAACACCCTAATCATATCAAATGCCTAGACTATTCAAAAATTGTAAGGTTAGTCCTGTGAGGACATCGTGGATCTGGTTAATCAGTAGGTTCGGTCGCAATCAGGAGATAGAAATACAAGGTATTTCCCATTAATAAAGAACAAAGCCAGACGAGGCATCGCAGCAAAAGAAAGAAACTTCGCATGTATAGCTAACATATGACTAAGGGAATTGTAAATACTAATAGATAATGGAAAAATTCAGATAACAGTAAAGAACTAAATATAGATCAAATTTGGTATAAAATAGTCTTATATTCATTGGTGTGTGTTTCTTATAGAAGAAGTTCAAACAGATTATCCTTGCAACATATATGGTAAGGTTGTAAAATTATAATGAATGGCTACTGTGTATCATTAGTTTTTTCTGAGAGAGGATAAAAAGATTTGAATACCACAAATACATAAAAGCACAAATGCTTTGTGTGAAGGACTCAGAGTAGCTGCTGGGAGATACTGATGGAAACAATGTCACCGTGAGTTCCTTCTTTCATCGTGTGGTACTTGACAAGGATTCCTGCAATTAAGGTTTATCAGTGAACTGTAATATTGTTTCCTCTTTTTCTTGATAGAGATGGTTGAATATGCAAAGTGATATCCAATCAGATTGTAGTCCCAGCTTCCATCTTTATAGCCTTTTCACTAAGGAAAAGTTCAATGTGCCTTGCATCAAGTGTTTGCATTGTTCCTATACATAGTAAACAGAAACACTCTAAGTTGCAGCAATTCAGTTATTGCAGAGACTAATAGACTTAAAGTTTCTGCAACAGATTTAGAGTCAATCAGCGTCTTTTACCATCACATGTACAGAGGTCACAAACAGGGCAACGCACAAGCTGTAAATCTGGAAAATAAGATTAACCCATGTTACATTTTTTGCCGTAGTGGACAAGTTTCTGAAGATTTCGAATAAGAAAATCTCCTTACCTGCTATCCCAATACCGCTTTTGATGTCTTTAATAACACATGAACCACTGGATTGTAACATTCCTTCTATACTTCCTTCCCTTGGAACTTTCAGTCTCAGACGACCACTCAAACTCTCAGTCAAGAGTGACGTTGGAGAGTCTAGAACAAAGGCACCAATCCGCATCCAATCTATAGTTAGAGTGTCAAAACCAGATAAAAATGAGGTAGTGTGGTATCTATGAAGAGATAATGATGTATATTAGACAGATAATGATGTAATCCTATATTCTGGGCTTTGTGTATATCTCTAACGTTGTATAAATACGTGAGGTTATCTCACATATCAACGACACACAGAATTCTGATCTTTACATGGTAGCAGAGCTAACCTAAAATATTCGATCCAATTTTTTTTTTCTCTGTTTTTTTTCTAAACCTGTGTCACTCGATTTTCTTTTAATCAAACAAAATCATGAGTGATCACGAATCTGCCCCAGAAACTGTTGATACAACAGCAGCCACCGTCGAGAAGCTCATCTCGCCTTACTACCTGCACCCGTCGGACAGTACGGGACAGGTCCAGACGCCAATCCTTCTCAACGGCTTCAATTACGAACGATGGGCGAAGCTGATGACAAATTCACTTCGTACCAAACGAAAATTAGGATTTATTGATGGATCCCTTAAACGACCGTCCTCTGATTCTGACGATGCAGAGAAGTGGGACATGGTCAATGCTATGATCATCGGATGGATTTACAGTAGTGTGGAACCAAAGCTACGACCTTCTATATCTCTAGTCAACAGCGCAAAAGCGATGTGGGCAAGCCTTCAACGAAGATTCTCCGTCAGCGACGACACTCGGGTTCACCAGCTCCTTGCCGACATCACCGCGTGCAAGCAAGAGGGTGATACTGTCGAGATCTTCTTTGGAAAATTGAAAGTCATGTAGGATGATCTTGCCGACTTGAATACCGGTTTCACATGCTGCTGCGGTACCGATGAGTGTGACTCCATGGTGAAGTATGAAAAAGCGCAAGAAAAAATAAGAGTTCATCAATTTCTCATGGGTTTGGATAACTCACGGTTCGGTATCAGAGCCTTGATCCAATTCCTTTGCTTATGGTTCCGTTACTGTAGCTTCCCCGATGTATCTCTAATTTCTTTGACCTATTGTTGTTTGCTTTTAATGCAAGCTTTACATCTCTTTCCATCTCACAATCGTGTGTTTTTTTTATGTTTGATCACCATCGTTCTTCCCTGAATTTGGTTTTGATATTTATATTATTTTCTTTCAATTTTGTTGATTAAAAAAAAAAAGAAAAAAAATACGAGAAAAGAAGAGAGACGTGATCTTTGGTGGGTTACGTTTTTTATTTGGTCAGTGATTGGCCACGCTTGATTTCATATTGGCTAGCAATCTTGCTAGTTCCTTGGAGAAGAAGAATCTTGAAGATGCTACGATTGATTTCTTCTTATCAAAGCATTAACCTAACTACGAAGGAGATGGTGGCCACGAAGATAATACCAAAGTGACGACTTACGTTTGTTCCTTTCTTGTATCATAGGTTCACAAGCTCCTAAAACCGTAACAAAATCATCAAAGAATACTATTTACGAACTACAAAATATAGAAATGATTTGTTTTATTTTTATTTTTAATAGAAACGATAATTAAGTAAATTAGTTAATACTCCTTCAAAAAAAAACAAATTCTGATGTATTCAATATAGTAAACCACCTAATTAGCCACAGAAAGAGATCACCAAACTCACTACCAAATTGAAAACTGTTCATTTAATTACAAAATTGTATAAATAAAAAATCAAATAATCTAATATCATGATTAGAATATCCAAAACAAGTAAACAATTGTACATACATACAAACCTGCCGTAAAACCAAGTAAACATGTTTATGATTTTATTTCTTTGTTTAATATTTTTTCGGTACCGCCTTCTTGGCTACTCCCTTATTTGTATGCACCTTATACAATTTAATAAAGCAATAGATGTTAAAAAAGAAAAACCTGCCGTAAAAAAATGAAACAACAACGATTCTTCATTTCAACTTAAATCATCAAAACATACCATATACATATGTACGTCTTTTTCAACGTATATAACATGTACTAAATTATTTGCAATTTTGAACATTTAACCTATTCGCAAAATGCCTAATTTATGTGATGTCTATAAATTGGTGAAGACTTTTTTTCATTGACTCATACTTTCATTACGTAAACACCGTGATTTTTTCTTTTACGCTTTTTCGATTTTCCATCTACAAATTATCTTCATAATTGGTCCTTTTTTAAAACCAAATTTGTAAAGTTAGGTATTAAAATTAAAGCCAAATGTAAAAACATGGACATTCTTTTCACAGGTGTCTCTATTTGATAAACAACAGTTTGTTACTTATCGTTTTCAAATGTAATTCCCATTAATAAAACTATTACTAGAAATTTACATTTATTTGTTTTGATGTGAAAATTAATTTTTTTTTTCCTTTGGTTTTGTCAACGCATTCTTAACCTGTACAAAACGATTTTATTAATAAAAAAAATCTAATGATGAAATTTTCTAATCTTTTAATTAATTTATTTAAAATTAATAATTAGCCTTAAAGAGTTAGTTCAGTTTCTTCGCGATCGCCTGAAACCTCTATTGATATTTTCTTTGCATTGACCGGAACAAAGTTTGGAGCAACGGATACTTTAGTAATTGTCGATTTCACCCCTAAGAAATCGCGTAATTTACTCTTTAGGTACTTCACAAGACTCTTTCACTAAACAATTTCTCTTTTTTTTGCTCGGTTTAATTTTTTTTTGTTTGCTCTCTTCATCTCTTCTCTCCCCGTATTTTCTTCGTCCTAGAATCATGTCCGTCCAATAAAACCCTAATTTTATCTTCCTTGCGGTCGTTTCACTCCATTACAGAGCTGTAGAATTAGCTTGAAAAAGGGTGAAGATTAGGGTTTGTTATAGATGTCCTACAATCAATCAAGGCCCGACAGAAGCGAGACTCAATATCGGAGAACTGGGCGATCCACCGGAAACCATCAGCAACAGCAACAACAACACCGATCTTCTTCTGCCGCTTACGGTAAGGGAGCCGGCGCTGCTACTGCGCCCGCCCCTTCCACTTATGTTGATTCTTCTAATCGCAGGTATTCAATCAATTCGATTTTTTTGGTTTTAATTTGAGAGGTTTCGAGGATTCTTCTGAAGCCATTTTTGGACATGAAAGCCTTTCAAATTTTGACTCTTTTAATGGTATTTATGTCAGTTTTAAGAAGCCTAGCAATGCTCAAGGAGGGCAGTCTAGGGTGAATCTGCCACCTGTGAACCATTCAGTATCTCATCCTAACCATCACAATGGTCCCAATGCACAGTCTCGGTCTCAAGGTATGATCTTTATTAAGCCACAGTCTTAATTTGATAAATTTTGATGATTTTGGTCAGTGTGTGATCGTTTCGTTTAGTTCACCTTTCCTTACACTGTTAGTTACAGGAATGTCTGGTGAACCGATTGTTGGTGGAACAGCCAATCCAACTGAATCATTCACCAGAAGCAGTGGACCTATTCCAAAGGCTCCAACTTCTCAGTCTACCGCCATGAATTCCAAGAACAACGACACTGCGAACACAGCTAAAGGTAGGTTTGGTTGCCTCTTTTATTTATTTGTCCTGTACTTGACTAAATTCCCATGTACATCCATAAAGGTATAAGATTTATAATGATTTTTTTTATGTGGCAGCCTCTGGAGACGCTTCTCAAGCATTTGCTTTCCAATTTGGGTCAATTGGTCCTGATTTAATGAAGGTATGCTGTTGTTCTGTCCTTTTGTCTGTTTGATTTGTTCCTCAACACCTAAATCATCTGCCCTGTTGGTTTTCTAGATTCCTGCTCGAACTAGCTCAGCACCTCCGAATATGGATGAACAGAAACGTGCCCAGGTCCACCTTTTAGTAATTTTTGCCTCTGCCGTTAATATGATTGTTGCCTACATGAATGATTCTTGGTTATAGGATGATGACTAGTCTGTGTCTTAAACTTTGCTTCTGACTCCAAATGCTCTGTTGTATTGGGATGGATTTGTAGGCTGATGCCTTGATCTTTTAATTCCAAAAGGAATATCTACTGAAAATTAATTTGATGACTTTTATTCCACTTTGTGCTGAACTTTGCGCTTGGTTTATGACATGATCAGACATTGTTTTGCAGATGCAGCAAGCTTCTTTAAGAACAGCGCCAAACTTGCCAGCTTCTGCACCAAAAAAAGATAACACAAATAAGGCTGCAGATAATCAATTGACGAGGAAAGAGGGGCACAATCCATCAAGTGAAAAAGCTGATATCCAAGTCCCACATATATCCCCTCCAAGTCAAATGCAGAAGTCTCCAATCGCTAATATTCGCATGCCTTCTTTGCAGACACCGTATCAGCATGCTCAAGTTCCCCACCCTGTACATTTTGGTGGCCCGAATATGCATATGCAGCCTCCTGTGACTGCAACCTCGTTTCAGATGCCAATGCCAATGGCATTATCTATGGGAAATACACCTCAAATCCCGCAGCAGGTGTTTTTTCAAGGTCTCCCATCACATCAGTTGCATCATCAGGGTATGATGCATCAGGCGCAGGGACATGGTTTTGCAGCTCCGATGGGTGCTCAGATTCATCCTCAGTTAGGCCACGTGGGTGTGGGTTTGAGCCCGCAATATCCCCAGCAGCAAGGAGGAAAATATGGTGGGGCACGCAAGACCACGCCTGTAAAGATTACACATCCTGACACACACGAAGAGCTGCGGCTTGATCGACGTGGTGACCCGTATCCAGAAGGTGAATCAGCGGCTTCGAAACCGCATTCTAACACGCCTCCCAGATCACAGCCGGTTTCATCATTTGCTCCACGGCCGGTTAATTTGGTGCAACCCTCATATAACTCCAATACCATGATATACCCTCCGGTTTCTGTTCCCTTAAACAGTGGTTCAATGTCTTCCGCTCAGGCATCAAGATATCATTTTCCAGTTGTTGATGGCTCTCAGAGAGTACAACTTATTAACCAATCTGGTCATACTGCTCCACAGCTTATCAGACCCGCTGCTCCTGCACATGTTTCATCGGATTCTTCTTCCTCTGTGAAAGCACGAAATGCCCAAAATGTGATGTCATCTGCTCCACCTGCAACTGCAAAGGTAACAATGAAGCCAGCTTCTGCTTCTGAGAAACTTGGATCACCTAAAGCCAGGTCACACGGAGAAGTTACTATTTCTTCATCACAAAAGGACGTGGAGGCAGGTTTCTTGAGCTCTTTACAGCAGCCAAAACCTGGTTTTGTCTCCGAGGTACCAAATTCATCTACTCTGTCAGCGTCATCTGTGGAGACTGCTCCTGTTGCAACGTCTGAAATCGGAAGAGGGGAAATGTTGAATGAGTCAATCTCTGTTGAAGATCAGAAATGTAAGGTGGAACCCCCTCACATTCTGACTGAGGTATGATGCTATACTTTGTTTTTGGGTATTCCTCATTACTTTATTTTTATTACTTGATAAAATTTCTTTCTTTCTTGGCGCTGCTTCACTCAGGATCGTAAACAGACTATGTCAGACTCTCTGGTCACTGATCATGGTCCTACTTCCAGCTGTTTTGCTCCCGAAACAGAAACCCTTGCTGCCAAGGAGAATTCATCACTCCCAGCTACTAACGTGGTTAGGAAGCAACTGATGGAGGTGTCTCCTACCTCTGATGCTCCAACTTCTGACTCAGTAGATACAAATGTTGACAAATCTAGGGTAGATTCAAGCCATGCCTCATCAGATATTTCTGGTTCTTCACCGCAAGAAAAAGACCTAAAATGCGATGAGGGGACTGTTTCGGACAAGCATGTTAAAAGGCTTGTAATTTCTGATGAAAAACCTGAAACAATATCAGGTGTGCTTGAGAAGGCACAGAATGAGGAGCATGGTGCCACAGACGTCTGTCCTGACTCTGGAAAAATAACTGAAGTTACAGATGATATGAGCTCCAAGCTTCCATATTCTACTCCTATTCAGTCTTCTACTGTTCCTGTTGGCCATTCTGAAACACTGTCGAGACATCATGGTGTAGAAAATTCTGGTGATAGTTTGACCTCTGCCACAGCTACTCTTTCCAAGGATAAATCTGCATTTGAATCAAATACAAGAAGAAATACTTCTGCCAAAGGAAAGAAGAAGATAAAAGAAATCCTTCAAAAAGCAGATGCTGCGGGGACAACTTCTGATCTCTATATGGCTTACAAAGGGCCTGAAGAAAAGAACGAGAAAACAATACCTTCAGAGAGCTCAAATATTATTCATGATGTTTCAAACCAGAAGCTGCCACCTGCCATACCTCAGGCTGTTGCTGAAGCCACCGTGGATGCTGAACCAGTGAAAAATGAACCAGAAGACTGGGAAGATGCAGCCGATGTTTCTACACCAAAGTTGGAAACTGCCGATTATCGTGTAAATGCAAAGAGAGGTTCCTCGGATGAGGTCAGAGACAGTGGCAGCAATACAGAAAAGAAGTATTCCCGGGATTTCCTTCTTAAGTTTGCAGACCTGTGTACTGCTCTCCCTGAGGGCTTTGATGTTTCATCTGATATTGCTAATGCCTTGATTATTGCTTACATGGGTGCGTCTCATCATGAACATGATTTGTATCCTACTCCTGGAAAGGTCATGGATCGTCAAGGGAGTGGTGCTCGATTAGATCGCCGTCCTAGCAATATGGTTGTTGATGATAGATGGACGAAGAATCAGGCTTCTCTTCCCGCAGGATATGGAGGTAACGTAGGTTTCCGACCTGGTCAAGGAGGAAACTCTGGAGTTCTAAGAAACCCTCGTATGCAGGGACCAATTATGTCTAGACCAATGCAAGCCGTGGGTCCTATGGGAGGAATGGGCAGGAATAGCCCTGACTTAGAAAGGTGGCAACGTGGTTCAAATTTCCAGCAAAAAGGACTGTTTCCTTCTCCGCATACTCCCATGCAGGTGATGCACAAAGCCGAGAGAAAATACCAAGTGGGCACAATTGCAGATGAAGAACAAGCAAAACAAAGGCAATTAAAGGGCATCTTGAACAAGTTGACCCCGCAAAACTTTGAAAAACTATTTGAGCAAGTTAAAAGTGTCAACATTGACAATACTGTTACACTTACTGGTGTCATCTCCCAAATATTTGACAAAGCCCTAATGGAGCCCACCTTCTGTGAGATGTATGCAGATTTTTGTTTGCATCTGTCTGGGGCGTTACCTGATTTTAATGAGAATGGTGAAAAGATTACCTTCAAAAGATTGCTTCTCAATAAATGTCAGGAAGAATTTGAGAGAGGGGAGAAAGAAGAGGAGGAAGCCAGTAGAGTTGCTGAAGAAGGACTAGTAGAACAAACCGAGGAGGAAAGAGAAGAGAAAAGACTCAAGGTTCGGAGGAAAATGCTCGGTAATATTAGACTTATTGGTGAGTTATACAAGAAAAGTATGTTGACTGAGAAAATCATGCATGAATGCATCCTGAAGTTGCTGGGGTATGATCAGGATCCACATGAAGAGAATATCGAAGCTCTGTGTAAACTAATGAGTACGATAGGAGTTATGATCGATCATCTCAAAGCTAAGATCCATATGGATGCATATTTTGAGAGAATGAGAATGCTATCGTGCAAACAAGAATTGTCGTCTAGGTTGAGGTTCATGTTAATTAATGTCATTGATCTGAGAAAGAATAAATGGCAGGAGAGAATGAAGGTCGAAGGGCCAAAGAAAATTGAGGAGGTTCACAGAGATGCTGCACAAGAACGCCAAACTCAAGCTAACAGGCTTTCACGTGGACCCTCGATGAATTCGTCAGGAAGAAGAGGGCATATGGAGTTTAGCCCTAGGGGAGGAGGAGGAATGCTGTCACCTCCAAGTGGCCAAATGGGTGGTTTTCATGGACCACCTCAAGGTCGTGGCTTTGGTAATCAGGACATTCGATTTGATGAAAGGTCAACTTATGAGCCTAGGATGGTTCCAATGCCTCAAAGGTCAGTAGGTGAGGAGCCTATTACCTTGGGTCCCCAAGGTGGTCTTGGTCAGGGAATGTCTATTAGAAGGCCTGCAGGAGTATCAAACATTTTGCAGTCTGATGCTACTCAGGTCGGTGGTGGAGATTCTAGGCGACCGCCTGGTTTGAATGGTTTTGGCTCACAAAGACCTGCAAGTCCTGTTACTCACGGACGGTCAAGTCCTCAAGAGCGGGGAGCAACTTATGTTCACAGGGACTTTGCAAGTCTGTCGCGTGTTTCTGATCCGTCATCAGAAGTTTCATCTGCTAGGCAAGTACTACAAGGGCCATCATCAACAGCAAACAGCCCTCGAGAAAATGCTTTCTCTGAGGAACGGTTACGCGATATGTCCCTGTCTGCCATTAAGGAATATTACAGGTACTATATCTCTCCTTTCCGGCTTGTCATTATTTTGTTCTTCTCATAGTCATCGGTTACTGCTACATTTAACATATCACTCTGTGGAAACCTGTGTAGGTAGAATTGCCTCAAATTATGATTTATTCATTTACAGTTAAGAGGCTTTTTGCTTTACGATTGCATAATTCTTGAAGTGGGTAAATTAGTTGGTTCCTTTATCCAAACAAAACGGTGAAAAATATGAGAGATGATCATTGTTCATTGAATTTTAACTGAATTTCTTGTAAATGGTGAAAATCAGACTGGTATTTTCGTTTTATTTACTTTCTACACATGTTACAGTGTAAAGTCTGTCCCTTTTTAACTTATTGTAGGGTTAAGTTGTTACTTTCTCAATTATTTTTACCTTTTTTTGGTCATCTATTTATGTGAGTTTGAATTACTGTTGTTGTGCAGTGCCCGAGATGAGAATGAGATTGGTTTATGCATGAAAGACATAAATTCGCCAGCTTATCACCCAACAATGATTTCTCTATGGGTAACTGATTCGTTTGAGAGAAAAGACAAAGAAAGAGAACTCTTAGCAAAGCTCCTTGTTAACCTCGTGAAATCTTCTGACAACGCTTTAACCCAAGTCCAACTAGTGAAAGGGTAAGTTCATTAAAAAAAAAAAAAAACAGAAAATCCTTGAAGTCACACTTTGGTCAAATGTTTTAATTTCTTAAAATTTGTTGCCTCATTTTGACAGGTTCGAATCTGTTTTGACAACTCTGGAGGATGCTGTAAATGATGCTCCAAAAGCAACAGAGTTTCTTGGGAGAATCTTTGGTAAAAGTGTGACAGAGAAAGTAGTGACATTGACAGAGATTGGTCGGTTAATCCGTGGAGGAGGAGAAGAACCAGGAAGTCTAATAGAGTTTGGACTAGGAGGCGATGTTCTTGGTAGTGTTTTGGAGATGATAAAGACAGAAGCAGGAGATGAAGCGTTGGGTGAGATTCGCCGGAGCTCAGGTCTGAGGATTGAAGATTTCAAACCTTCTGGATCTAACCGGTCTAAGATATTAGAGAAATTTACTTAGGACAAAAAAATGGGAACCATCTTTTGGGGGTTCTTTCTTCTTTTTCTTCTTTAAAGTCAGTCTTCTTTTTCAAGTGGTTCAAAACTAATTTGTTAAAAAGAGAGTTTCTCTGTCTTATTATATAGCAAAACCTTCCAAAATTTTCATTTGTTTTTATAAATTATATATACTTGACCTTTTTCTCAAAGTACAGGTTTCGGTCAGGAGGTATTTGTACAGAGGTTCAATGACATGGTCGATATGAATTCGTTAAGAGATGAAACTATGAATAACAAACATTTCAACGTCTTAATAAAAAGAACCTACTTCTCCACGTCATGGAAACAATAAAACGACGTCGGTTTGGAAGAAACCGTTAAACGCAGAGACAAACGGGCCAATCTATTTAAACCCATTTGTATCTAATTTATTTGACGGCCTAGGGTTTAATTTCGCCTTAGCTTAGCATATTTGGGCCCATTGTTTTGAAGCCCATGAAAACAACCCTAGGGTTATAAACTCGACCATGGAGGCATCTCTTTATAATCGACCAGCGAGATTTAGTTTCTAGGGTGCTTTGGTTTCGGCGCTGTGTTCATTCATCTTGCTACTTCCCAAATGGTGAGAATCCTTCCTCCCTCTGAGTTTTTTGTTCTTTCGTTTATGTTAAACTCCGTTATGTAGTTTTCGGTTTCATTTTCTATTCCTCGTTTGGGCATGCGTTTCGAGTTTCATGTGTTGAGATGTATATTATCTAGCTGATATCTGAGTATACTTGTAGATCTGATTTTGTTATTGTCGTTTCCGACTCCATAGCTCACTTTATCTTTTTTTCATTCGTTGTTTGCTTGAATCATTCACAGGCGAAAAGAACGAAGAAGGTTGGAATCGTCGGCAAGTACGGTAAGATTTCTGAGTTAAACTCCATTTATACAGTTCTCATAGAATCGTTTACGATGTAGCAAATACGGATCGATTTGGATTAAAATGAAATTAATGATGATAAATCCGAAAGGTGTTTTTTTTTTTGCAATATGCTTGGTCTTGTTCTCTTTCTCACATTTTTCATTTTAATATAGCTTAGTTTTTACTGAGTATTAGTTTATTGATCTTATGTATTGTGTGAAGATTATTAACATTTAAATTTGTATGATTTTTTTAGGTACTCGTTATGGTGCGAGTATCAGGAAGCAGATTAAGAAAATGGAAGTCAGTCAACACAGCAAGTACTTCTGTGAGTTCTGCGGCAAGGTAAGATCATTATTCTCTTTCACTTTTCCTTGAAACTTGTTTCTCTCTTTTGGTTCGAAAAAATATGCAACTGTGGTTTGATGAATGGTTGCCAGTTTGGAGTAAAGCGAAAGGCTGTTGGTATTTGGGGATGCAAGGATTGTGGCAAGGTCAAGGCAGGTGGTGCTTACACAATGAAGTAAGTGTTGTTGTTCATATTTAACTTTCCTTAGGGTGTATTATTATTAATCGAAGATGTGTGTGTTCTGATATACTTTGTTTGTTTGGAAATTGTAGCACTGCTGCTGCAGTTACCGTCAGAAGCACCATCAGGAGGTTGAGGGAGCAGATTGAGGGTTAAATTATCTTCTGGCTTTTATATTTTGTTTCTCTGTTTTGACATTTGAGTTTTGTTAAGTCTATGCTTGTTGGTTTTGAATTTAGACAATTTTACATTAAGCAATTAAGTCTGATTTTATTTCGAGATTGAATTTTGTTTTGCAAGTGTCGTTAGACTTGTTACGTATGATTTCTAAGTAGCACGCATAACTTGACAAATCTTGGTTCAAGCATTTGATCATTTTGATTGTACAAATCTTTAACTGAAATCGCTGAATTTAAACCATACTAGTCTTTTGGGTCAGTCCTTGTCTCTTCAGTTTTATACATTGACACAGATAACATTATAGTTTGGCAACGAATTTCATACTCTTATTGCAATATATGCTTATTGGTTTTTAAAAAATTTAAAGATGTTTTACAAAAATATTTAAGTAATTAAAACTGATATTTCTAGAGACTAAAGTTTAACATTTTAAATGTAAAAACAAATCGGTTTTTCTAATGGTCCGTCTGAACATACTATAGATATATATTTTCTTCAAAAATAAAAAAATTTGTTTTTATTTTTGTTTAGGCAGGTTAGCAAAATATGTTGGGCTAAGGCCTAACTATAACGTTTTACTAGGCGAACAAAATTTAACAGCACTGATTTTTCGGGTCCGAGTCTCAAGGGAAGAGAAAACAAACGATTGATCGGAAAATATAATACATAATCTCATTATGTTTATACCAAAATCTGGAATTAATTTTGGTATGGTTTCGTCTGGCCTAATTCCTTGAAAACTAAAAACATAAACTCTAGTATGTAGTGGTACAATCGTGTTTTAGTTTCAGCGCATATCATGTTTATATAACGTTTTAACTATTAGAGATTTGGCTTGGTCTTCGCAACGCTCAATACATATATAATATGGGTAGTCCGGTCCCATTTTGCAAACGAGTTTCGTAATAATAAAAACGCATCAAGTAGTTCTACAAATAGAATAATAGAAATCAAATAGTGAAACTCTGTTTCAGACGTAGATAATACGATACATAAATATCTTAGATAACGAAAGCAAGCCCACCTTAGTGTGAGTGGTGACCATTTGTTGAAACATCAGCGATCTTGTTAACAAATCGGTGAACATCATCGAATCTCCCAGCTTTAACAAACCCATCGACCATCATTCGATACATCGATAAATCAGAATACAGAGGAATCCTTCCGGCGGAGAACATTTCGTTGAATATCTCCTCCGCCTCGGACATCATCCCCTTTCTCAATAATCTTGTGAGTACGGTCGTGTAACACCGAGAGTTCCCAGCCCTAGCCTCCTTACGGGCCATTTCCATGGCTTTGCTAATCTCTCCCGTTTCGAAACACTCCTCGATCATTATACAACGAGTCTCTTCATCCCACCTCTCGTTTTCTTCTTCTTCTATGCCGTTATTCCCACACATCTTGTCGAAAAGCGACCAAGCTTCTGTCTTCTTACCGTTCTTGAGCAAAACTCGCTAGACTTTATTGACAATCTCTGTACGCTTAGATACGTAACTACTGGCTGCCAGCTTAGCCACAGCAGAATGATACCATTCCATGGCTTCCTCGTCTTTCCCTTGCTTGAAACAGTGCTCTATGTATGCCACTTGTGACATCGCAATCTTCTCATCCACAGATTCAGGGTATCTCTCATGCTGCTGCATCATCCCCTGTCTCAATAACGCCGTTAGTACGGTCATGTAACACCCAGAGTTCCCAGCCCTAGCCTCCTTCTGTGCAATTTCCAAGGCTTTGCTAATCTCTCCCGTTTCGATACACTCCTGGATCATTATACAACTAGTCTCTTTATCCGCCATCTCGTTCCCACGCATTTTTTCGAAAAGCGACCAAGCTTCTTCTGTCTTCTTACCATACTTGAGAAAAACCTGCGAGACTGTATTGACAGTCTCTGCAGGCTAAGATACGTAAGCACTAGTGGCTGCCCGCGTAGCTAGAGCAGAATGGTACCATTCCATGGCTTCCTTGTCTTTCCCTTGCTTAAAACAGTGCTCCATGTATGCCACTTGCGACATCGCAATCTCCGCATCTAGGGAATAACTCGTAATACACTTACTCATTAGCTGCAGATCTTTGAAACTTTTATTTGCCTTGTCGATGTTCCCATGAGCCAAATACCCGCGAATAAAATCAATGCGCGAGAACTTGTAACGGCCACAGAAGAGATCGTAAGCTTTGTCGATCTTTCCGGCATTAATCAACGCCTTCACCAAAGCACGAGGATCTAGCCTAAAATCAGCGTAGGAGTCTGCGCGAAGGTAAAATTGAATAGCCTCGTCCAGAAGACCTTGATAGCTAAGAGCATCGAGGACGTAACCGCAGGAATCGTAGTCTGGTGCTAAACATTTAACGTTGAAAAAGTAATGGAATAGTTCGTATGCCTCCTCATATCGCTTCTCAGCGCACATTCCGCTGATGATACATTGATAAGTCTCGGCGATTTGGGTTTCGATGTCCTTGTCGCGAGGCCTTTGGGGATCGGCCAAAACAACGAGACGCGCGTACTTAGCGGCTGCGTCGAGGTTAGAAAGACCGGTCAAGACCTTAACTATGGACCAAACATGGGAGCCGGAGCAGGCGGTGTCATACAACTCGGATTAGAGATCTGTTGGCAGCTTCAGGGGAGGTGAGGAGGGGTCTCTCGGGATGGGGAGGGGGTAGGCGGCGGAGATGGGAGTATAAAGGTCCTGTGAGGAGAGATAGGACAATTGGCGGCGGAGCTGGTAGATCGGAAAAGAGAGACGGAGTGCGGAGCGGAGAGACATGATCTTAGAAGCCCTAGGGTTTTGCAAACAGTAGCAAACTAAACTCAACTTTTTTTTTAAGATATCGTATCTAACAAGTTTCACTTGAGTTGATAAAGTGAGATCCAACTTTGTTTCTGAGTTAGGTTTTTTTATCATTTACTTCTTTTTTCACTTTTGTTTCAGAGTTAGGTTTTTTACCATTTACTTTTTTCACCTTTGTTTCGGAGTTTAGTTCATCGATCCAAAATTCTAAATTTATTTGCTCTATACTTACTGATTGATTAGGTTAACCTTTAATAGAAGTTGTACAACAATTTCTGAGTTTCACATAAAATTAGAGAAGAATAATAATAGTAAGCTGAAAAGACAAACAACAGTAAAAACCAAAATCCAGCTAACTGGGGAAAAATCTTATCGGAGTCCCAAATTTTTCTAGTTTCCCCCAACGAGCCAGGCTGTTGCGAATTGCGATTATAAGTTTTCTTGAAACTTGATGAGATTCTTTCAAGATTCCATTTTCCAACTTCATTTTGGCTTATCATCTTCTACCCAATGATTGATTTGTATTCTCCATTCAAACCTCAGCTATCGTTTCGGATGCAGAAACCGAGCCACCAGATGTATTCACCATTGAGAATGCAGAGCGCTAGTATCATGGTTTGTGTACCTTAAAACCAAAGATTCTTGGAACGTACGTCTGAGTTGGTTTCTGCGGCTTTAAGTTCCCGTAAGTCATCAAGAACAAGTGAGGGAATGTGGTTCCAAAGTAGGCTCCATCAATATCTGCATAAGTCATTTAAGGAAAACGCTAAGATACAATAACACTCAGTTGAGGCGCTGCTGCTTTAGTATGCAAATGTTCAAAAAGATTGGAATATTGAAATGATAAAGCCACAAAAAAAAAGGTTTTTGAATAGAGAAAAAGGATACTGCCTTGGTATTTAGATCGCGGGTAAGAGATATCTTCGCATTTTGGGCAGTATATTTTCACAGTACTCGATCTCGGGATGTCGGATTGTCCAACAGGAAGACAAGACTGTCCGCAACAGAAAACTCTCGGGCATCTCCCGAAATCACAGTTCTTGTACTTGTCAGTCTACAGAGATCATTAACAAGAAGTCGTTAAGCAACAACAAAAACCAATAGCACTAAAACAAAAACACAAGAGTAAAGAAATACTAACCATTGCAGCCATTCCTTTAGTTGTCAAAATGTAACGAACATGAATAAGACCATATAGCATTTCAGCAGCTGATTCCACCATTTCATTCTGTTCTTCCGTAAACATCTCATCTAAATCCCCAATATATTAGATACAAGAATTTCAGACTAAAGTATCTAACTTTCTCTTGCTCCTTAATGATTATAGTTTAAACAAAAAGAAGGGAGATTAGATCACTTACTGTTGGAAGATTCAACATCTAAAATGAGATCAAGTGCATAATCATAGTAAGGAACTTGACCACTTAATCCACAAAGATTGAAATCATCTTGTATATAGTCTTCATCGACTTCACAGAAGAAATCATTGCCTCTCAAATTACAAAACCAAGAGATCCACGATGTATCATCACCCTCTGATCCACTCACATCCGAACCTTCACTATCCGTTTCAGATTCCACTGCAAACAAAAATCATCAGACAATGCAATTAACTACACAAAAACCACAGATGTGAAAGAAAAAAAAAAGAACAAACCATCGGGAAGCTGAGATTTAGCAGTGGAAGTAGATGTGAATAAAAAGGGATCTTTGTCTTTAGAAGCGAAAACCCTAGATGTGGAAGGTGAAGATTTCTCTAGCTTCTTGTTGAGTGCATCGTTGATTCGTTTCCGATCAATAGCTCCACCGAGAATCTCCGATCTCGACGACCCAGCACCTCCTCCACTCCGTTCCTTGTACATAATTCGATTACTCGAGACGGAGAATTCGAGCTTTAGATTCTTAAAGTCTCGGACTTTCTGAAGCTTGAGAGATAGACGGAGAAATCTAGGGTTTCCTTATTTTATTTAATTTTTAATTTAAATAAATTTGGTCACAGAGTGGAGGACAGGACATAGGAGTTGTAAAGATGGTCTCTTCTTCTCCACTGTTTCTTCTCCTTCAACTGCCTTTTTTTCTTTTTGTTTGTTTATTTGATAATGGGCTTCTCTGATTGGGCCTTGCGTTACTATCACGTCACTACTATTTTTAGATACTATTGATGGGCCAAGCGGAAGCTCACAATGTAATGCGCCGTCTTCGATGTTTTGGGCGTGGGAGGTATCCAACTTTTGGGCGTCGTGGGTAATGAATGAATATTAAGGAAATAAAGTTAAGAATAGCATTAAGAAAATAAATTAATAATCGAACATGAAGAGCACGAACTGAACTTTTAAGCAAAATCTAGAGTTATAAATAATGTTTTATAATCTGAAGACACTCAAGCTTGTGGTGACATGGTGCACGACTCTGCATAAAAACTTAGTAATAGTATTTGTTGTTAGCAAATCATTTAAAATTGTGAAGCTTATATAGATATATTGTCTTAGCCAATCATTATTTTGCACTCTTGACAATTCAAGCTGTAATTTATAAAGATCTCGTTTTAAATATATACTCCGTCCGTTTTATTTATTAGATGTTTTGGCTAAAAACGTGCATATTAATAATTAATATTTTATTTTAAATCTATTAAACCAATTAAAATTTAAAATTTGCATAAAAACTTGCAAACCATCTAATAAAATATAACAAAAAAAAGCTAAAATTTTTTATAAAATGAATCTTTGGATGGTGCATTAATTTTGAGGTGCAAAACTTATGGATTTTTGGATGGTGCATTAATTTTGTGGTCTATGACAATCGATCGATAATGCACTTATGTCTATATATATATATATATTTTTTTTTTTTTTGATAGAAAAAAAAAGTATAAACACAAGTGCATTATCAATCTATTTTCTATTTCTTATTTTGTGTTTAAATAATGTTGTATTCAAATATTAAAATTTTGTGATTCACATTTACGTTATACTAATAGTATATACAGAGCATATATTGACCCATTTTGGGATCTAGAATTCTAGAAACCATTTTTTGTTTGTTTTGGGAGCCTCTGTCGGACAAAATTAAGGCATGCCTCGTTACACCAACTTTTGACAATTCCCGAGTTTTATATTCAATCGTAAAATTTACTAATTTAGAGTTTGTTTTTGGATTAAGATTAAGGATCTAATAAGTATAAGTAACAGGATAATAATTGAATGTCTAATCACATGAACAAAAAGGAAAAGGTAATTAACACGCGGGTCGGCTATAGTAAAACCATACATAGTAATGGCCCACGCCTCATGAAACTGTCGCCCCATCCGACCTAGATACGTGATTAACTTTGCAAGACAACATTATTACTTCTTCTACTGCTACTGCTATTCATCTTCTTCTATTCTATGTTAACTTTGTTTTGGTACAATTTTAAGATAATCAAATCTCTTATACTGACTCAATAAGGTTACACCGATTCAAATTTTAAAACACTAATTCCATCGTTGGCTACCAAAACAAAGTAACGTAAAATACAGAAATAAATGAGTATGCAAACAAAAATTTATAACTAACAATAATAACGATGTCCATATAAGTAGAAACAGAATCGAAAATAAATGGCTAAAAATAGAGATTGAAAATAAATAAATAAATGAATTAGAAGAAGATTGTCGTTGACGACGTCCGACTTAAATAACGATGACCGCACGAGTCCATTATTTTCCGTTATGAAGGTTGATAGCGATTGAAACACACGCGCGAGATCTTTAGTTGAAACTACTAATCCCCATTTTTCTTCTTCTCTTAAACCCAACAAAGACAAAAACGAAACGGCCGAATCTTCACAAATTCGGCCGTCTGATAAGCTCAATCGCCGCATACACTCCCGGCGATACTCGGTAGATCTGAAAACGCTAACTGTTTTCGTCTCCTTGTGTGATTTGTTTCGTTTCCGGCGGTAATTATAGTATTGATTCCTCTTTCCCGGATTCTAACATTGATAGTACCGTATTGTGATTTGCATTGCTTCTATGTTGATCAGATTCACGAAAGTTCAGATTGAGAGAGAGATGAATGATAGAGGAGGCTCGTTCGTAGCAGTGAGACGGATTTCTCAAGGTCTAGAACGAGGAAACGTTTACCATTCTTCGTCTGGTAATTTCATCACTCGTTCGCGTTTGCTCTTTCTACTATACGATGCTCTTTTTTTATTTCTTTCTCTTCTTATGTAGCAAAAACGCGTTTTCGTCTCTCAAAATTTTAATCTATCTCCCTCACTTTTATCATCGACCTTTTCTCTTTCTCTCTCTCTCTCTCTATTTCTCTTCGCTGGCGATTTCCTTTGTTTGAGCAGATCTATGTTTCGCCATTTGCGTTTATTGCTCTTTTGATAAATTAGTGGCGTTATTATGTGTGTGGATCTTCTTTGTAAGTGCTATTTTTAGTATCGATTCATCTCTTTATTTACGAATTTTCCAGTTTGTTTGCGTCTATCCGACTTCTATGGTTGAGATTACTCATCCGTAGCTTGTTTGTTTTCATGGAGCATGTTGCTAAATCTCTTGTTAGTTGTTTCAATGCTTCCGTTTTGATCGTTAAAAAAAAAGGGGAAGCTACTGCATGTTTTGTGTTATTGTTCGGACTCAATTGCTTGGGAAAATTTAATCCTTCTGTATTCGTATATGTTTGGTGCTTAAAAGGATTTGTATGCTTCTCACGTCTTCTTGAGACATTAAATATTATGTTTGTAATCTTCAAATCTGTGAAAAGTCAGCTAAAAGATGTTTGACTAAGTCAATATCCTGTATGAACAATCAAAGCTCACTTTCATGAAATTTATAATGTTATTTTATTTGCAGCTGAGGTTGTTGCCGGATCAGCAGCATGGTTAGGCCGGGGCCTTTCCTGTGTTTGTGCTCAGGGAAGAGACAGTGACGCCCGTCCTGCTTTTGATCTAACACCTGCTCAGGTCACGTTTTCCTTTGTTTCGAGATTCATATCTATTTTCTTGTTCACTGCATAATTTCATATAAGTTGACTTTTTGGGTAAGTGTATTCAAATAGCTCATAACTTCTACCCTTATTGTCCATGCTTGCAGGAGGAATGCCTGCAGAGATTGCAAAACCGCATTGATGTAGCCTATGACAGCTCAATACCTCAGCATCAGGTACGCTTTCCTTAACGATTGTGTTAGTAAGGACTGCTCAAAACGAGTTTATGCCACCAGTTATATGATCGCTGTTTCAAGTTTACCAGTGGTTCAATTTTTACATCATGCTAGCTTTATAATTCAAACTGTACCTGCATTACAGAAATATTAGTTGCTACTTCATATGCGTGTAGGAATCTCTGAAGGACCTTTGGAAACTTGCCTTTCCTGAAGAAGAGCTTCACGGGATTGTATCTGAGCAGTGGAAGGAAATGGGTTGGCAGGGAAAAGATCCATCCACAGATTTTAGGTAATGCCACTTCTCGTTTCATTTTCATTATCCTTACATTTGTCCTCTTCAATTGACTCACAGTAGAGCATCTCGCAGGGGTGGTGGTTTCATTTCTCTTGAAAACTTGTTGTACTTCGCCAAGAAATTTCCGGTACGCCTCCAAACAGTTGAAAATGTCTCTCAAAACTGTCTTTTCGTTAAAAAAATTCAATTCCAGTGGTACTTATCTGTACAATGTTTTATTTGTCACCATCACATATGATATTTTTATCAGATAATGATATTGTAAGTTTTCGAATGCCACTTGTTTGTTTCCTGTAGAAATCCTTCCAGGACCTTTTGCGGAAACAGGTAGGGGATCGTTCTGTGTGGGAATACCCCTTTGCTGTTGCTGGCATCAATATTACATTCATGCTCATCCAGATGCTTGACCTTGAAGCAGGTACAGCCACATTTCCTATATTCCATGATTGCGTAGATATTCCTTTATGAATATGCTATTCCATGCATTAGGCAGCAATCTTGTGACAATTAGCTTAAGTAGCATAGCCACTCCTAGTTTCGATCTTCTAATTGGGCTTTGCCTTTGTTTTTTTGAGATGCTCAGGTTCTGTAACAGTATCCTAGTTTTGTATGCTAACAACTAACGATAAATACTCTTCAATTTTTCAGTGAAACCACGAAGTATTGTTGGGGAAACATTTCTGAGATTCCTTTCGGGTAATTCTCAGACTCAGACATTGCTAGTTGAATGGTCATGAGTTATTCTCTGTCACGAGTTAGATTACTAAGCGTTTGTCTTTGGACTTGTGTTGTTAGCAGTGAACGAATCTGCGTTTGACCTTCTTTATTGCATTGCCTTTAAGCTAATGGATCAGCAATGGCTCTCCATGCGTGCTTCATACATGGAATTTAACGTAAGTATTTTCGGTAAGCTATTCTAGTGTTGCTGAAAGTTTTAGATTTTCACATGTTTAACTTGGCCTTTGGTGCTTTTGGTCTATGCATTAAGTACACCAAATGATTTATAGTAAAATTGGTGAATTGTGTGAATAACAGACGATAATGAAATCGACAAGGCGGCAACTGGAGAGAGAGATTATGTTTGAAGACGTAACACGTCTCGAAGACTTGCCCTCATACAGCCTTCTCAGCCAATAATAGCAACAAGTTTACCAGAGACTACTTTGTAAGTAGAAAGATCTAACACCTCAAAAATCTCTATTATCAAAGCCTAAAACAACAACAAAGCAAACAAGCAAAAAAGAACAAAAGGTTTCTATCTCTATCTCCACTTCATCTTCCTGTCTTCACTCTTGCGATTTTCTTTATATTAGTGTTTTCCATGAAATTCGAACTTTATAATTCTTGTTTCTTTGAGAAGGTTCAGTTTTTTTTTTTTTTCATATGGGTTTAGTTTTTCTAACTTGTAAAAACGTTTTGGTTAGTTCGTTTTTTTTTTGGGGCTAATAATCATTTGGTCATACTTCCAGTACTCAGAAGCTCCTAGGACTCTCCGCCGAACATCCAAGTGGCGATCTTATGTAGCGCATTTACAAAATAAACAAACTTTAGTAGAGAAGAGACAATACGAGTCAAAATATTTTTAAAAATTATCGACCAAAGTATTCCAAATTTCAAGGATCTAAATATATGTGATTTGCTTTTCTGCCTCGCGGTCTAAATACTCGTCACTCTTCTGTTGGCTCCCATGTCTGATTTCTGCCCAATGCCCATCATAAACCTACTAGAATCGGTCGGGTTGGCTTGGTCAAATAGACTCTGAATAGGATTTATTTTTTATTAGTCTATATCTATATTATATAAAAGTTGAAACTATAGTATTTTTAAACTGTACACATAGGATTTAAGAAACCTGATATTATTGGTCCACGTCATCACATATTAATTAAAACTAATATTTAAAAAAAATTAATAGTAGGTTAAGAAAGTTTGAGGTTAAAAGTAAAAGAAAATATTAATAACTAAAAGGAAAAATTAACAATTCTAATTGACAACAAAAAGGAAAATAAGAAAGTTTGAATTTTAACATAGGACCATATGCCTAAAACATACACATTAACAATTTAATCAACTTAACCAAGTGGTGGTATCCCAATGGTTTGAGGTTGGGTATGTGCCTGCCTCGAGATCCGGGTTCGAATCCACTTGGCCACCCAACTCACAGCGAAGGAAGCTGAGCCTAAGGGAGATTAATCTGGGCCTAAGGCCCAGAGGAACCTCCGGATTATCAAAAAAAAAAAAAAATTTAATCAACTTTGACATTTCAAAAAAAAAAAGAGAAAAACCTTCGCTGAAAAAATAAATAAATATATATATATATATTTTGATATTTCCAAAGAAAAAGAGGAAAACCTATGTTCAAATAAAAAAAGTATATATATATATATACATATACATATAATGACCTAACCTAAAACATATATATAGTACTATTTAAGACAAACTAGAGAAGAATTTTTGAGGTGCATCAAATCAGCAAGAACTAAGGTTTCACGTCATTGTTCTTGAAAAAATTTCTTGTTCGTTTTTTTTTCTTTTTTTGCAGTTTGGAAAAGAAGAAAATCAAAAGCATTTATAACAAGTAGAGGTAAATTTTAAATAGTCATCTTTAATAGTTATACAATTTTAAGATTTTAGTGTGTTTTCAATTGTGAATTCTCTTAGTAGCTTTTACTTTCATAAACATGATATATCTTATTAACAATTAAGAAAGATGATGCACAGCAAAATAAAAGAAGATAAAAATGAGATCATTGGTTTAATCATCGTCATCTTTTTCTTATTCCTTCAATTTTTTTCAGACCATTTATGTTAATTATATTAAATATTTTTATTATATTTTAACGTATTTTACAAAATTGTTTGTGTTACTAAAAATATGAACTCCATCAAAATTTGTTTGGAATTCAACAACAAGTGTTTAGCCCATGCGAAGTCTCTCCGGAAGTCTCGCAAGGTCACATCCACTCTCAACCTTAGGTAACCCAATTGGTTTGTTGTCATACTAATCACATTGAGTATTATTTTTCTTTTACTACATAATTGCTTAGAGTTTATACTATTTTGTAATCTATTTTTAAATCAACACTATTTTTAATCTATAAAATATTAAAATTTAAGATAATTTTGTAAAATATTTAGAAATAATTAACACTATTTTTAATATATGAAAGAAAGTTTTTTTAACTCAATTCTAATCATAATAAAATAACTATTTTAGCAATATATTAAATAAATATTTTAGAATTGGGGGGGGGGGTAAAATTAACGCTATAGTGTTATTGAGTTGTCCATATAAGATTAAAAAACATGCTTTTATTGGTACACATCAGTAGTTTACATAAACTTTGACGCTAATCTGTCAAAAACTTAAAAAATAATCCTTGCCAGAATAAGCAACAAAATAATAGAAATTACTCAAAATTAATAATTTAATATATAAGGAAATTATGCCTTAATTTCTTATTATTGAATATTTATATATATTTTTTCATAATTTCATATTTTCCTAATAGTTATTTAAGAAATAATTTCAAATTTAAAAAATCATCACTCTTTAAAATAAAGACAATTTGTCGAATAGTATTTCTGAATCTCTATTTATATAGTATAAATTTTTGCTAAAAATTTACATGATTATTGCAAGTGTATATCTCACGACTCCTTCGTTTTCTCAATGTGATTTAGTTGTTTCCTAACACATAAAAGAATAATCTGAGAAATTAATCTCCAATAACTTGAATAGATAAACCTACTGTAGTTAGCATATTAGACAGTTTAGAAGAAATAACTCAAAAATATCAAGAATGATCATGTTTGGGTTCAACTGCTCTTCTTTTACTGTTATCAGAAGCTAGAAAAAGTTAAACAGTATAGTAAACTCTTTTTGAATAATGTTGGACAGTCGTTGAACCTATGTATTTTTTATGTTATAATGTGTAAAAGTCAAAGCAATTACTACTACTCTAAAATTTCTTACCCATTGAACCAAATTTTCTCCATGTTGGTGTCAAAAACAGTAATGGTACTAAAAAATCATGGAAGAGTTTGCATACCGGTAAAGGAAGGCTAAAGTCATGAGCATTTCAAAATATATTTGAGTCCATGTCACAGTTGGACTAGCAGGAAACTTAACTTTGTTTAATTATTCTATAAAGATAAATCATCAACATTAATAAGAGTGTCTTATTCAATTTCGTAAAATTTACATATCTGAATCTTTTTCAGCATACAATCATAAAGGTGTGTTTTTATTTCAGATTACAAAACCTTTATCGTCAATAAATTAAAATTTTGAAAACTATTGTATTTGTTCAAACGTTCCATATATTAATAAAAATAGAAAAAAAAATGTACTAAATAAATTTGTAAAAAAATATAAAATATAAAATGTTAGAGGAATAAGTGATAACAAACAAATATTATCATATCTTATGTAAATGTATATTCATATTGAAAAAAGGAAAATAAAAAAAACAAATACGACTTATTTTATAATAAATAACAAATAAAATAAGTATAAACATAAAATTATCGGAAGAGTCATTTACAAATAAAAAGAGAGAGAGATAAGAATGTTAGAGGAATAACTGATGCTTAAGAAAAATAGTTTTATTAAAATTTGAAACAAATACAACTTAAATGACACATTAAAATGATGTCATTGCTATTTGTAAACTTTGAAAACCTAGATGTTGGCATAAATGAAGAGAAAATGACGCTATGCAAATAGTTTTAAATTAGAAAATTAAAAGAGATACTAAATACAAATATTAAAAAAAAAATTACATATGATCTACTACAAGCAATATTGGTTTATTATGGAAGTTTGTGTTCTTTCATGTGTCTTATGAATCACAAGATTTGTGATTGATGTTATGGATGATTTGATCAATGTTGACTGAATTAAAACTTTGAGTTTGGATGAGAAGGCTAAACGACAAACATAATTGTTTATTAGATATATGTGGTCATGCTCTGTTATTTATAAAGGAAATAATTTTTAATTTTGAAGCATTAGGGCTTTAAGTTTAAAGGTTGCAGCACGTGTGTTAATATGTATATAAATGAATTATTCTCAGTTGCATGTTGTGGCTATAGCATTTTTAGTTTCTCACAAATCTAATAAGAAAAGAGGAAATTAGTTTAAACACCTTTCAAATCCAATAAAAACATCCATATGGAGGTAATATTCATCTAGTTCTTATATATTCTTTTAATGTTTTTATACGCTTTAAAGATATTGGTTTATAGATTATGTCTTCAACATGCATAAGGATGTTTGGAACCGTCCGTATAGGATTTTAGAAACTCAATTTTATTAGTTCATGTCAGCATATGGTTAGATAAGAAATTTTTATTAACTCTAATTAGTATTGTTAATAGAAAATAGTTTTAAAATAAGAAAATTACATCATGAATTTTAAACTACCAATAATATCATTCTACGTCATCATCCACTTAGGTAAGAAAAATCTGTAACGCTAAGATAGTATTGTTAATAGGAAAGAGTTTATGAAAAAAAAAATTACAAAATAGTACTTTTTATTATTATTCTTTTCATAAACTTTTAATTCCTAACTAAATGATGAAAATGATTAACACTCACAAATTTATTTATTTTAAATAATTATTTGAGCATTTTTATGATTTTGAAAGAGAACAAAGTTCACTTAATATCTATATTTAAAAGCACACACAATCAAGATAACTGATAATTGAAATTTTATCAGTGGGTTGAAATTTGTTTATCAATTTAGGAATGTTAGTGAAAATATCATGATCATTTTGTAAAAAAAAAAACATTTTATCGATTATTTGTAGATAAACTATTATTTGATGTTATAGATAAAATTTTCTTAATTTTGTTTGATCATATAAGAAGTGTGCATTATAATGATTGTCTTTTCCAAATTCAAAGTATATTATAAAATTTTCAAATAATTAGAAACAAAAGAATATTGTAATTGAATATATTCAACATGTAAATAATTATAGAAAACTGTAAAATTATTATAAAAGAAACTTGGCTTATACATTACTATGCTATCTCACCTACTGTTACAGTCCTCCCATGCTTCTCTACTTTGGAAGCATCCATGTTATTGTATCATCTACTACAGACGCTGCTCGAGATGTTGTGAAGATGCATGATCGCGAATTAGCGAGCCGCCTACTATCAAAAATCTATGAGAAGCTTTTTTACAATGGCCGTAATATGAATATGGCATCAGTTTCTTATGGAGAATATTGGAGACATTTGAAGAGTGTTAGTGTGCTTCATATCTTCTTCAGCAACAAAATGGTAAGTTTTTTTTGGAGACATAAGAAAAGAAGTAACGTAATAATAAAACTAAAGTTTTATTAATTTTAATTTAATAAATATATACTGTTAATAAATGTCAATAGTTATATATAATTTTTAATAAATTATATAAAATAGACTCACGCGTAGCGTGGATCCGAAACCTAGTAATATTAATAAAACCGGGTCCTGCCAGATGCGTATTTTTACAGTAGTTAAATGTATTTAGCTTGTTGGAAATAGATTTGAGTCTATTCAAAATAACAAGTTGGATGATTAGATTACAATTTACAACGGGCTAATTTAATTCCATACGTCAATTTCTTGATACGATTTGGTTTTTCAATCACTCGAACCATCTTTTCACGCGTTAATATGGCGTCGATGATATATGTCAATTTTTATTTCATAGCAACTATTGGACAAACATTTTGTGTGTCTTCAAATGAGTCACATATTTAAATCGATTACATCAGAAGATATATATAGAGGAGAAATATATACATGATATGATGGAAATGCATACGAGATATATTCATAATCTTAGCCCTCTTAACATCCACCTTAATTATCTCATCAGGCCGTACATCAACACCATCGTCACCCCAATCTTACCATAGCTCATGACTCCCTTAGCCGACGCCGCGCTTTTCGCATTTCCCGCCGATGGAGACGGAGAAGGGGCGATCGGAGATGAAGCCGAGGCGAGTACGGGAACCGCGAGTTTCATGCCACCGAGGCAGTGACCAGGAGTGGGGCAAAGGAAGTGCATAGTTCCAACTGTCGTAAGATTGATCTTAGTGTCTCTGTCTGAAAAGCTCTGCGTCGTTCCGCTACCGTCGCAGCGGTCGTATCCGGCTTTATCTACCACGGACACCGAGTGTGAAGGGCCATATTTAAACTCTGATTTGGTATATCCAAAATAAACAAAAATCATTAGCTTGTTAGAATGTAAAAACTGAAATTCTTGTGAAGCGAGTAATCAATATGAATAATTTATAACCAAAATGATAATTAGTTTGCTATGGGGAAAACAGGGGTTTCTTGTGAAACAAGTAATCAAACAAATACTTTTTAGTACCTAGAGTGTCACCGACTCTGAAAGTCTTTCCACTAACCCAAGTCGTGTAATTGACACCACCGTTCCAACCAGCAGTATCGCCGACCTGGAAAG
Organism: Cardamine occulta; assembly: GCA_028015245.1. NCBI lineage: Eukaryota > Viridiplantae > Streptophyta > Magnoliopsida > Brassicales > Brassicaceae > Cardamine > Cardamine occulta. The sequence continues at coordinate 1,469,484 of CM051380.1, read as the reverse complement.
TTACGGACAAAACGGCTGGGACTGTGACGACTGTCGCAAGGAGGAGGAGGAGAGCAGACACCGCAGTTGATTCCATTGAGATGAGATATATAATCTATTGATATATGAAGAAAAAGAGATAAGGAAGAAGGTAAAAAATGTGAGGTGAGTTATATAGAGAAAGGCCGTGAAGAGAAGGACAATTTCTAAGAGAGAGTTAATAAAGAAGAATATCTGAAAATGTCATGGCTGTTCAATTGCTCACTCAATTCATCAGCTGTTTAATTTCTTTATATTTTGTTTTAAACTCATTGTTATACCAATTCTTTCTTCTTTTCAATTTTTAGTTGTAAATGACCAACTATCCATGTGCAATTAGCTCAACTTTTCTTTTAAACTTACTTTAAAAAAAAAAAAAAATTTTAATCTTGTTATGTCATCTGGGAAAGAATGATTTACTTCTTGTAAGGTCGTTAAATACAATACTAACGGCTGATCTCGAATCTGAAATATATGTGTCGAAGACTCGAAAGTTTACCATTTACCATGCGTTATAACTTAGAAGTGTGATTAGCCGGATTGATGTGTGTATATATGTTTTTTACTACTACAAACCCACTCAAATGCTTCATAAATATATGAAATTCTCCTACTCAGATATTTGTCGTGGAAAACAAATATTTCGTTTGAATTTTATGAAATTTTCAGTTTTTTGTTGAAAAATTGGAAAGAATGTCGGCTGAAACAAGACTCTTTCAATAAAATCTGTATTTTGAAAACTTTTATTAGTCAAAATATAAAAATGGCATCTATATAGTATATACTATACATATTTAGATTATTATTTTACCAATGTTGGGCTTCGTTTATGCGTTTAGCTTACATTAATGTTTTGGGTTTTGTTTAGGGATATACTGTATGTTGTGTTTTTATCGTTTTTTGTTTTATTTTTATTTTTGTTTCGTGTCTTTATTGAAATAATATAATTTCATTATCACACACGAGCAGGTGGTGAAGGAGTAGTTCCAAAGATCGAGACCAAAAAAGTATCGAGCAAAAAAATGCTCGGTCTCCACCTTATAATTTAGCTCATGAGAGCATACATCAATACCATCGTGACACCACTCATCCTAAAACTCATGACTCCCTTAGACGCCGCGTTTGGCGGTGATGCAGGCGTAGATGGAGACGGTGTAAGTGTTAAAGACTTTGACTCCGGCGTGCCAGTGGCAGGTGGAGAAGCATATGGGGGCGGTGAGTTAGGTTTACGCAGAGAGCGAGGAGAAAGCGGTGGAGATGGAGGCGATATTGGGGAAGACGGTGGTGAAGGAGTGGCAGCGGTGGCGAGGACGGGAACGGCGAGTTTCATGCCACCGAGGCAATGACCAGGACTAGGGCAAAGGAAGTGTATAGTTCCAACTGTTGTAAGATCGAACTTAGTGTCTCCACCAGAGAACCGTTGCGTTGCTCCACTATCGTCGCAGCCATCGAATCCGGCTTTATCTACCACGGCCACCGAGTGTGAAGGACCATATTGGAACTCTGTAGAAGAAAAAAATCATTGTTAGTGAGAAATATGGGGTTCTTGTAGCACAAGTAATAGTATGATTTTTTTAACCTAAGCTCGCTATGGGGAAAGCATGTGTTTCTTGTGAATAAAGTAATCAAACAAACATTTTATATACCTAGAGTGTCACCGACTCTGAAAGCCTTTCCACTAACCCAAGTTGTGTAGTCGACACCATTGTTCCAACCAACAGTATCGCCGACCTGGAATGTCACGGCCAAGACGGCAGGGACTGCCGCTAGGAAGAGGATGAGAGCGGCCGCTGCAATTGATCCCATTGTCGTATATAATGTAAAAGATAGATAGAAACAGAGAGAGACGAGGAAGAGGTAAAATGCTGAGGTAAGTTATATATAGAGAGAGGCCATGAGGAGGATGACGACGAATACTAAGAGAGAGTTAATCTATACAGAAGAATGTTTGAAAAAGCCTTGTGTTGATCAATTGCCAACTCCATCAGCTGATTTTTATAATTGTTTGAAATTCACTGTTGTTATTGTTTACCAATTCATTCTTCTTTTATTTATTTTTTGGTTGTAAATGACGAACTACCATGTGTATTTTGTTCAATAATTTTTAAACCATGCATGTGCATATATACGTCAAAAATGTGAATATTTCAACCAGATGAAAGAACACACATCAATTGGACTTGGATCAAACCTGAATTTGAATGTTTGGAGAGCTACCTTGTTTTTGGTAAAAATGTTACATATATCAGACGCAGAGCATCTTTTAATTTTTATCAAATAATGTCTTGTACTTTCCGAATATAGAAAAGAAAAAAAGTAGATAGTATACGATCGAAATGAAACCTTAACATGTGTTTAGAAAAATAAGGGGAATGGCTACCACGTTCTCTAATCTCTTTACTAATAATCGAATATACAGATTCGGCTGAGCAAATATTTTCCAATTTTGCTATTTCTGTATGGAGGAGAACGCTTACGAAAAAAAGATTGGTCAATGACACAACACCAATATATAAATACTCCTCTATATCCGATATTTTTTGTTTTTGTTAAACTTTGATCTATATAGCTTTAACAAAAAAAAAATTTTGGATCTATATCGTTGCAGTTTTCACAAGTTCTGTCGATTTTTATGTAAGGTAAATTCAGAGCCGTGCCAAGGTGAAATGTTGCCATAGGCGATAGTAAAAAAAAAATTTCCCAATTCATATTAAATAAAAATGTATATAATAATAAAACCAATAAGAAGAAAAGTATCACACATAAATCTTGTTGTGTGACATTAAAAAAACTAAAGAAGCAAACACAAAGATAGTTTAAAAGGTAATTTTTCTTCCTTTCTTTCCTACAAAATCATTGATCAACTTTTCAAAGTCAACTTCTCTAACCAAACATCTTTCGATAGATAAAGTAGCTAAACCACTCAATCTTTTTTGTGACATACTTGATCGATGGTAAGATTTGATCAACTTTAACTTTGAAAAACTTCTTTCAGCAGATGCAACTGAGACTGGAATCGTCAATAATATCCGATAAGCGATCCATGAGTGAGGATAAAAATCTTGAACTTTCTTCAAAAAGTTTAACACTTCAATAGGCCTTGTAACTTCTTTCGGTAAAGATTCTCTTAAAAGCTTAAGTTCAGAAAAGAGATCATTCCCACTAACATCTGAATGTTCTCCGTGGGTTAGAGAATTTTCAAAGTTGGTGCAAGATGCCATCAAACTTTCATCACTCGCAGATTGCAGCTTCTTCAAATTGAACAAAAAGCCAAATATTTGTTCATACTTCTCTAACTGTTCAAATCTCGTCTTAAGTGAGATAAAGCTTGATCCATGATTTGGATGAAGTAGTCAACTCTAAAGCTCTCCTCTAGTGATAATATCACACTTCCTTCAACGTTTTGTGATTCTTCACCATAATATTTTTTTCTTTTAATGACCCGCTTTGCTTGTTGGGGAAATACATGCTCAATTTCCATATATTCTGCTATTTCCTTAGCTTCTAATTTTGCTTTCTCAAATCCCGAATCTCTGTACTTCTGGAAATACGAAACTAACCCTTTCAATTGAGAAATAGCTACATCAATGTCCATGTCTTCAGACTGCAAACTCTTACTAACAATGTTAACCGCATAGAGGAGATTATACCAAATAACCATAGAAACCAAGAACTCAAAACTTCTGATTCCATGTGTTTCACTTATTGCAAGACATTCAGCGTCACTCTGCTCTTGCGGATCATCACTATTTTCAGCAATGTGAATCAAAGCGTTCATGATTTTAGGTGCCTAGAATCTTATTGCCATAACACTTTCCATATGACTCTCCCAACGAGTGTTTGACAAAGCCTTTAGTCCGTCGACCACCCACATGATCTTCAAATATTTTCCATCGCTTAGTTGAAGATGAAAAAAAGCGATAAATCTGTTGAATGATCCCAAAAAACGAGATTGCCTTTGAAGAAGTGGTTGCCATATCACAAAGTGCAAGATTAAGACTGTGACAACTACATGATGTATAAAACGCCCTTGGATTCACTTCCAGAAATCTTCTTTGTACTCTTTTATGTTTTCCCTTCATTTTAGCACCATTATCATAACCTTGTCACCTCACATCATCAATTTTCAAATTAAAAACAGCCAACACATTTTGAAGTTCACGAAAAAGTCCTTCTCCAGATGTATCATCAACTTTTAAGAATGTCAGGAAAAATTCTTCGACCTTAGTTGAAGTTGTTGAAACATCTACACAGCGAATGATAACAGTTATTTGTTTATGATGGCTGATATCTGGAGTGCAATCAAGAATGACAGAAAAATTTTGCGCTTTCAATTTTCGCAATAATCATCCTCTTTACCTCATTAGCTAACAGAGCTATCAACTCATTCTGAATCTTGTTGCTGAGATAATGAGAACGAGATTCACCTTCTTTGTATCTTCTCAGATGTTCTATCATAACTAGATCAAAATCAGCAATCATCTCGATGAAACTTAAAAAATTTTCGCAACCTTCTTCACCAATATTCTCATTACTTACACGAAACGCTAAATTTTGTTTAGCAAGAGTTTTTACCACATAAATTATCCTAAGCAATACCTGCCTCCAATGAACTCTCTCCTTATTGATTTCATCCTGAGCATACTCCTTATTGATTTCATCCTGAGCATACTTATCAATAGTCTGATTTCTCTGCAATCTGAGTTCTAATTCCACTCACTTCTTCATGCACACAATATGATCACGGTTAGATTCATGCTCTCTAAGCCTTTTCAAAATATTTTTCCAATCACTGAATCCTGTGGATGCCAATTGACTTTTGTCACTCTGGTTAAACAATTTACAGCAAAAACAAAAGATCTTGTTTGCCGCTTTCGAATATACTAGCCATCGACTATCTTGTTTCTGTCCACTCATCTGTTGTGTATAATACACATGTGAGAAATGTCTCTTAACACCATCTTTTGGAAAACTATAATCAATTGGCAGTCTTTTTACAGGACCTAGCACAACCATAAAATCTCTCCATTCATTCTATCATTTTTCTATGTTTTCCCAATTAGCAGGATCATACATATCAGAAAATCCACAATGCTCTATGTGATCACTGCTTTTCTCAAATTCCTTCTCATTCCCATCATCTTTTTCATTCATATCCTCATCATTCACTGCATTAACATTCTCTGGTTCAAGAATTGCTTCTTCTCTTTGACATTCAGCGATATTTTCATTCATTCCATCATCCTCAATAACAACTTGTTCATCATTATTTCTCACAGGTTCACCACAAATTCCAGGTTTTTTGAAATACCTGTGTATAGCATTAACTTGAGATTTTGTTGACTCTTCTTCTCTTCTTTTCCTCTTGTTCTTCTCTCCTCCGGACGGTTGAATCCTTGGAGGCATCTATGAAATCAAAACATAATTATATACAATTAGAGACAGACTGCAATAAGAATGATTAAGAACTAAGTAACAACAAAAAAATTGAATATAAACAAATAGCTACTTACTCTCTTGAACTGATCGTAAATTCGTAAATCATAATATTTGGTAAATTCACTAAAGAAAATATAGAGAAGGAACGACAATAGAAAAGATAGTCAAAGCACCATTTGCTCTAATTGTTCTAATTCTTTGATTGGTTTTTTTTTTTTTTCGTTTGTTTCCTTTTTTCCTAAGTTTTAGTTTTTTAATTTTTATATTAATTCAAATATGTCAAAAATAAGCCTAACTTATACTAGAAGGCCTCTTAACAAAATTTTTAAAAAATTTTGGGGCCATAGGCCAATGTTTCTTGGACCAAAGGAGAGGCACGGCTCTGGGTAAATTTAACAGTTAAGCTTGTTTTCCACTTTAATTACTCTAACTTATAATTTAATAGTTTCATCTTTTATAAATATAAATTATAACTTATGATTTCAGAAAAAGGTGAAAATTGTAAAAAAATTAGTTTGCATTTGTGTTTGGTAGTTAAAATGTTACGTTGCTATTTTATTCAAACATTCTGAAATTATTTGGGAACTGTTATGAATCTAAGTGAATCGTCATATCCAGTTCTGGTCCATGAAGTTCAGCCCGGCCCATCACTTAGCCGACTTAAAGACTTAGGCGGTTGTACTTTTCCTTTTCTCATTAGGAATACGTGATGTATGAATCCTATATATAAAGGATCGATGTAACCTCATTATATTCATATTCATAAACATAAGCAATAACACAAGAGATATTCCCCATAACCTCTCTCGTTTCTTAACACGTTATCAGCACGATTCTCTAAAACCCTAAGCTAAAACCTCTGACAACAAAACCCTAATCTCAGCCGCGTTGATCATGAACCAGCGGCTCGTGAAGATACTCGATCCTCGCCGAACGGATCTCCAATAGCTTGCCGCTAGAAACTCGATATCACCAGCTATATCATCGAGATAAGTATTACTTACCAGTCATATTAATTATATAAAACGATGATATCATAACATGCCTTGATATATATGTTTTGTTAATGATTGATCGACTAATCCGGGCTTATTTATGTTATTGCATGAGTATTTGCTAGACGATGTAATCACGATAAGCCACCAACAGCTCGCGATCGATACTCGATACTTCGATAGCCGACGAAGCGTATCAGCAGCTCGCCAAAAGCACCAAGTAGCTCACCGCATAGTTCATACAGCCTTTAAGGTTACGGCGAACTAAAAGTAGTTCGTACAGCCTATCAATGGTTACGGTGAACTAGAAGCAAACAATCATAAGGTAACCCTAAATCTGAAAACCCTAAAATCGGTAAAACCCTAGTCGAAATAGGAAATCCCTAAACCCTAAAAAAAATCATGATCATAAGTCCGGATATACAAACCGATATTATTAATGATCAGATACTTCATACCAATGAAACTTGTATACTCGGACATATATATGATCCGACTATTGATAAAATCTGAATTTATATTTCGATATTGATATTGTTATGCATGCTTGATGGAGTGACGAAAGTCGTGGATATTCTTGTTTGAATTTGATGTTATACATGTGATGATTGTTTAATTGTTATTACGAAAATCACATTGAGGTTATGAATTGGATAAATAATTATCGGACATATTAAATCGGCAATTACACATGTTAACTCTAAACCTAAAATATTCTGCATGCTTGCTTTTGATTGTTTTGAAAATTGTTTGATGCATAAACCTAGTCGATAATATTGTTGTTAAGTTGTTAAAAAAAAAAAAATCGGACATGCATATAAGACACTAGAAAATATTTTTGCATATAAACCATATTATTATTATCAATTGAAATTTGGAATCGCATGTAAATTGTCACAAGTTCTAAAACCGATCATGTAAACACTTAGGATGCATTATCACCTTGCATGGAAATTTTGGACGTGTAAAATCACATATTAAGTTGCTCGAAATTTTCTCGAATGCATCTATTTTTCACGTGAACCATGCTTGCATAAAATTGAGATTTTACGTGTTTGCTAAGTTGAGAATAAATCGGCCTTGCATCATATACGAACATGAAAGGTTTTATGGTACTTAAAGAACAAAGGCGAATGAATTCTAAAGATGTCGAAAAATTTGATTGCATGATAGTGAATGGTGATAATTTATATGATGATTATTTTGCTTGAAAAGCAATGAGTTGTAAAAGGATGATTAAAGGTTCGGAAGAAGCTTATATGTTTATGGGAATACAACATGAAACTGTTGATAAGTTATAATATCCCAAATCTCAAATAAATCTATTGAGTTTAAGATATCCACATGATTGGATACCATATTGAAAAAGATTATCCTAAAGTCATAAGGACTAGGAAAATATATCCTAATAGGGAAAAGGCAAAGATTATCCCAAATTGAAAAGATTATCCTAAAAGTCTAAAGGACTTGGCGAATGTATCATTGATAAGAATAATGAGAATGAAAGGAATAGATACAAGGAAATAATTCGCCATCATCTTGCTAAGAATCTAAAAGGATCAATACTTGAAAATAAGAAAATCCTCTAGACCATTTGGTATGAATTGAAAACGTGATATGATGTTACCAAAGACTATGAAATATTAGAGGCATCTCCGATTCCAGGATTTTAATCCATGGATAAATATATTACTCGGCCCTATGTTAGAAACAAATATGAGTATGAAACCGGAGAGATATGTGGTTAAGATATAAACAGAAAATTATGCATGTAAACAAAGGGCCAGGATTGGCCGTAGTAATATTGGCCGTGGTAATTTTCTAAACCACAAGACTCAACCACCAATTTAGAACATGAAGAAATTTTGGAAATATTATAATAGGCAAAGAAATGACAAGCTTCAGAGTAGAACCCGGAAATCCATTTATTCCCTCAGGACCACTAAGACGATTTTTGATCATAAGCAAGATGATATAATGAAATATGAGTTTTCGATAATAAAGTTGATGACAAGGATAAAATCTAGGAAAGATATGATTATTAATTTCGATACTAAAATAAGTAATGACAAGGATATATAGTCTAAGAGACAAAGGATTCTAAGAGACAAAGGATTATAAAGACAAAGGATATTTCATCGACATAACACTCAAAACGCCAATGTATGTACCATAAAGGGTATGGAAAATTAATAGAAGGATATGGCCAAACTAACATATTACCTAAGGGTACTCATCTAGAGAATCGGATGCACTATACTCATTGAGCCCAAAGAGGAGCCTATTAAGTTCTGAAAAATCCGAATGAATAATTTACATATTGAAACTAAGGGCGAAGGGAACAAAGAATTCCTTATAATATTTGAACTCGCCAAGGCCATAAGAAAATCCTAGAAACCATACCTACCATATGCTAAGATTGTGCTAAGATTAATATGATAAAAGCAAATGCCACGGTAAACAAAATTGTTACCGAGAACTTCACTTTATGGTATAACCGGATAGGCCATCCTGGTTCAAAACATGATGCGAAAATTACTAAATACATATAGGCACACATTGAAAGAAAGAAGAGTTATCCCAAAGAATCTCACGTGTGAAGCATGTTCACTAGGGAAACTCATAGTAAGGCCATCACCAGTAAAAGGAAAACTTTGAAATTTTTCTGGAAAATAATACAAGGCATTTGCGAGATTACTTGCCCATATAATTTGACTAATAAGCACACTTTCCAGATTTTCCTCTAAAAGGTCTATACGTCTAGATAATACTGGTGAATTCATGTCCAAAGCATCTAATGATTATAGTATGTTTATGGGGGTAAGTGTAGAACATTCTGTGGCACATGTACATACTAAAATGAATTATATACTAATGAGATCAAAACTCCCGATCTCAGCTTGGGGACATGTAGTTTTACATGCAGTTAAACTAATTCGCATCAGGCCATATAGTAAACACTAATATTCCCCATCACAATTACTAACGGGTCATAAAGCCAGACATATCCCATCTCAAATATTTCGATGTGCCATATATATATATATATATATATACTAATCGCACCACCACAGAAAACAAAGATGGGACCTCAAAGGAGGATGGGGATATATGTTGGATACGATTCTCCCACCATGATTAAATATCTTGAGCCAACAACGGGTGATCTATTTAAGGCCGGATATGCTATCCAACATTAAGAGAAAATGAGAACAGACTGGAAAAGAAAATACATGGAATCAAAAGAAAAAGGAAATTACATGGAAAACAACATCCTGAAATTGGCAAGATCCTCGGACTAGACAATATGAAATGGACGTCCAAAGAAAAGATAATACATTTACAAAGCTAGCTAATCAAATGCCAGATTCCTTTGCTGACTCGAAAAGAAAAGAGAATAACAAAGTTATATACACCAGCTGTTAAAACACCCATATGAATCGATGTTCAAGAGGGATACGATCAAGTTGCTACAGAATATAAAATCGCGCTTAAAGAAAAGTCGACCATTAGGTTCCAAAGATAAGAACCCTCGGAAACTAAAAGAAAGGGCAATGGGAGAAACCGAGAGGTAATTGGAACAATAAGAAATGAATGAACCAAAGGAGCCAACAATGATGCTCGGGATGCCGAGCCTCATGGTCCTGAAGTTCTTGAGATCTCAACAAATCATATCCGGATCCGGAAAACAATGGAATAAAAGAATGTCGACATGAATGAAATAGTTACATACAAGGTAGCACTTGAACTTATGAATATATCACGAGGATCTAGAGCCCACGTCATGAGTGCACTCGAAAAAAAAAAACTTCGAGAGAAAAGGATTGGATTAAATGATATAGACGTGGAGTTAACTAAAGAAGAGGAATATTAAACCAAGTGAGACAAATGGGTCTTTGTGAGGAAAAGAAATAAAAACAATGAAATCGTGGGACATAAAGCACGGCATAAATGCACAAGGATTCACGCAAATACCGAGAAAAGATTATGAGGAGACATACTCCCATGTGGTGGATGCTAACGACTAAGATTTCTAATAAGTCTGGCTATATCCAAAGAAAATAATGGATGTTGTAATAGAATACTTATATGGTCCACTGGATAATGAAGTTTATAATGAAATCTCCGGAAAGTATTGAGCTCAAAGACAAAGAAAGTTCTCGAGAACAACATTGTATAAGATTGAATAAAAGTCTTTATGTATTGAAACAATGAGGTCGAAAGAGGGCTATAAGAAGAACCCCATAAAATCCGTGTATATATATAAAAGAAATGGCCAAAGGGGTTTGTAATCATCGCGATGTAGACGACCTGAACATCTGGAGAAATTACCCAAACAGTCTAAAGAAAATTTGAGATAAAAATGAAATTTGTTTGGGATTGTAGCTTGAGTACATAAACAATGAATCCTTGTGCATCAAATGGCATATATAGAGAAAGTACTCAAGAGATTTAATATGGACCGATCTCACCCGTTAACTAGCCCCATGGTTGTGAGATCGTTTGATTTGGATAAAAATCCATTTGGTCCAAAGAAGGACAAAGAGGAAGTCTTTGGTCCCGAAGTGCCATATCTAAGTGCCATAAGAGCTTTAATGTATTTGGCGAGCCACACTAGGCCAGATATATATTTGCCATGAATTTATTATATAAATTTAGCTCATGTCCGACCCAAAGGCACTAGAATGGGATTAAACATATTTTACGTTACCTACAAGGAACGAAGGACTTAGGTTTATTTTATACTAACCAATGCAAAGATAGTTTGATTGGATTTGCAGATGCAGGTTATCTCTCGGATCCACACAATGCAAGGTCTCAAACCGGCTATGTTTTTACGCATGGTGGTACGACCATATCTTGGCGATCAATGAAGCAAACCATTGCGGCTACATCATCCAACCATGCCGAGATATTGGCAATACATGAAAGCGGAGTGTGTTTGGTTGAGACTAATGATATAACATATCTGAGTTGATTGTGGGATGACCGAGAAAGCTAAGAGCCAACGGTTCTATATGAGGACAATGCGCTGCATAGCACAAAGGACGGATACATTAAAGGTGATAGGGCGAAGCACATTTTGCCAAAGTTCTTCTTCACACGATTTGCAAAAGACCGGAGAAGTTCAAGTACACCAAATACGATCTAGTGATAATTCAGCGGACCTATTCACCAAGGCGCTTCCAACATCAACACTTAAGAAGCTTAACATCAAATTGGAATCGTGATTGAAGGACATTCGATGAGGTTCGAGCGGGGAGTTTCACGTGTTGTACTCTTTTTCCTTATCTCGGTTTTGTCCCAATGGGTTTTCTGAGAAAGGTTTTAATGAGGCAACATCCAAAGCGTGTTACGAGCCCTATTACGGATATGACATTCAAGGGGGAATGTTATGAATCTAAGTGAATTGTCATATCCAGTTCTGGTCCATGAAGTTCGGTCCGGCCATCACTTAGCCGACTTAAAGACTTAGGCGGTTGTACTTTTCCTTTTCTTATTAGGAATACGTGATGTATGAATTCTATATATAAAGGATTGATGTAACCTCATTATATTCATATTCATAAACATAAGCAATAACACAAGAGATATTCCCCATAACCTCTCTCGTTTCTTAACAGGAATAAAAATAGTTATTTTGTGTGTGCGCGTGTGTAACTGTGTGGTTTACCAATAATCAAAAAGATGTTTAGTAAAATAGTTATAAGTAAAACCGAAATCTTTAACAAAAAAAAAAAGTATAATGGAAGAAAGAGACGAAAAAACTAATATCCACTGTCCACTGATATAAATGACTGACGAGACTCCAAGCCCAAAGGCTAAAGCCCAACGTCAAAACTTACTACCACAAAGGTGGGCTAAACTATTCGTTAGCCCAAATAGGGGCATAAGTCAACAAAGTCAACGCATTTCAGAGTTATGATTGATTACTTGGGAAAAGAAGTGAATTTTGGAACCACCAAGTTGAACCTTGTCTCTCAACTTGTCACCACTTGAATTTTATTTTTGCATTTCCTTCTTTCTCCTTGCATTGAATCTCACCATTTTCTCTCTCAATCTTGTTTTGTCCTCTGACGCACAAGAAAACAAATCATCACTTTTTTTCCTTCGCCCAAAGGAAAAACTCTTCACTGATTCGAGCCACATTCAGATAACATTAACCTTCATATAGCTCCAAAACCACATTTACTTCTTTTTTTTTCTTTGAGATATTTATATCAACCAAAGAAAACATAATAGTTCACATTTAGAAACATCCCATGAACCTATACCAATACTAGTTCAAATTTCAACCTTCTCAATGACGTCTTCACAGAACAAAATATCCTACATATTGTATATATTATTATTATTACCTAAAAGAGGAAAAAGAGAGAAACCGTTAAGCTGTACCATAGAATAGAGAGTTACGAAAACCATGATGACTCTTTCCATATAGTAATATCTAAAAGACAAACTATGCAACTAGTCACACTCCCTTCACAGATACCTTTCAATCCAACGTGTAAAATCTAAACGCAAATGGGAATATTTTATTTGGCAAAATCATCTAACCATTCATTTAGTGTTTTGTATCCATGAACACAGGCAGGTACTTTCCAAAACCGTATTCAAATACAAAAGGCAACATGTTGACTTTTTTTCTTCTTAAAACAGCAGCTTATCTTCATGGGTATATAAAACCGGTAATGGTACTGCTTTCTATAACTTAAGGACAGAGTGGGATTATTAAACAGAACCCCCAAATACAGACTCTTGCAAAACCAATGGAGGAAACAAATAAGAGTCATGAGCTTGATGATTACTTTACCAGCGCTATGGCACTTACCGAGTCAGGTGTCCCCCGCGTGCCTACCCGTTACATTCTTCCACCTTCACAAAGACCAATGCTCAGCACAAGCATTGCCACCGATACCATCTCTCTTCCTGTCATTGATCTCTCCCTCTTACATGATCCTTTGCTTAGACCCCGTGTCATCCATGAGATTGAATTGGCCTGCAAGGGATTTGGTTTCTTTCAGGTAATACTCGTGTCTGGTTAGGTAACACTTTACAAGTTACGTAACTCAGCTTCATGCATCATTACAATCCAAATGAAATAAAAAATTTGGTGCTTAAGTGTCTTATTCATGTGTCTACATTTATCTGTTCATTAAATTCAGTCATGTGTTTCATTCCTCCAATCACTAGGACTAGTCTGGAATGTACTTTCGATACATGACTTTATGAGAAAGACAGTTATTGTCTTTTAGCATTTATATCATACTCAACAAAGTCGCTAATCAAAATACTGAAAAAAAGTTTTAGGTTCCTGTCTTTATTGAGAATATAAAAAATTGCCATGTGAAGATGCTTATCTTTATACTAATGCAAATGTCATGTATCTTGGTTTAATTAAATCACATTACACTAGGTATCATTTGAATGACTTATTTCTCAACAGATAATAAACCATGGAATACCATCATCAGTGGTGAATGATGCGGTAGATGCAGCTACAAGGTTCTTTGACTTACCTGCTGATGAGAAGATGCATCTGGTTTCAAATAATTTCCATGAGCCAGTAAGGTATGGCACCAGCATAAACCATTCTAAGGACAAAGTCTATTATTGGAGAGATTTCATCAAACACTACTCCCATCCTCTCTCAAAATGGATCGATTTGTGGCCATCCAATCCTCCCTGCTACAAGTAAGTAAAACTCCCTAGGCCAACTTCACTATCTGAAAATAAACAAAATTTGTTCTCTTTTTACTAATCCAATTGCTCCATAGATGTTTCAAAATTTGCAAGAAATGTGTATCAAAAGGATGTGATCTTCTAAAAAAAATCTTTTTTCTATCAGGGAAAAGATGGGTAAATATGCAGAAGCAACGCATGTGCTACATAAGCTAGCCATTGAAGCTATCTCAGAAAGTCTAGGACTGGAGAAAACTTACTTACAGGAAGAAATTGAAGAAGGATCGCAAGTCATGGCAGTGAACTACTATCCAGCTTGTCCGGAACCCGAAATTGCCTTGGGAATGCCACCACACTCGGACTTTGGCTCACTGACCATCTTACTCCAGAGTGGCCAAGGGCTGGAGATGATGGACATCAACAAAAAATGGGTTTCGGTGCCGTACACTGAAGGAGCTTTAATAGTTCTGTTGGGAGATCAGATAGAAGTGATGAGCAATGGCATATACAAGAGTATGGTTCATCGTGTAACAGTGAATAAAGATTTCAAGCGGCTCTCTTTTGCAAGTCTTCACAGTCTACCTATGCACGAGAAAATAAGTCCAGCACCTCAGCTCGTCAATGAAGATAGACCAGCTGCCTATGGAGAATTCAGCTTCAACGATTTTCTTGACTTTGTCTCCAGCAACGATATTACACAGCAAAGATTCATCGATACACTCAAGAAGTAAAATGTCTGAAGATGGTGTTGATGACTGCAAACCAGATCAGACAATTCGACAAGGCAATTTCCATGTTGGGTTATAATAAGGACCCAAGTTGCATGCATCTTGTTTTCAATCTATGACACAAAACCACTAGATTACCTCATAACAACATGTGTAAATTTTCTGCAAGTGAAATGTCCTTGTTTATATCACATAAAAACATAATTAGTTGTCATAAAAGTGTATCCTTTTATGTCCAGGAATTTTCTTTTATCCGAGTTAGTCTCTCTTCATCCTAGAGAAAAGTTTGATAGAAGGGTCAAGACGTAAGCATAAAACAGAAATAGATAACAAGCACATGGTTGCGTAAATCTTAGTGATACCATCAGGTCAAGGGTCAACCAAATGACTAAAAAGATAGATATCAACTTTTTCTGAATAATAAAGTTGAGTAATAGCCAACAGCAAAAGAACCAAAGAGAAGAGAGCCAGAGATTTTAACTTGATCAATAAATACAGACTAGAAATACTATTTTAGTATCTTTTCACTTGTTTTCTTTATCCAACCCTCATAGAGGAAAGAGCTAGACCCCGAAACCAAACTCACTTTGTTTCATCATGCACTACTAATTCCATTACTTTTACTAGTTAGATCCTGTCTAAAAATTTCTCGTAACCTGTCCAACAGTGTGTCACATGGCCAATCTTAATTGATTGATACAATTCATATCTAATAATTCTATGTTTATAAATTTTAATAAATCGGTGTCTTTACAGAATCAACAAAGAAAAGTTTACAAGAGTGGTCGTATAAGAATATTTTGATATCAAGTTTATAGAATCTCACAAAAGTTCCAAGCTAAAGAAGTTTTGGGGAAGAAAGCAATCTAGTGTCTTGGCCAAACTCTTACAGACTTGCAGATAAGAATTAAAAAAATTATATATACTTGTACATAATAAACACGAATCTCCCTAGAAGCTGTCAGATTTTAAGTTTTTTTTTTTTTTTTTTTTTATAATTCATAGAAGAAGCACAATTCATATGAATTAGCACCAATCACTGAAACAGTAAAAGCAAAAGCAGTTTTTGGAAAATTCGCAGCAATGAATCGAACTACTTACAGGAATCTACAACGATACCAATCTCTCCGTCAAGCTCTCTAGACCATCCACAACCGAGACATATGTCTCTGGGAAGACAATGTCTTCACCAAAAGATGGCCACGTGTCGCGGCGTGATTCGCCGCGACATTAAAAAAACAATTTTTTTTTTTTTTAAATAAGGAAAGTGGCGGGCCCCACCGGAAGACATACCTTTTTAGGTGTCTAATGCAGATGCTCTAAGTATGTACGGCTCTTGCCTCCTGTATCCGTCGGCAGATTTCCCGGTAAAATTTCACTCCGTCATTGCAACGTGTTTTTATTTTTATTTTAATCGCGAATCTTTTTTTTTTTTTTTTTTACTTTTTAAATCACAAATCGTTTTTTATTTACTTATCGTGGTTGTTAAAATTGAATTAAACAAAACGGCCCATTTTGTTTTTTGGCACTGTCTGATTTTTTTTCCCCTCAAACCTTCTTCTGATTTTGTATAATATTCTTGGTTGTTTCGATGCTATTCGAATTTCGAGCCATGGTAAGTGCTTTTCACTCACTCAAATATAGATAACCATTTTCAACCAAATTTTGTTCCTTTTGTATTTATGAATGGTTATCTACTCCCTCCGCTTCAGAATAGATGATGTTTTATATATTTTATCTTGTGTCAGAAATTTGATGTTTTAATCTTTTTACTTTATTTTTATTGATAAATTATAAATATCAAGATGTAATGATTGAAAAGAATTATGTTACTATTGGTTTATAATTATTAAAATAATTCTTGATAAGAGAAAATAATATATATTAAAAATGTAATGATTATTTTCTTAATTTATGTAAAATATCCTTAACATCATGTACTGTGAAACAGAGGGAGTATATTTTATGGAGTACGTAAAACTGAAAAATGGTTTTAGTTCGCATCTTGTCTTTTTCACTTTGTATTTATATGTTCAATATTATATTATATAGTGTGGTAGTATAATAAAATACCGGATATGAAGAACCAACCAAGTTGTTCTCGCTGGTCGACGTAAGAGAGGCTTAACTTACTCAAGTTAGTATGAAGACAAAGAGGATAATTTTAAATATATGATCACCTTTTAAGTCCTTAAAAACAATGTAATAACTCTATGGTTATAATTTTATAAAGATAGAGATCCATTTTCTATAAATGTTAGAGAATAGATATTATGATGGATAACATTTTTGTGAACTGTAAATCTGTCAAAACTCATTTAAAATCGTATAAGTAACTAAAATAGGATTAATGCAAAAATATGATTTTTAAAACTGATGTAATAGCAAAAAAAAAAATTAAACTGATCAAAACTTGTAAGAATGGCTTGTAGTAATGTTTAGGTCGTACATATGTGAATTAGAAACGAATAAACGATCAAGAAACTAGTGGATCGAAACAAAATAACCTTAACTAAATATACTTCGGAGCTGGGAGGGTGGAATTTAGCAGAAACTATAAAATTTGGACGAAATCAAAACTATTGATATAATATTGGGCTGTTATAGATATTAGAGGAAATTCCAATAAAACATATAATGAATACGTGGCGAAAAGCGTAAGGACAGCCTCTTCGCTGTCTCTGTCTGTTCGCCGCCGAGAGACGGAGAGAGTGCTCTTCTCGTTGTTTGTTGCTTCTCCTCCGGAGAAACACTAAATAAAAAAATGACGGAGGATGAGGTAGCGATGGAAGTGGAAGCTGTAGAAGCAGTTTACGGCGAAGACTGCGTCATATTGGATTCAAATCCTCCTCATCTTCACCTCCATATAAAGCCTCGTACCGCCGAGATCTCCTCTCAGCAGGTTTTTTTGTTCTCCGGTTTTTGATGTAAGTTTCTAATGATTTTATTCTTCGGAATCGATAAATGCCTTCTTTTTATTTGCTAAACTCGAAACCATCGGAGAACCCGGAATTTACTCATTTAGATTGTCAGATTAGGGTTCGGATTACTAGTTTTGCTCTTAAGAAATATATTTTTTTTTGTTTCTAGTTCAGTGTTTGTGTAGCAACAACTTAGTGATCCTCTGATATATCTTTTGCGTATGATTGGTTTTGTATGTAATGCTGACATTAGTTTTGCTCTGCAGTTTGTGGAGGCGGTTGTAAGAATACAAGCAGGTTCTAAGGTAGATTTGGTGTCAATGTCATTATCATGGAGCTTTTCTTTGAGAACTATTGAGCTAAAGTATCTTCTTTTGTTATTACAGTATCCAGAGGAACCACCTGTAATTAGCATGATTGAATCCAAGGGGCTTGATGAGCAAAGGCAAAAGCATTTGATTGGCATAGTGCAAGAGAAAGCTTCTCAGCTAGCATCTTCTTTGATGCTAGTAGAACTTTGTGAGGTAACAACTCCATAAATTCTTCAACTTTGCACCATTTCACTTCATCTTCTTGATGAGAAATAGACGACTGGTAGATGTAGTATAGTTAAAAGGAAAGAAGGCCTATGTAGATTAAGAAAAAACTTAACTTTGCTGAATCACAAAGCAAACCATGTGCGAAGATATGCATATGCAATCTTGATTAAGATTAGAATCTCATGCAGTGTACTAAACATATATGTTTTTAGGAAACAGTTGAGAGGCTCACGATTATGAATCACCCAGATGGAGACTGCCCACTGTGTTTGTATCCATTATTCCCTGAGGATGGTGGGAGTAAACAAATGCCATTTATGAAGCTGATGTCTTGTTTTCATTGTTTTCACTGGTAAAGAAATTCCTCAGTTACAATTCCATTTTCTCCCTTATGTTGCGATTATTTTGCAATGTTTTAAGGTGTCTAATTGTTCTTTATTGATTTCAAGTGATCAGTGAGTGCATCATTAGGTGGTGGAATTGGCTTCATACACAGAAAGATGCTGATTCAAAATCTAGTGATACTTTGCATATGCGTAGAGGAACAAGTGCTCATGAAGATTTGTATCATAGGGTCTTTTTTTATGGAAGTTGGAAACGATAATGGTGTTCTCTGAATGGATGCTTAACGAAATAATCTAACTAAATAAGTATTGCAGGTAATTCTGGATCAGCGGGTAAAAGTTTGGGAAACTGTCCAGTGTGCCGCAAAGTTTTTCATGCGAGTGATATTGAACATGTTCTTGACTTAGTTGGTGCTCAATCATCTCTACAGGTGAGGGAGCCATCAACTTTGGATTCAGTCCATTGCCTTTCATTGATCTAACCCTTCAATCCACAATCCAAGATTCAACTTTTAATCCTCGTTTATCTACTGCATTGGTTTACACTGAACAGGACTCTAGTTTAATACGAGGGGAGGACCAATACCCGTTGCTCCAATCAAATTCAGAGAACATAAGAAGAGAGCGGTTTGAGGCAATTCTAAAGACGCAGGAAGAAAAAGGCGGTTTGGTTCAACCGAAGAAAAACATATCGGTTGTGCCTGGTATGTATCTTCCTCCACCAGCTCCTGCATCATCATCATCAAATGAAGAAGAAGCCGGTCAAAGTCAAGAACAAGGAGAAGAAGCTCCCAAAGAAGCCGGTCAAAGTCAAGAACAAGGAGAAGAAGCTCCCAAAGAAGCTGAATCAGAGGCAAACACAAGCAGCTCCACCAACAGAAGAGGCAGAGGCAGAGGCTGGGGACATAATATCAACCGAAGGAAGCCTAATTGGCAGGATCCAAGAAAACCGACGAGGCAATGGGTGCAGAGAGCCAGAGAAGATGACAGATAATTTATTCTTCGAATTTTGTGTGATACATCAAACTCAAAACACAAGTTTATACTTCATAAACTGGTCGAAGAATTATATATTCGGTTAATATATCTTTATCTTTTACCAACTTTAAATCAACGTGAGCAATTTTTGTTTTTGTTTTGACAATTAGCTTTTTAATACCGTGGCCGTCTGTACAAACAATAAGGTGGGAACTGAGACCGTGACTGCGAAATGAAGATACAGAGTCGTCACTTAGTTGGGCCTCAATATTAATTGGGCTTGGGCTTTTAATAGCTAAGAAGTGTTAATATCATAACATTGGGTTTGGGCTTTTAATAGCTAACTAAGTATTCATATCATAAGTCATGGCACAGCTAAACCGGTTTACGATCTGAGTGGGTAATTAGAAACATTTAGCTTAACCGGTTCATAATCGGAGTCTTTTGTACCGATCCCATTGTCGCAATTTCCGAATTCATTATCGCCGGCGATTCTGCTCATCTATTCGATGTCTTCTCCGTCAGGGGTCGCCGATCTCTTGGCCGCGCTTTCTTACCGACTTCAGAATGGAAATCAGTTATTCGAAGAAGAACCGGCAGAGTCTTCTTCGTCTATGGAACTCGCTATCTCGGAGCTTAACCGTTCTCTGACTCTGGATACCGGCGGCGAGGATTCTGGGGTTAGGGTTTTGGACGCAGCTTTATCTCTAATTTTCTTCAAGGCACCTCAGGTTAGCATCATTTCTACTGAATTCTGGATTCGTATTTTCTCTACATATGTTGGGTTCTTACTTGTGTTTTAATTTCTTCTCAGATATTTGATTCGGCGATTGAGTATATTGTGCAAACTATTGTTTGCACCTTATCATCTTCAATCAATTTTAAGGTACTTAGGTATCGAAACGAGGAATCATTACAGTTTGGGAGCTCCAATTTACCTCAGTGCTCTGAAGAATTGATCGAAATATCTAAGGATATTATTGATAAATTGGGGGCAAATGGTGGGTTTTATTTGGCATTTCTTCGTGTTATCTTAAGTTTAAAATTTTGTTCTTTCATATTTTCTCTGACTTGAAACTGTTTATAGGAAGATTGGCTACACTATTGTTCCAAGCTGTTGTGAGATCAGCAGCTTCAACATCATGCAGCGCGAATAGAAAGTTAATGTATGGAAGAAACAGGGCTGTCTCGAAACTTCTTACTTACTTGCCTAGAGAATCACGAGATACCTCTGAGGTTTGACCTCTCGTACTGTTTCTATCCCAAGCTATTTTAGTCTACATTTTCCTGCTCTGTTTTTTTTTTTTCATATTAGTCGATAGAATTTGTGAAACTGAAGCCACAGCTTCTGCGATGTTTGCTCTCTTGTTTCAGACAAAAGGTAGACCGGTCTGACACTTTTTGATGATCAGGATCCTGTTCTGGTATCAAGATCCGTTGTCTTTGAAGGAAGATGTTTCCAGAATCTTGAAAGTTGTGGTGGAAAGGCCGTTCCTTTGTCTACAGAAGGAGCTCTTCGAGAAGGCAGAGTGGCATGATATTGTCGTCTGCTTAGCACTATCTCCTTCTATGTTTATCAACACTAGGGCCCTCTTACATATGTGGTTTTGCTTTCGTGAGTTCCTATCCAATTCGTGTCATGTAATCTTGTGCTTTGTCATCTCTAGCTTTCTATCTTTCTTGCTTTCTGATGCAATTTCGTTCTTAACACCAGGGGACTTGCTTCTGTCTTTGAATTGCTTGCCGGTTTGGTCTCTGCAATAGTGAACATTGTTGCACGACCATCCCTGTGGGGTATACCAATGGAACTAGCTTCCATGTTGCCATTCTCTGATGCATACTTTCCTTTCCAGTGTCAATTTCTGAGAATATTGGCTGGTCCTCTCACCTCCAAGTCCCTCCTAATGTTGGCTCATACTGTCAGTAAGACATTATCTGTTCCTGGGCAACAACTACAGGATACTAATTGCAGCCTACTCCAATAAAAGTTCGAGCATTAGATGACAAAACTGAATGGTAACTTTACATGACGATGCAAATTGATTCTTAATTATACATATGTATGTGTACAAGTGCGTATGTGTGAATTTTTAATGATGCTGTATCTTCTGGCAGGGCCTTGGCTATTAACTTCCCAGATTGGTTTTATTTTGCTTCTGCTACGCTCTTCTCAAAAGGAAATTCGTTAGAAAATATCCACTATAGATACACTTCACAAGAGGCTGATTGCAGACAAGCATGTGATCTGGAAGGTCTCTCCACCGCTGCGGCAACATATATTGCTTGGATTCTGAACCCCGCAACTGGAACCATTCAAGAATCGCTTAGTAA
This sequence comes from Cardamine occulta, assembly GCA_028015245.1. Lineage (NCBI taxonomy): Eukaryota > Viridiplantae > Streptophyta > Magnoliopsida > Brassicales > Brassicaceae > Cardamine > Cardamine occulta. Next base: position 1,447,508 of record CM051380.1, on the reverse strand, counting down.
GTCTCTCATTAGAGTCTCAGAGATATGTATCAGCCAAAGTTTCGGCTCAGAAGCACATCGTAGTGAGACTATAACTGGCAAGAGAAAGAAACCAGATAGGCTCGTTTCTGGCAAAATAAAGGCTGCCAGTATAGTGGAAGACCTATTGAGAGAATTTGAAAACAAAATCACCAGTTCAGTTTCTTATGAATTGGATTCTCAGAAAACACATCCATCTTTCAGCTCTGGCCTCCAAAACAATTTGTTGGTAAGAAGAGTGGTGGTTGGCGTACTGATTGGTTCTCCAGATTCAGTAACAGATGAGGAGTATGAACTGGTACTGCACTATGCTGCAAGTGGGAAAATTCTTACCATTAAGAAATCACGGGGTACAGGATTCAAACAAGCAAAGGGAATCTCTAGAATATCTGCTTTGTTATCGAATGAAATAACCAAGGAGGAGGCTATTGAAGGCACACGCCTTGTTTTTAACTTAGTTGACACTTTGGAGAGTATGTGTGTATCAAGTTTTGAAGCTGAAGAGGATGCTGAGGAGTTTATTAACCAATTTAAGCTAAGATCCAGCAAATACTTAGTCAAATGCGTCGACCGTCTGATTCAACTCCACTGTAAAGAAGATGGAGATTCAACACTAAGTGACATTAATATCAGACTGATGCAATGGACAGTAAAAGGACAAGACGATCAACATATGAACAAAGATCTTGATAATATCGCTGCCAAATTGACCTGCAAATTATCGCCGGCGTAACTGTCACCCTTTAGCCTGACTTGTGTCATATTTGGTGGTAGACGGTTTTGGGAAAATGGTGATCAGATATGAACTGGTTAGAGCACTCACACGACTGGGATGAAGATTTAAATGGTGGTCAGAAACGAGAATTGATTGCCTTGGTTCTTGTATTTAGTATATACTAGTACAGTCGTTAGTGACAAGCCTATTTAGTCTTCAAAGTAGCAAAATTCTTGGCTAAGTTGATTTCAGACTTGGTATGCTTAAAAATCATTACATTACATGACATGAGACTATTTGTATGTATGGACTATGGAGATGGAAGCCAAGTTTAGGCATTCAGATGGAAAGAGATGTATTTCTTATTCCAACTGTTTTGTTTATTTCCGCTGTGTGGATCTTTTATCCTCACACAGTAACTAGGGATAAAGACAAGAAGGGACATGGGAGAGATTCTGTCTATTGGGTTCTGGGAGGGACACAAGGGCAATAAGAAGATTCAGAGAAATCCGGTAAATCCTGATCCATCTGGTTTCACTTTCAGACAAGAACTGAAGAGTTGTCACTCGAGAGAGACGGACCCCACACACCCCCACTCGATTCCCTTAATTCATATCCAGGACCAGAATGAAACCGGTGCCATCAATTTTAAAACTCAGATTATTTACATTATCCTTATTCAACACTTTCTTGGAAAAAAAGGAACACAACTGACCTCACAATGCTAAAAATACATCATAATTAAGGACAAAAAACAAGAGCTAACAATTGCTTTCGTAGTAGTAATAATACTTTAAAACTTTAAGAGTTGAAGCTTTTTTGTTACTATAATAACTCGATAAGAATATCGCATGTATACATAAAACAATGTCCTACTTGATAGAGTAGGAGCGAGTGCATACCGTTTGAAGAGACTCCATGAACAAAGCAGAGAAACTTGTTAAAGCTTGGAACACACCAGGCAACCCTGTCTGCAGATTATTCAAAGTCATGGCTCTTGTCACTTCTATTGCCTTTGAATGCTTCATCATCTCTTCCTCTACTCTCCTTTGGCAAACCGCAAGCTCTGATTTTTTATCGCTTAGCGGGTCACGAGCATCTAACATGTGTTGGTTATCAGGTCCTGAATCTGGTAAACCCACACCCACCATTGAGTAAGACTGGTAATATTTCCTCTCTAGGTTTCTAAGCGACGAAGCCTTCTTCTCGAGCTCTTTCGATGCTGATTCTGTTCTTTTCTTGATCTTGTGTTCATCAGCTTGTTTCGCAGATATCACGTGCACAACATTGATAAAGCTTTTTATTGCTTCAGATGCGACTGTATCGGGAACACGGTCTAGAGCGAGTTTCCACTCATCGCAGAACGCGTAAGCATCAAGCGGCTCTTTTTGGTGATTGGCGGCGTCTTCTTGGCAAACCGGAAGAAGTGTTAGCTTGAACCAGGCGTGAACTGAGTGTATGAATTCACGTTGGAATTTGATCAGACGACTGAAACTGGAGTGCCAAGAAGAGACAGCTGATTCTAAATCACGGGTCGCTTGTCGGTGTAGCTCAGATGTCGATTCGCCTTTTCCTGATCTGTTGATGAGCCCTCGAACTTGCTGCACGATGCTGTTCTGAGTCTCGTGGAATTGATGCATAGATCTCCACATGTACATAAAGCTGCATTAGGTATTCAAAGAAAAACAGAGATTAATGTCTCCTATTGTTTAGTTCAGAGTCTCATAATGACTTTGTCAAACAAAATGTCTCAAATTGATTACAAAATTCACATGATGAATACCAGAAACCAGAAGATATTCATCTCTGCTGAAACTAGATATTTTTCGATAAGCCTAAATGTAATGTTATTGCCTCTTAAGTTTGAGATATGATTACCAATTGCAGCAGCTTACAACTAGTAACTTTAACAGGCTAAGCTGTAAGACTTAAAAAGCTAAGAACTAAATTGTAACAGTGGATAAGAGAGGTAACCTTTTTGTCTCACTCTAAGCATATCAAGGACCACAGAATTCTAAAGCGCATGGCCCTTAAATTGTCTCATTATTGTTCACCTACTTATTGAGTCCACAAGATTCTTTTGAAAATATGATAAGTGGCTTTAAGAAACCAAACGGGTAAATAATGATTGCTTGCCAAAACTGTCAAATTCAGGAAAAATGTTGGATCACAAGATAACATCAAGCAACAGATGATTCAGCTATTTAGGTAGAGCAAACTCACCCATGACAGAGTTCAACAAGTTGAGGAACAAGGTCAGTATCACGAAGACGGATTATGGCAGTAGATGTGGTTGTAACAGCTTGAGAAGTAACAATGATCAGTGACTGTAACCTTGTTATAGAAGCCTTTGTCTTGTCTAGCTTAACTTCATCCTCCCCTTTATACTCTTGGCTTTGAAGTTGTGATAACTTCTTCTCATGCTCAATCTTCAAGCCTTCTCTAGCCTAGAAAAATCAATTGGTAAATATCATGAAAGTAAAAGGCTACAAGAGTTTGATTTGGAGACACTCTAAGAGACCTTGATTTCTTCATACAGCTTCTTCTCCCATGCCAAGAGACGGTCAAGAGTGGAACAGAGGCTATTCGAACTATTTGGTTGATCCAGCGCCGTCGTATCTAGCCTGTACTTGACTGCCAATGGCGGCTTTGAGGTCCATGTCGAGCTCAAGTTGCTTAATATGCTACTCGAATGAATCACCGTTTCTAATAAACAAATTTCACAATGTCACAAACTCAATTTCATCAAAGCATGGATTATTCCAAGTTACTAAAGCGAGAAAACAGAACAAACGAAACTCACTCTTCAACTGGCTGAAACTACGATCGAGCTCAGCTCTGCCGAGCTCGAGCATCTTGGAGACTTGATCGCCGGCGGTGGCAGCATTGTCGAAATTCTCCCTGATTGCGTCAACAATTTCTTTCAAATCCTTATGTCTAACCACCATCTTCATATCAGCGATCTCTCCTCCGCCTCTATAGCTACCGGAAGAGATCGTCGCATCGTCTCCTTTGTCATATTTTCCTTGTTCAGAGCCACCGTATTCTTGCGGCATTGGTGAAGGTTTCTGATGGTTCCGTCTCATCGAATTACTTCTCACCGTAGATCCAAAGTCAGAGCGACTCCCGATCTCGGAAACTGACTCTCTCTCGTCATCTTCCTCCTCCTCCTCCTCTGCTTCCGAGGAGCTCGTCGTGCTGTAATGATCGTGATCTTCCCATTCACTACACTGTACTTCCTCTCTCTCCATCTCCGTCTCCTCCTCCACCGCACTGCTCATTGATTCAAACTGCTTCTGCTTCCTCGTGTGGAAAAAATCATACTCTGACCTCTCTGTTTCGGTATCTTCATCGTTAAAGCGATTATCGAAGTTCTGTTTCTTCTCTTGAGCCTTCCTGTTGAAGAATTCGGAATCGGGAGGAGACGGAGGGTAGAAATTTTCCCAGTTCCAGACGGAGGAAGCATGGGAAGGAGTAGCTGAGTAAGTAGAGTTCTGATAAGCATTGGGATAGAAATTGGATCTCTCACTTCTCGGAGAAGACGATGGACTTGACTCCGAGAGAATATGAGGTAGCCTAGGTTTGGGTTGCTGCTTTCTGCGTCGATTGGAAGAAGCGGAGATAACTGAAGGCTGCTTGGTAGAGGCAACGGAAGGAGACAGAGGAGGGGGAGGAGGAGGATGAACAGAAGAAGGAGCTGGCGACGGCGAAAAACGTGGAGGGGCAAATTTGGCCGGCGATTGTTCAGAAAGAGGAGGAGGAGGATGATGGAGGAAAACTGCCGGAGTTTGATCTGATACAGATAGAGGCTCACCGGCGGCGAATGAGGAAAGAGCAGATCCAGTGAGACGAAGCGATCGGCAGTAATCGGCGTGAGCGGCGGCGAGATGATGGCGAGCGTAGACAGCTTCCTTCATCAGACGACGGCGATCCTTACAGCGCCGTACAGCATCTTCGTTATCGAGCTTGGACGCTGCACATCCCATCTTTTCTGCTCCTTCAGGTTTCTTCTACTTCTTCTTCAGCTTCGTTACGGTGGCGCGTGAGCTCACGTCGGCTCTGCATTATTCAAAACAGAATCATAGAGAAAGGGAAAAAAGTTATATAGCTGTTTCCAGATTTTCCACTAGACACTCACACTGTACTCAGTTTTCTCATATTTATCGGAAAAAACAAAATTTAACCGACAAAAAATCAATAATAAAATATATATTTTTCCTTTTTCCTCGACAAATAAACGAGTCAGTGACTGTCATGTTACCTGGACTAATCTTTTTACCTTTCGGTTTCCTTTTTTTTTGTTAGTTAAAAATTAAAAACTTAGAATAAAAAATAATGCGACATTTTCTGACACAATTATTAACGGTTACCAGAACCTAACATTACAATACTACCGTTAAATCAGATTTACAAACAAATAACTAGAATATTAAACTGTTCATTAAAGCAACACAAAAAGACAACTTCTGGTTGACGTAAAAAAATAGTCAATTTGTGATTTACTGATAGCTCTTTAATTAAATGGAATATTGTGAATCCAATTATTCGGAAGCAAAAAAAACTAAAAAGGGTAGTGGATGTGAAGCTTGTGAGCTAAGGTCCAAGATGAAAAAACACCGATAAGAAGAAAACGGCAAGACGGTGAAAGCTGAAGCTGAAAACGGTGAAAAGTGTTACTTTCCTCTTTGAACAAGTCTTTAATGAATAGAACAAAAACCACATGCATTTTTCCCATTTTCTTTTTTTTTAAGCTTTTTAGTTTCTTTACCAATCACTTTGTTCAAAAAGACTCATCATCATCGCCTATAAAACCGACACCAAAGCTGTGGATGCTTTTTATAAATCAGACTCGGATTTTAAGTTATTTTATAACTATAAGGGCCAAAGGGGCATCTAATTCGTCTTTCCCACCTTTTTCTCGATCTCTTATATGTGTAGATTCTTTTTTAATATTATTTGGTAGCCAAAACTACCAAACTGTCTTCGATTCAGTATACACAAATTACTGAAAAATCGAAGATAACACTTATGTGTATTCATTACAATTTACTACACGTGGTTTTTTTTTGTTATGAATATATTGAATCATAAAGAACACAATGGAATAACAAATGTATTTTTTTCTAAAGTGCTAAAAATGATGCAACATATACAACTAGGCAAAACACATTAATGGTATCAATTTGGGGGAGGGGAGAAAATGATAAAGACCGTGTCCATGAAAGGCAGGCCTCAGTACTAAACCCATTTTTTGAGTGAATTTGGGAGAAATAGTCATATTTTGGTTTAAAATGTTACTTATTATAGTGTAATATATAGAGTGGGTAACAATTCGGTAAACAGTACAAACGGAAATAACCTTTACACATCTTCAACCTTTCTTTATCTTTACTATATGCGAAAGTTTTCTTTTTTTCCTTTTTTTTGGCCCATTCTAAGAAAAAAAATTAATTCAATCTTTCCGCATATGTCATGGTTGAATATTTTAAAGTGATAAAAATAATTATTACAATTTTAATTTAAAATATGTCATTCTATAGAAAATATAGAATCAAATGATATAATTAATATTCAATCTATTAATACAAACTCAAATATATATAGTTTTCTACTGCATGCTAAATAAATAGAATGACATTTTATATAGCCAAATAAAGTTTATTCGATAAACCAACCAGTTCACGAATAGCATAGAACATTCGTACTAGAGTTTACTAGAGTTCAGCTAGTGGCTAGTGCAGTTGACACTGGAATCTGCAGCTCCAAAACCAAAAGCTGTAGATATCATCAATGACCATGAAAAGCTTTATTTTGATAGGTTTTCTCAATCTGAAGATGCACTTTGAAATTATTGATGCATATGGATACTTCTTGACCAGTTGCATGATATGTCAGCTCCAACAAGGTACAATTAATTTCATCCTTATTGTATAATCTTCCGTAATCGGTACGGCCATGGATCTTGCTCTCAGAATCTAATTAAACTATAACAAACAGAAAAATAAGAAGGCAAGAAACTCGTCGAAAAGACGTCCGACTAAATTGTTGTTGTCCACTAAATGGTCCTTGTCGTCTGAAGATTTTATATGGTCAAAAATTCTTATATATATAGTTTAATGATTGATTGTTTTGCTATAATGGAGGGTGTTAAGCTATCAAGGATCTCGGAATATCCTGATTAGCGTAGAAAATAAACAATTCCCAACATCATGGATCACCACTATCTTAATTGTTTATTATAGAGTTTAACGTTTTGAAGGTTTTTATTTCACGTTCTAAGAATAGGACCGATTTGTTGTGCTAAATAATGCGATTAAGGGTGAAAATAAAGATTTTTGATCGAATTATTTGACGCGTGTGCCAATTGTTTTTTCTTTTTCTTTTTTTTTTGTCCCTCTAACCTTTTCAATAGGCAATAACAGAGGTCAATGTTTTGATTGGTTCGACCTTAGACAATAACATCTTAGTCAGATTCTTTTGACTTTTTAAGAATTTTTTATTTCCTGTTTGGTAGGAGCAAGAGTTACAATCTAGGATTCTTACGGAGGTAAAATGTTAATAAAGAGAAGAAACCTAAAGAATAGGCTAATTGTTATTATATCCAATGTAATGCAGTTTAGTTTAGTTTAGTTTAGATTTCTTACTACCCTAATGCCGGTAGACGCTGAGACGCCTCAAATTTGCATATCCTTCTACGTCTTCAAATGTGCATTGGTAATGAATATTCCTTTTCGCAGATCTATTTTTTTCTTTCTTATTTTAACTACATTTTACGGTAAATTACATTTTTTTTTTAAAGAAAGAAAGTTGAATGGTAACTTGAATGAGTCAAGCATTGGGTTAATTTGGCCGGCAAATCTTTGAACTTGTGATTATATAGATCGTCTTTTCTTCCTTATATGTCGCCTGCATTACACATTTGTCTCAACTCCCAGATTTCCCCCTGTTTGTTTCAAAAGCTTGTTCTGTTTCCTTCGTGAAGGTCAAGCTTTGGTGATGTTTTGGTGAAGGTTTTTTTCTGGGTCCAGGTTTGTGTTTTATTCTGCCTTGCTTCCTTTTGATTCACGTCTGCATGGACTTAAAAATTAAAGTATTTCTTCAGGCAGAAGGAAAAGATGAACAAACTAACTTGGCTGTTGCAGATTTCATAACTGAATTTTAGTAACTTCCGGCTCAAGCAAAAAAGGAAGTTCGATATGACGGACATATCAGAAGCTCTCAAGGCTATCACCACCGAGAGCATTGATCTGGTATACATTTTTGTAACTCATTACTTTTTTGTTTCCAGGTTAAAACTATGATGAAATGCAATAATATGTCATGGATCGTTGCAGGAAAATGTTCCCGTGGAAGAGGTTTTTCAACATCTTAAATGCACAAAAGAAGGCTTAAGCTCCAATGAAGTGCAGGAGCGACTTACAGTGTTTGGTTACAACAAACTTGAGGAGAAAAAGGTTTAAAACTCGCATTTATCCATTTATTCTCTCTTGTTCTATCTATTTTAATGTTATGTGGATCTCTCTTTGTATTTGGTTTCTGCAGGAGAGTAAGATACTCAAGTTCTTGGGGTTCATGTGGAATCCACTTTCATGGGTCATGGAAGCTGCAGCCCTCATGGCCATTGGTCTTGCACATGGAGGAGTACGTCTTTTGTTCCCTCACATTCATATGTAAAATTCTGCAAGGTCTCGCTTAAAAACAGTTTTGATACTGATGAAACTAATTTGTTTCATCTGTTCAGGGCAAGCCACCGGATTATCACGATTTCGTGGGTATTGTGGTCTTACTTTTGATAAATTCAACAATCAGTTTTGTAGAAGAAAACAATGCTGGCAACGCAGCTGCTGCTCTCATGGCTCAATTAGCCCCTAAAGCCAAGGTTTTGTTTCCTTTTTGTTACATTCATTTAAAACTTAATGATGGGAGCTTATTTATTAATCAACTGTTTTAGGCCATCCGCGATGGGAAATGGAATGAGATAGATGCAGCTGAGTTGGTTCCAGGAGATATAGTTAGTATTAAACTTGGAGATATCATTCCTGCCGATGCTCGTCTTCTTGAAGGAGACCCTTTAAAGATTGATCAGGCAAGTGTTCTACTTCTTGATATGGGTGATAACATAACTCTGCATCTTGATCTCTCTTTCGACTAATCTTGGTTAGTTTGATCTTTTCTCCAGTCAGCACTTACAGGTGAATCTCTTCCGGTAACCAAAAACCCTGGTGCGTCAGTGTACTCTGGTTCAACATGTAAGCAAGGTGAAATAGAAGCAGTTGTTATAGCGACTGGTGTCCACACTTTCTTTGGAAAGGCGGCTCATCTTGTAGACAGTACTACACATGTTGGTCACTTCCAAAAGGTTTGTATCACACATTGGAGTAAAACTATGAAATTTTCAAAGGTGTTTTTTGGATTCAATGAGTTATTACCTTGTTGTATATATTGATTTACAGGTTTTGACAGCAATAGGAAATTTCTGTATCTGCTCGATTGCAGTAGGAATGGCGATAGAAATCGTTGTTATTTACGGTCTTCAAAAGAGAGGTTACCGTGTTGGTATCGATAACCTTCTTGTCTTATTGATTGGTGGAATCCCCATTGCAATGCCTACTGTTCTCTCTGTTACAATGGCTATTGGTGCTCATCGCCTTGCTCAACAGGTCAATACAAGTCTTTAAGACATATTCAGTTGATTTTGTGTGTTTTAGTCTAACGACGGTTGAATCCATTTACAGGGTGCCATAACAAAGAGAATGACAGCCATTGAAGAAATGGCAGGAATGGATGTTCTGTGCAGTGATAAAACTGGTACTCTCACGCTAAACAAGCTTTCCGTGGACAAGAATCTAATCGAGGTTTGAATCTAATCGAGGTTTGAATCTAATCGAGGGATGATGATGCAGTAAGAGCACTTTGATCTCTTTTGTTACAGGTCTTTAAGAAGGGCATCGACAGAGATATGGCTGTGCTTATGGCTGCAAGAGCTGCACGTTTAGAGAACCAAGATGCTATTGACACGGCAATTGTTTCAATGTTGTCAGACCCTAAAGAGGTATAATTATTGATTAAAGACTCAACTTTCAGCAAACTAGATTCAAAGCTATGATGTATTGATCTTATACTTTTGTACTTCAGGCACGTGCTGGAATTAAAGAACTCCATTTTCTTCCATTCAGTCCAGCTAATAGAAGAACTGCATTAACCTACCTTGACGGAGAAGGCAAAATGCACCGTGTGAGCAAAGGGGCGCCTGAGGAGGTTATAAACATTTGCCATCAACTTACCTTTATAAACTTTACTCATTCTTTTCTGAGATATTGTTTCCTTCTCTAGATATTGGATATGGCACACAACAAATTAGAAATTAAGGATAAGGTACATGAAACAATCGACAAATTTGCAGAACGTGGCTTAAGATCACTTGGATTAGCATATCAGGTGAGACATAATTAACTAATTTTACGAGTAAAATATCCACTTGTGATAACGTTTTTAAAAATCTCATTTCAATAATTAATAGGAAGTACCAGATGGCGATGTTAAAGGAGAAGGTGGTCCATGGGACTTTGTAGCTCTTCTTCCTCTGTTTGATCCTCCTCGTCATGACAGTGCACAGACAATTGAAAGAGCACTTCATCTTGGAGTTAGTGTTAAAATGATCACAGGTACAGAGTCAGTCTTTAGGTCCTAGCTACACGACCTTGGATTCTTGTGTACTCATAAAATGTCAACACTTGTAGGTGACCAGCTTGCGATTGCCAAAGAAACAGGAAGAAGACTTGGAATGGGAACAAACATGTACCCATCTTCATCTTTGCTCTCTGATAACAACACTCAAGCAGTTTCCATTGATGAACTTATCGAAAACGCAGATGGTTTTGCAGGAGTCTTTCCTGGTAACCTTACTTACTTTGTAAACTACATTTGAATAACTATGATCTCTGAGCGATATCTAACAAATGCTTTACTGATTTATAGAGCATAAGTATGAGATTGTGAAGAGATTACAATCCCGAAAACACATATGTGGTATGACTGGTGATGGAGTGAATGATGCACCTGCCTTGAAGAAAGCTGATATTGGAATTGCTGTGGATGATGCCACTGATGCTGCTAGAGGTGCTTCTGATATTGTCTTAACAGAACCTGGTCTTAGTGTTATCATCAGTGCTGTCTTGACTAGCCGTGCAATTTTCCAGAGGATGAAAAATTACACGGTACATAAATGCTTCAGCCTCATTCACTTATTACCTAAGTTTAAATTTAATTCTTAGATTGATTATATTGTTTACCTTCATTTTGCAGATATATGCTGTTTCTATAACTATACGTATTGTGGTAAGTTTCTACGTCGGAAAGGCATCAGAGTTTTTGGTCTTATATTCATCTGATAACACATTTATTCTATGCATTTGTGTTACAGATGGGTTTCATGCTTCTATGTGTCTTCTGGGAATTTGACTTCCCTCCCTTCATGGTTCTTGTTATTGCAATCCTTAACGATGGTTTGTTACTATTAACTTCTTCGATGATTCAGCTCAAGCTTTTTGGTGTTTCTTAAAGCATTAACTCTGATAAATTTGCTTTCATGTTGAAAAGGTACTATAATGACCATATCCAAGGACAGAGTCAAGCCTTCACCAACTCCAGATTGTTGGAAACTCAAGGAAATTTTTGCAACTGGTGTTGTCCTTGGAGCTTACTTGGCTGTCATGACCGTTGTGTTTTTCTGGGCAGCATACGAAACTAACTTCTTCCATGTAAACTATACATTATCCCTTGACTCTAAACTTCAACTGTACAGCAGAATAATAACTTTCTTTCTTTGCTTTTCTCTTTTATGGTAGAATATTTTCCATGTGAAAAACTTCAACCAGCACCATTTTGACATGAAAGACAAGAAAGTAGCAGCACATTTGAATGAACAGATGGCTTCCGCGGTCTACCTTCAAGTCAGCACAATCAGCCAAGCATTGATCTTTGTGACTCGTTCTAGGAGCTGGTCATTTGTTGAACGACCTGGTTTTCTTCTTGTTATTGCTTTCCTAATTGCTCAGCTGGTAATGAGATTTTCCTCATCTCTCTTATACTCTTCCTTAATTACTACTTACCCTCTTCATCCACTTATGTATTTTTTAAAGGTTGCATCGGTGATATCAGCAACGGCAACATGGCCTTTTGCTGGAATCAGAAGCATTGGATGGGGTTGGACTGGAGTTATTTGGATATTCAACATTGTAACTTACATGTTACTTGATCCTATCAAGTTTCTAGTCCGTTATGCACTAAGTGGCAAATCCTGGAACCGAATGGTCGACCAAAGGGTCCGTATATAACAAAAGACAAAATCTTTTACTTTAAGTTTTGGTACTTCTACAATTGCATTGGCCTAACTAAATCTCGTGATTTGTTTCTAGATTGCACTCACAGGCAAGAAGAATTTTGGCAAAGAAGAAAGAATGGCTGCATGGGCCACCGAGAAGCGTACACAGCACGGTTTAGAGACCGGTCAAAAGCCGGTTTACGAGAGAAATAGCGCAACAGAACTTAACAATATGGCTGAGGAAGCTAGAAGGCGCGCAGAAATTGCAAGGTTGATTTTTTATAACTTTCTTATTAGAATGTTTCAGTGATGATCTTAATTATGTTTTATATTTCTGATGACTTTTGCAGAATGAGAGAGGTTCAGACATTGAAAGGGAAAGTCGAATCAGCTGCAAAGTTGAAAGGCCTTGATCTTGAGGATGCTAACAGCAATAACTACACAATTTGAGAGAGTCTCAATCTCTGCTTAATTAATTCATTTTCTGTTTTTTTCTTTTCTTTTCTTTCTATATGTATTACTATTCTTCTTAATATTGACTTTAATTTTGATATTTTGGTGGAAGATGTCTTTCATTTGATGCTTGTAACTTTCTTACTTTTATTTGATGAAAATTCATATTTGATTGGCTTTGTTCGGCTCTTAATAAAATAACACACTTTAGATGATGTTAACTCTTGTTTTGGTCTCTCTTCATACATGAGAATATCTAATATAGATTTTTGAAAGGGTTGACTGTCATTAATTTTGAATGGATTTACTTAATACTAAACCTAACGTACATGAGTAATTGGTTACTTCAGAAATGTAAATGGGAAAGATTATAAGTTTTTCCTATTGATCTATTTGCTAAAGGTTAATAATGTATACGTGGTTCGTTGAAAATTCAGAATCCTATAATTATTTAAACTTCAGAGAGTTATTTCGATACCATATTTGGACTAATTTAAAGATGTTTCTTTCCATAGTTGTTTCCAGGCCTTGTCATGCCATCTGTAAGCATAACAATTAAAAGAGATAAAAAGACACGGAACGTTAATTTAATAGTTTGTTTGTTTCTAATCAAATCTTTATTTCTCACACAAATCTATAATTACTTCTTTGACTAATTATCACACGCGCGTGGATAAGAGAAACCAACTAAAAAATCAACTTACTCACTAGCGCGTGCTTCACACGTGCTTAATTGTTGATAAAGAACAACCCCAAAGAGTTCTGTCTCATCGAACAAATATTATATTTCTCTGCGATCCTTCGAGAGGGTATTAAATCCACTTCGCCGGCGGACTTTTTGCCGGTGCCGGAGATTTACGAATCTGTTTCAAATTTACCATCTTTTTTTACTCCAACTAAAACCCTAGATTAAAATAGCTTCTCTTACCAGAAAAGGAAATTGTGGTTTCTTCCACTTGAGTTTTATCCGTTTTGTTCTCTTGAATAACAGGAAGAGAATGGCTTATCTGAAGTCAGCAATTATCATTGCCCTAATTTGCAATTTCGTCTCTATCGCTTCTTCTGTGCCTTTCATAGTTCTTCATGGTAATTTGTAATCTCATTTGCAATTGGTTGTTTTTGAATAGATACAGCAGCAATCATGTTCTTATTGATAAACTCATCATTCAGTTATGTTCATATTTGCTCTTTTTCTACTGAAGATTCTTTAGTTTGTGTGTGAAGTTTTCGATTTCCCAAGATTGTGTTCTTTTACATTCTCAGGAATTGGGGATAAATGCAGTAATGGAGGAGTGAAACAATTCACAGAGCTTTTAAGTGATTGGTCTGGTTCTCAAGGATATTGCTTGTATGTCCTCTTTTATTTACACTAGGCATATATTCAAATATAGCTAAAACTTTGGTATTAAATCCATTGTGCATCTTTGTAAATTCAGAGAGATTGGGAATGGCTCATGGGACTCATGGACCATGCCACTCCTTGATCAGGTACTGATGTCACATGTTGGAAGAATGATTCTTTTATGATTCTATTCCAGAAAAATAATCTGAGCTTTTGGTCTCCTTTTCTTGTGTGTTTTGCAGACAGCGGTTGTTTGTGAGAAGGTCAGATACAGTGCACTAAGTGTTTACTAATTTTGGCTTTTGAAAATATCCATTTGCATTATATGTGTGTGTTTAATACTACAGGTGAAAAGTATGCCAGAGCTTAGTGATGGTTACAGCATTGTGGGGCTTTCTCAGGGTAACATGATTGGTCGAGCTCTCATTGAGTTTTGCGATGGAGCACCACCTGTAAGTCCCATAAACGTGCATATGCATATGCGTATGAATGTTTGTATACTTGTATGGTATAGAGAGATATGAAAGGGCCATGCTTTTGTTCTAACGTTTTGAATCATATATTTTCCTCTAATGATTGTATTGTTGTGGTTGATATAGGTTAAGAATTTTGTATCGGTAGCGGGTCCTCATGCTGGCACTGCATCGATTCCTTTCTGTGGCGTAAGTAACTAACTCCCTCCAAAAGAAACAAGTAAAGATTGACATGGAGATTTTTGGTAATATTTTCTTGATTTTGCAGGCTACCTGGATTTGCATCATGTTGGACAGTATGATCAAAGCAGAGATCTATAGCGACTATATGCAGGTACTTCAGGAGTATTTCACCGCTTTTGCGCGATTTTCTGTTACGAAAGTGAAACTTAGTACATGTGGTTGAGTTTCAGGAACATTTGGCTCCAAGCGGTTTTCTCAAAATCCCGACTGTAAGTTTCTTTGGTTAAAGGTTCAAAAGGTTCGAATTTTTTTAATTCTTGTTGTAACTGAATGCTTTCATAGGACATAGCGGGTTATATGGAAGGTTGTAGGTTTCTCCCAAAGCTTAACAACGAACTTTCTGTTAAAAACTCGACTTATAAGGAGAGGCTCTCAAGCTTGGAGAATCTTGTGCTTATTATGGTCAGTCGTCCTAACTCTGCTATTAACTTGCAAGTTTTCTTTTTATGGTAACGTTTTATTTTTGATCGAATTCAGTTTGAGCACGACACAATACTGATACCAAAAGAGACCTCATGGTTTGGATACTATCCTGATGGATCTTTTAAGACAATTCTTCCGCCGCAAGAGGTAATAAAACCCTTCAATCAATGTTTCAAATGGCTCAATTTTGCAGATACATTGGTAAACGGACACGTTTTTCCTTTTGTAGACCAAGCTCTATATTGAGGACTGGATCGGTTTGAGAACCTTAGATGAAGCTGGAAAGGTCAAATTCATTAATGTCCCTGGAAATCATCTTCAAATATCTCATACAGACATGAAGAAGCATATCGTGCCATACCTCGGTGACAAAGCATCATCATCTTCATCCACAACAATGGCAGTTTCCGAGTCTTCTTCCTCGTACCAGTGGCTTCCAAGTGTAGGGAACTTTGTTATAGACCTGGTTGGTCCTCAAGTGGATCAGCTTCAGCTTGTGTTGCGTCATGGCTGAATCTGATGATCTCTGTTGTTGTATGCTTTCTTACTAGAAAACACAATTGTCTCGTGATAAGTTTGTAAAAGTAAAACGAGAAAAGCGTTGCAAAATCCTTCTCAAAAAGGTTTCTTATCTTTATGATAAAAAGTCAAATATATATGTCACAAGAAATGGGCAAACACCACTGATCCCTGAGGTCTGTTATTACAGAAAATCTCAGAACGAGATAAAGAAACTTAAGTCCACATATATATCACAACACCTTTCTGTCTTGAATCCAAATCTCAAGTCTTGAGAGTTTGGTGTTTTGCAGCATGAGCCTGATTCTTTGCTTGGCTTGACTTGTATAGTTTGAGAGATGCAGATAAATTCTATCACTATGATTTGCTAAGATAAAGGCTCAAATCCTATTATAAGAAACTTTCTTTCCTTTAGAAGATTCTGCCTGATGATGCTCAAGATTGCGAAGCACAATTTTTGCAAAGATCTTAGCCTCACGAGGCATATTTGCAGATGCAGCTGCAGAACGCAAGACTCTTGCTTGCATCAAGCTTGCGTGATGCATCGCGTGACGACCTCCAGGTATTGTAAACTGCATTTTCATCGGTTAGTACTATAATGCAACTGATTAAAGTGTACATACAAAAAAAATCCTTTTCACACAAAAAATACCTGAAGAAGCGCAAAAGCTGCACAAGCTTTGAGTGTAGAAGAATGGTTTCGCAACATTGTAACAAATCTTCCAATTTCGGAACCACTGCATCTCAAGTGGCCAGCTTCTTGAATTCGAGCTTTCTCTGAAACTTGCGCTAGTGCTAACATAGTTGGAGCAGATGATGAAGCAGCAGCTGCATAGATTTGGGGTTCCACGAAAGTTGTAATAAAAGCTTCAATGTGCTTAAGAGCCATCATTCTAGCACCATTTAAGCTAACATTTTTAGATGTACTTTCCGATGGAGTCCCTATCATCGCGTATTCATCCATCCTGTGTTATAGATAGAAGATATAAAAGACCAAAGTCAGATTTAGTATAATAGAGAAATCTGCAAATTATCTTGAATGTGGATAAGATCAATTAAGCTTTACGTACCTTCCATCAAACATGTATGCCAACGCTAATGCTGCCATGCAACGAGCCGTTCTGGAAGAAGAAGACGCACCGAGGCGAACAGGCGCTATCACTCCTCCTTCCTCCACAATGCAAAGCGTTACCGGGATTAAAGGCAAGATTCCACAGAGCTCCCGCAGCAGTTTCATGTACATCCTGGGAAAGATAAAGGCTGAATCAGATTAACCCAAAAGACCGGGACATGAGAACTTATACAGAAAGAAAATGTTTACCTCAGCTTCAGATCGTGCAAGAGCAATTAGAGGCGGAATACCACCTTCATGTCCAATTGCAATGCTGATAGAAAAATATCATAACGAATATTTACGAATAAGGAAGGATTATCATTAAGGTTTTACGTAAAGCTACATTAATATAAGCATGCACGCAAAAACAAATCAATAAATGAAAATTCAAATGGTTCCACCTGTTTGCTTCTGAGACAGATAGTCCCCAAAGAGCACCAGCTGCTCTCTCTTGCAGACCTGTGGATGCATTTGAACATGACTTGGCAAGTGTCACCTGATATATAATTAGAAACAAGTGAATAAGTTGCCCCAAGATGAAACACATAAATGAAATAAAGAAAAAAAAATAAGAAAGAAAGGAAACATAATACCAGAGCTTCAACACCACCAAATCCAGCTATGGATTCTCGATTCTTGTCATCGAATGACAAATTCCAAAGAGCACCAGCAGCTTCCTGTTTAACACCTTCATGAAGAGATTGTGTAAGCTGAACAAGAGCTTCTAATGCACCAGCCTCTTGTCCAACAACAGCATTATTATTGTTGCTATCACCATGAGCAGCCAGATTAGCCAAAGCACGAGCCGCCTGAAAAAAGACAATTTGTCACCAACTCAACAAGCACAATTCAGACAATCACTAGCATCCATAACTCAACATCCCCCACAAGCATTCCAAAACAAGGAAGTACCTGTTCTTGTGCTCCTTCATACTTGCAATTCCGAGCTAGCGTCACCAAGGCATGCACACCTCCTGCTCTTGCAACTTCCGTGCTGCATTTATCATCTGCTGCTAAATTTGCTAATGCCCCAGCAGCACGTTCCTAATCACACAAAAAGGGTAGATTTCTCCTTTTAGAAAGAAGAAAAAGCACTAATAATTATAATGACTAGGACCATGAAAATAAAGATTACTAAATGTAGTAAATTCTTTGTATTTTTATGACCGGGATTCCTAGCCTCTACAATTGTTTTTATTTATTAAATCTAAAACCCTAATACCAAAGGATAAACTAAAGGGTAACATTTTAAGTCTGTGTGCGAACAATAAGAACTAGTTTTCATAATCTATCTTGTCAGATGGCAATCACCACAATACTTGGCCAGACATGTTAATTTTTGGATATTTCCAAATCTAAAGTGTGAGGATTTAAAGTGGTACCAGAACTCCATCACAGCCATTACGCCATCTAAAGATAAGATTGACTAACGCCTTCACTCCTCCAGCTTGAGCAATCGCGTTCTAATAGAAAATAAACAAGAAACAACAACGTTAGTTAAAGAGCAAAAGGTTGATGTGTGTTTTTACTCTTTACGAGGGGACCTTACCTTATGCTCTTCTCCAACAGAGAGATTCCATAGTCCACCAGCTGCTTCTTCAGCCACAAGTCTATTCATAGACTTTGCCAAACCAGCAAGAACATTGATCCCTCCTTCTTCAGCAACAGCCTTCGCAACTTTGGCATTCACAGACAAGTTTGCAATAGCCTTTGCAGCTTCTGATTGCAGACCTTCTCGCCAAGATTTAGCATGTTCTAGAAGAAGTCGGATCCCTCCATCTCGCATAACTGCTTCGGCTCTTCCACAGTCTATACTAGCATTCTCATCATCGACAACAATGAAAGTCGCAAGTCCTGTGGCCGCTCTCTCTTGGACATCCTCTTGTGAACTTTGCATTAAACTGAGAAGCAATGTAGCTCCCTTCTTCAGCCAGAAATCATTCAATCCTTGTGAATTGCTCTCTGCAATACGTAGAAGCGTATGAGAAATGATCCACTCAACCCAAAGCATTATTTCATCGATGCTTTTATCCTTGCTGATCAAATCTCTCCAGTAAGCAAATATATCCTTTGGTTTCTTTGAGTTATCGGCAAATAGAGAAGCTAGCTCATCAAAAGTATCGGTAAACATAGCAAGCAAGACCTTTCCTTTGAATCTATTGGAGCTGAAACTTTTATCCTCTTCAAGAAAAGGGCAGTTTAAAGCACACAAAACTGTCAAGCTCTGAGATGATTTCAACAACCTGGAAACTGCAATATGGTCAATGGTGGTTCTCGAGACATCCAAACCGGTTAATTTCGGAAGCTTATCCCAATTATCTAATGCAACTTTCCACTTAATGTTTGATGTCCCAGCAACAGACAGGTAGCGAATAGATACCAATTTCCCCAGTGCTTCTTCGTTGATGTTCAGGCAATCTAAGAATCCAAGATCACTGAGCTGTGGGCAATGTTTGGCCAAAGATTCAATTGCCTCAGAACTAACATCTCTCATACCAGAAACCCGAAGCTTTTTCAGTTTTGGACAGCAAAAGGCTATAACTCTTATAGCATCACTAGTGATCTTCTCACAGAAGTCTGGTCCAAGTTGGAGGCTCTCAAGAGCTTCATGGCGTGCCGCAATCATACACAATGTAGCATCAGTTATCTTCCTACAATAGTCGCCGCTTATTTCAAGCAGATTCCTTGCCTTGATTTGAATTAAGGCATCAGCAGAGTCAACGCCACGAAACCTAAGCTTCTGAAGATTAGCACACCTAGTTGCAAGAGAAGCTGCCATTGAATGATCAAACTTGTGGGCACGAAGATCCAATGAACCCCACAAACAAGAAGAAGCACCAAGGCTTCTCCATGTCCTACAAGTCGATGCTAAGCTAGCTCTATCACGATAATTCAATCTGGTAAACAGATGAAGTACTGTGTCATAAGGCAAACTAGTCCATTCCACATACTCTTGCACCTTAGGTGCTAAATCCTCATCGCCAATCACAGGATAATAACTTGGTGAATCAACCTTATTCTTTCCTTTTTCCTCCACTCTCTGCCGCACCCTACGACTCATATCTTGATTCAGATGTATATATAAATACACACTAATGAAAAATCCTCTTGCAGCTACCAAAATTAAACCACTTTGCTTATAAAGATACCATAACACAGATCCCTCCGCCTAAAAAATCCAAACTGTAGAACAAGAAGAAACATAAGATCAAAGAACTCCCCAATTTGTAAAATTTAGATACCCGATGGCTCTAAAACTATAATCCCATTGCTAATATAACCAAAAGAACTGAGAATGAGAAGAAGAATGCTCATCGGTTTCAGACAACAAAAACCCTCGAATAGAAAAGCGAGGAGAGACACAAATCTCTGACCTTACTATTCCAATCGAATTCAGACAAACTCCATTGGAAATAAAAAGAGACAGACTGATGATGGTCGGAGAGAATTCAGACGAACCCCAGAGAGAGAGAAGAAACTGTTTAAACACACACAAAAAGGGCAAAAACCAAAAACACCTTAATGTAATAACCTTTAGAGAAAAAGGAAAGAACTTTCTCTTCCCTTATTCCGAGCAACAGAGAAACAAGAGGAAGAATTTGAGGAATTGGGGAATGAGGTTGAAGAGAGAGAGAAGGACGGTGTTGAAACCACAGCTGCCTCATATAGGCATTGTTATTGTAAATTCTGAGAGACCTTCTATCACCTCCTTTGCACGGTACATTATATATTACTAATTTACCACTCCTCTTTTCTTCTCACTTTTTAAATTTTAACATTTTTCCATATGTTTACCCTTTTTCTTTGAATATTTTGATCCATTATTGGACATTTTGAATATTTGGATCCATCAAATTAACATTTCTTTGAATATTTTGATTGGTAGTTTTAATCCAACTAGTGTTTTAAAATACGATAGACATTTATTAGATGATAAATTAGTATATAAATTATGTAACGTTGATACACATATTATACTAAATTTTATTTGTATTTAAAATTACTAAATTAAATGAATTTTAAACATATAATCAGAAATTTTTGCAATATTTACACTAAATTATATATATATATATAAAAATTGAGGTATCGCATATTCTTTTTCCAATCAGACATTTTATTTTCCGATCATTATTTTCGAATTGTATATAACTTTTTAATCTCTTTATCAACAACCTTTTTAATCTTTTTTGGTAAATAGATCCTTTATATAAATCATTTTATAGAGAGTTAATTTTCCTTTGATCTTTAGTAAATAGTTTGAGATTTATTCAACTTTTTCATACTAATAATGGATATCATAAACATATGAGAGACATATGTCTTATGCCTTTAATAGTTAAGACTATTTTATGACTAATTAGCTGATTTTATGATCTTTTTCTTGAATAGTTTAAGACTAGTTTTTTTTTTAGTAGAAAATACAAATATCATAACCATGGATGGCATGTCTTTTATGCCAAAGAGAGATGTTTTACTTTACTAGTTAGGATTTGTTTCAAAATTTTAACTCGCACCAAAACTGCAATCGTACCAACTCATTTAAACTCCCATTACTATTTTTGTTTTTCTCTAGTTAATTCAAAGAGTAAAATCGAAACATTGGAAGAGCTATAATTTTTTAATTTTTTTTGTCTTGTTAGTATCGATAAACTTAAACTCAAACCAAATGAAAAAAAATACGAATTCAGCACTATCGAGTTATTGAAAAGGGCACATTAATGATTGCTATTAATAACAAACAATCTTCTCTTGACACCCGAACTTTATACTAGGGGTACAAATTAAAGTCTGAATCTTCGACAATAAAAGTCTTGCATCTGAATTGTTGGAATTTCATCAATCACATTAGCAAAAACTTTTCCAGATATGCAACGATTGAACAAAGAGCTTAAAGTTAACAAAAATACCCATCCAAAATTTTCATCTAAACATCTGCAGATTCTGGAGATAGAAAACTATAACAAAAGTCTGCTATATAAACTTTAGTACAGATCAGAAAAATGATGTGAAACTAGACTGTCATGAAAGCTTCTCTTCAGCGTTTTCTATCAGCCCGCCATTGGTATACTGGTTTACCATTTGGATTGAGTATCTCATCTTCACGTAGCTTACGTTTACGACCCTTTTTCTATCCATTAAACAGTAAAAATCAGAGATGTTCCAGTTGCATAAAACATTACCAAGAAACAGTTATGTGTTTGGAGATTCATGATATTAACCTGTAATTCCTTCTGCATTGACATATCCATGTATAACTTCTCCAAATCTTTAGCCCTGCTCTTGCGTGCCTCAAGTTCTCTATAGGACCCATCCATTTTCCTGTTTTAAGAAATAGAAGATGAGTCTTGCTTTGTCCATTTGGTACTTTCAAAAACATCTAATGCAATTTCAGATACATACTTTTTAATATCTTTCGGAATCTCTATCGAAGAGGTATTACTTTTGCTCCTAGTTTCTAACTCCAGTTCTCTAGCCTCCTCTCTACAAAAGAAAAACCAGATTTACAAATCATAAGACAACACAAACAATGTGGTACCACCAATGTCTTCTAAATGTTAAGGTAAAGAGGACCACAATTTCCAGGAACAATCACATTGTATGAGAAAATTATGAAATCTACACCAAGTAAAGAAAGGACTAAAACAATGTTGGGAGTAACCTGTCTTCTGCATAGTACACATGTCTACGGCTCGACAGACCCTCGGTACATTGCAGTGATGCAGTCAGCTTGTCAATTTTCTACAAAAGATAAGAAGGAACAAAGAGAAGAAAATTGGATAAATATGATTGTAACCAGAAAGCTCTTGAGCAGTGTATGAGGAAAGATAACTTACGTTTTTCTCACTCTGCCATTTTTGGAACACATATCCTATATCTTGAGTCTTCATTATCATGAGCTCTTCTGCAGAGTATTTATTCACCTCATCCCTGAAAAACAATAGCTTTGTCAAAAAAATTACAGGCCAAGAAGAGAAAAGAGAAACCATAAGAGTAGCAAAGAAATAGTGAAAATCGAAAACAAAAGCCAAAAAAATTGAATATGCTTACTTTGGTTTATGAACTCCACGAACTGTTTTACTATTGATCATCTTAAAGTTAAATTCATCTGGATTCTTGAATGCCGCCTTCTGCCTAAGTTTCTGCAGTTAATCAAGAATTAAAATAAGGGGTAAGAGAAGAATGCCTTCAATGGTATAGAGCTTCTGAGCTAATCTCCTACAGATATCAATCAATGTCTAAAGGCCTGAGGTCTCTCAACAGCAGAGAAGGAATTGAAAACAGATAGTGTAGTAGTAGAACCTTTAAAGTATCCTGCTTTAGGTGATAAGCTTTAGCTCGGATTACATAATCCTTATGCTTCTCAAGGAGGCCAAACTTCTTCCTTGCTTGCCTGATAGGTTTTCAAAAAATCAAAAAATGAGAAGAGAATAATTTGGGAAAATAAAAACGAAGAAAGAACAAAGGACTAAGAGCAATAATAGCTTACGGTTGAGATCGCTCCTTATGAGCAGGCCTTGGAACAGCATTACGCAGAGACGACATGTTGGAATTGCTCTAACGCTGCAATTACTGTCACGAAACAGTGAGATTGAGAGAGCTTTAAAACCTAATCGAACGAACTAACCTAGTATTAGAGCTCATGAACTTAACGAATTGAAATTGAAGCATAATCTAAGTATGAATCTAATCCAACAATTTAACATCCTCAAGTCTAAACTTTTAACTACGAACTGAAAGCTGGATTGTAAAACAAAGGACGAAAGGAAAAGGGAAAAAGCCAAAGTATCTCACGTGAAATCAGACGACGTCCAGAAGAAAGAGCAAAGGAGAAGAAGAAGTCGCCGGGAACACAACAATTTTACCGATAATCTGCAACTCGATTGCTGGAAAGGAGACGACAAGTCGGCGAGCAGAAGAAATTAGGGTTTTTGGGGATAAAGAAAACCGAAATCGAACCTTCTGGCTGAGCGTAAAGGTTCACATTTTAATGGATGCGTTTAGACAATTACTCATTTACCCTTTCAAGCGATTTCACTTGCAAATTATAGTTTCCACAAAAATTAGTATGTTTTAACTTTTAAGGTCTTTAGATGAAATCAGAAAAATTAAACTACCAAATGTGAGGAGCATTGAGCATCTACCGTTCCAAATTCCAATGTACAATTTATTTATTGTTTGGGGGTGTTTCCTAAAGAGTGCCAAAAGTTATAAAAAAAACTGAAGGTAAGGATAGATTAATTTAACTTGACGAACCAACAGATTTGGAACCGAAACAGAGAGAGAGAAGAAAACAAATCGCTTAAAATGCTTAAAACGTGATCGATCAAGCATCCAAAAGTAAACTATGATTATGACAAAGGTCGAAACAATACATGATCTTTACAACTCTATGTAATTTCCCACCTCTCCATGAAACCCATAACATAATGCCTAAGCAAAGAATATTTGTTTTTTTTTTTCTTTTTCTTGGCAGATTTAATGAAAGCTTAGTGACTTGGAAGTTAATTGCATGTGACATCTGAGTAGAAGCCTATTATTGTCCTCCTCTGACAATTCTGGATACTAAGCAACTCCACATCGAAAACTTCAAATTGCTTTGAGCTGAAGAAAGTCGAAGGTCCCACCTGGTTAGCCCAATGATCAAGTAAGGAACATTGTTTTGTCAAAAATATGATCAACCAAGGTGAAGCAAACAAGATTTTACAATAAAGACTAATCTACATCGATTTACATATGTCCTATACAAGCTTCGAATGTCCTAAACGAGCAAGCTCAAGTCAGGACTTCTACTTGAAAACATTGGTGATAGAAATGATGGTACATTCATTTGAATGGCTCAGCAAAATTTTACCACTAGTCAACTTTATATTTCAGATAAATGTATACTTTTAAGGATCAAGTAAGAGAACTAACCGGAGGTCCCAATTCTGGAGGGATAACAATCCTTCTTCGCCCACCGGGCTTCATGTCACGAATTCCCATTTCAAATCCTGCATCATCATTATCCATAAAAAAAACAATCTTCAATCTGTTTCCTCTCAGAGAAGATTCTTCATTAACATCCTACTATTAGAAAATATCTTTTAACTTGCCTGGAACAAGAGCATTGGTTCCCATACGGATTTTAGCAGGAGAGCCTTGTATGTAAGTACTATCTATTCGCCTTCCGGACTCATTGTAGCCGATATAGTGAAAAGTCACCTGTCCAAAATACCATAAAACTCAATGATGTTTTCAATTCTATCCAAATAAAGAGCATACCAATTCCATAAATAAATGATTTAAGTTCAGATAAGTCAATAAGTACCTGCTGACCATCTTTTGGGCAATCACCTTGACCAACATCGAAATCGCGGTATATGAGACCTGAATCAGCTTTTATGTAATTATCTGAAGCTACTACCTTAACCTCAAAACCTGCACTATATCAGCAAAAACATAAACACAAACAAAAGAACAATAAGTTCCCATATTCTTTCACTAAGAACCAATACTCAAAACAAGAAACAGTGTACTAAAAGCTTAAACCTTCTCTAACAAAGTTAGGAAATTCGTCAGGAGCATTGTTCTCTCTCTGTATCCTCTTGTTCTGTTCTAGTAACCTTCTCTCATCATAAGGGCTCTTTGATTTAGTCTTTGCAAATGAAGATAACGCCGGAAACAACAAACACGGCGAACTAACCAAAACATAAACAAGACTTCTCCGACTCAAGCTGCAAGTCAAAAACCTCACTTAATCTCCAGATTATAACCAAAAGGAACAACTTCATCTCTCAAAATTTCAAATATACCTTTGGTCTTTTGGTTTTTCACTCAATGAACAACATACCGAGCGTTTACTCCGAGCTAACGACGGTTTTTCACCTACAAGATTTTAAGAGCTTAATACTATTTTGCGGAAAAGCCAGCTTACAGATTCGGAAGATCACAGAGAGAAGAACTTACATAGAAATGTAAGTCTTGGAGAGAGATGAGTTGATAAAATCGTCACCATTGCTTCTCCCTCCGGCGATTCCTGTAAAAATCCAATGTTTATCCTGAAGTTCTTCTGCGTTTAATTTCATGGATAATTATATTTTACACCCTCTATTTTCAGTTTTTGTTATAGTTTGGACCCGGAAGTTTCCATTTGAAACCATTTCTTTCATGTGGTCATTGGTCAAACACAGTTGACTTGACTCCAAACATTGTGTAAAAAATTCATTTTTATTCAACAATATAAACTTGAAACAAAGAGAGTGACAACTCCAGATTCTCATCAACAATGCCGGTAGTAAAAATTACAATAATAATACATGTAATGAAGCAATAAATGGTGGTGGTGAGTGTCATCTGAAGTGGCTGTGGCTGCTTCTGATCATACCAGTGCCTCCTCCTCTAGGTTGTTCACCGGATATGAGTTTCTGCAACCGGATTTGTTCCCGGAACTTGGCTATGAACTCACCGGCTTTTCTATCTACCTCATTATGGTCATGAATTGCATTGCTTTGGCTTTCCCAAGCAGCTTCTTCTTCTTCCTCTAAAGTTACTTGAGGTTGCTGCTCAGCCTCAGCCTCGGTCTCTTCCATAGCATCCTCTTCTGGCTCGAATTTAGCGCGAGTTTCTGAACTTTTCTCCTGGTGTAGTACAATTGATAGTTCTTCTTGTCGCTCTCTTCTGGATTTTGTTCTTCCTCGGCTTTCTACTTTAGCTTCTGCCCGATCATCAGATGAATCTCCATCTTTCCCATGGCGATCAGATCTTATGGTCCTCACTGACTTTCCTCTTAGTGATGATACATTACTCGAAGCTCTCCAAGAACGTGCTTCAAGTCTTGGACTGTTTGATTTCAATTCCTTGTTATTATTACCAGGAAACTCTCTTTTTCTTGACTTATCCGAATCCTCAGTGTCATCCTCTAAGTTTCTTGTGACATCTTTCTCCGGTAAAGTGTCACGTCCTCCTCCTGAAGAATGCATTGCACGCCTTGAAGCTTTAGCATTCATTGGTTGGAACACTCCATCCACAGCAGGAACCGGTTCACTGAATTTCTCGTCTTCTGCTGATAGCTCCAAAGAGTCGTAACTTCTTCCTTTTTTGACTCTCATATTGTTATGATCCGCCTTCAGTCCTTTCCTGATATTGTCTTCAAGTAAATGGGTATCACTCTTTTGATGAAGATCACGTCTTTTACTTGTGGAATCATCAGCAACACGAATGGGAGATGAGATGGACTCAGGAGGATAAGATCTGCGAGACTTGTTCCCTCTTCGGGAACTTTCAGTTGCAGCAGTCAATTTAAGTGATTTAGATCCTCGTTCCTTCTTACTGAAAACTTCTGTTCTTCTGCCTCTGACTTTGTTTCCCTCCAATTCATCTTCAAATCCCTTCCTTACATCATCCTCTAACAATGAACCATCACTGTAATGCCGAGAATGCGAGGCACGCCTGTGAGTATCATCGGTTACTAATTCTGGCAAACGCATTTGAGTATCATCAGTCACTAACTCTGGCGATGGTGGAGATAGAGGCAGTGATGGTGACGGGGTCAAGGATGGTGAACTAGACCGTGATGAGCCCTGAAGACTCTTTTCCTTGACCAACTCTTCCACATTCGAGTTTAATGACTCTTGAGAAACAGAACGAGAAGGCGAGAATCTGTGCTGAGTCTGAGATGCAAAACTAGAATGTGATGAAGAAGAAGAAGAAGAAGAAGAAACAGTAGACCGAGAAGATGTCGTCAATTTGAGAGCCGCGAACTGAGTTTCATCTACAGATTGAGGATGAAAATCTGAAGGATAGTTATCTCCCATTCCCATCATTTCAGGTCTAAATAGCCATGGAACAACAGGTGAAGACGGAGCAGCCAAGACTTCATCAAAAACTTCATCAGCCAATGACTCAGCTTTCCCATTTACAGCTTCATCAGAGCTATCAGCAGAAGAGTTAATATCTTCAGGAGCTACATTATCTCTCAAAGCTGAGCTTAAACTCCTAACCGGCAACCCTAATGGCTGATGAACAACGTGGCCATCAAGACCATAAGCTGGTCGAGCAACCACAACCTTAGATCTTCCTTGAAAATACTGAGAATTCCAAGCTCGTACTTCATTGGTTTTACCATATTCAGACGATTCTTCTAACTCGCTTTCAACAACAAAAGACTCCACTTTTCCCACCACAGAAGCTCGAGCAGTCACATTAATCGAACAATTCTCATTCCTCACATCATCAAACTCACAAGAATTCTCAAACTCTTCATCAAAAACCGAAGAAACCTGGAAGATTCTTGATACATAAGACAAGGAAGACTCATCTACACGGCTCATCCTCGAATCAACAGAAGATTCAACATTCCTACGGCTAAACAGACCATAAGCAACAGCAATGCCGACGAAAAGGAGGTGAATGAGTTCCCAAAACTTGGTAAACACAGTCTCACCGACGAAATCAGGAGCTTGAGAAGGGAACAAAGGCAAGGCAAGGAGAAACAAAGCGAATAGAACAGACTTACAGAAGAATCCTCCTCCGGTGGATTTAGACCGAGGCTGGGTAGAGGAAACAGAAGGCGGCACGACATTGGGCGGAGAGCGACGCTTGGTGTAGAGATTGGGAGACGCCATTGATGAAGTTTGAGATCTCTGGAGTGGGAAGAAGAGTGTGGAATTGGATAATTAGGGGTTTAAAGGATTCGTTGGGTATATGAAGGAAGAAAGAAGACTTCGAAGCGACGTAAAAGACAGATCTAACATTAAAAAAATCTGTTCAGACAATAGAAAGAGTGAGAATGGAAACTATCCCTGCAAACACACAAAAAAGCAACACAAGCCGGCTCGTCACAAGACCGTCGCCGAGATTTACGGAATTAACCTTGGCATTATTTGCTTCCCAGCTTCATACGACGTCGTATCACTTACACTAAAAACAACCTTCACAAACGCTGTCGTTTTAGGGTCTTTTGATTTCCGTACCGTTCGGTTTAGTTATGTGGTTTCTAAAAATGTTAAGAAAATAGTTTTACGTAGCATGGTCACAATTCAACCAAAAAAAAATTATTGATTCCCGGTTTGATTCGGTTGAAACTAATTCGGTTGTGATTTTTAGTTTCGGTTCAGTTTGTTCGGAAGGACTGAGTATGTAGAACCAATTGGTAGCTTATATGAAAGTTGGTTAGACTGATTTAACTGTGTCCACTGTCCACCTACAGTCTATAGTCTATAGCCCACATGCGGGATGTGGCATGCCTTCAACTTCAAGGCCCATTTATTGATTTCTGTTTGTGTAACTTCTCAATTTTGTTTTCTCCTCTGCCAACAATTTAAGCATCGAAATATCTTCGTCGTACCTCTCATTTTCTCTTTCACTGTCGGTTGAGATCTTTTGACATAGGGAGAAAAAAAACGTATCTTCAGTGTTCTGCAAGAGATTCTAGTGGTCTGACTTCATCTATGTGGACCCAAAAATGACAAATACAGACCAAATGCTATGTTATGTCACGTACATGTCTCGATATTCGTATTGGCTAACATTTACTTACATATGCAAACAACACACGCTTGCTCTATCAATCACAACGCCTTCATTGCTTCTTTACTTTATACTACTTACAACTAATAATCTAATCATCATCTTTACAAAATCCCTTTCTTAAGTGCCAAGGAATACCCCAAATAAACAATTACTATAACTTTAACCAATGGCGCTCACGAATATAAGTTTTATGCAAAAATCCTTTTATTAAACTCGAACTCTGGATTTGATGAAAAAAAAGAACACTAAGTGTTTTTACCTGCAAAATGTATGTTCAACTTTTCTTAATCATTCGAGGATAATATATTTAGTAGATTTTCCCATTTTCTTAATTCAGCTATAAATAGATACTGAATCAAACAAGAGAAACAAGAAAGGAAGAAGCTTAAAAAAGACATTCCAAGATCGTTTCACCTTATAATAAGAAAAAGTAAAAAAAAACAAATCACCAAACCTATTATCATTAGCCTAATTAATTTGACCGATCGAATAAAGAAACAAAAAAATATCTAATGAGAACCAGCAGCAGGACGTTGCCGGAGAGGAATGGTAGCCCACGGACTCATTGGCCCCATCGAAGATGTTGACGTCACCACAGGAGGAGCCACCGATGAAGATGACGACGTAACAGCGACTCGCTCACAAGAAGGGCACATTGTGAGAGTAGTGGGTGGTTTCATGTGCATGTATAAGTGTGGCGAAAGCTTTAAAGCCCTAAGCTCACTCACTTCCTTTTGCAATCTTCGATTCTCCTCCGTTAGATTCTCGCAACATCTTTTTAGATATTCACAGTCTACTTCCGTTTGTTTCAGCTTCGTCCTACACAGAGTCCAAAACCTTAATTAAATCCGGAGAAACTCTATACCAAAATTCGATCCATAACCGGTTTCAGATTGGTGGTTTTCATTCTTAAACCGGTAAACTAAAAAACTGGGACTAAACCAGCCCAATTAAGACAAGAGAGACCCATTAAGATCTTTACGAAAATCTTTATGGGTCATAAAGAGGACCATTATTCATATCACCATCAGAGCAATAATCAATGTTTTTTAGACTATGTGATATTAACAAAATTAACCCATAAGATAAGATAAATTGCTACCTTGCCCTTCGGTTTTGGAACCACACTTCCACTTGCCTCGTTCTCAGATTCAATTGCTTAGCCAAAGCCATCTTTTGCTTCTGCATCAACCACAAAAAAAAACTCAAGTCAAAACAAAAAGTCAAGTCTGTGAAGAAAAATCACAGCAAATGAGAATAATATTACGGAAATGCCACTGACCGGATTGAGTGTGCTATGTTCTTTAAAAGTCTCCTCGAGGACCAAAGCTTGTTCTTTAGACAATCTGAGTTTCTTCCTCGAACCGTCGTCTCCGTTCCCTCCACCATCTTCATCGTCGCTACCACCGCCAAGCGAGCAAGAAGCTCTCTCCGCCTCGTTATCTTCTACTCTTCCTCCTCCCACCGCCGCCGCCGCAGCAGCCGCCAGCTCCCGCTCGCTTCTCTTCCCGCTCATCACGCTTGAGACGGTGCTGTTTGGAGACGAGACTCCAGCGTCTTCCTCAACGTCAATCACCACCGTCGATGGAGCTCTGTTCATGTCGATTCCTCGGAGAAACGATCTCATGTCGGAGTTTCTCTCTGCACGTTACGTTAACAGAATCTTGAGAATTACATTATCACACGAATAAATGTTAAGAAACTTATTAAATAAAGGAAAAAATATAAGAATAAGATCGGATCTAATACAAAGAAACCTTTAAGCATAAACATATCATATTATATATGAATATAAATTGACCAAGACTTTGGTTCAAACAGGATATGAATAGTACGAGATTATTAAAAAACAAGTTAAATAACTCATTGCTAAATCAGGGAACATCTAAAAAAAAGGGAAGTACCTGAAGACTGAAACATGTTAATCCAACTATTCTGAATGTTTTGAGGATGACCATAATTGCTCTGCATATGCATGTGTGATGAAGATGAATGAGAAGCCAAATGCATTGGATTTAACCTTGAAGACGGCTCGTTCTGATTAAACCCTAAACTCAAGCTCAAACTTAGCCCCAATCCATCATCTCTTTCACCCATTTCTCAACCAACCAAAACAAAACCAAACTTTCTGGGTTCTCAAGATTTGTTTTCGAG
The DNA here is from genome assembly GCA_028015245.1 of Cardamine occulta. Lineage (NCBI taxonomy): Eukaryota > Viridiplantae > Streptophyta > Magnoliopsida > Brassicales > Brassicaceae > Cardamine > Cardamine occulta. Next base: position 1,416,218 of record CM051380.1, on the reverse strand, counting down.
AAAATGACTTATCTTTTATTTTTTCTCTCTCTTTCTTAAAGATGTTGTGCCACTGCCTCTACACTTGTGCAGCAGTACAGTTTAAAAGATATGGCTTATGTGTATATTTATATGCAAAAGAGTTTCTCAGACAAAGAGATATGGGGTTGTGGGGAGGCTTAGGGTTTCAATGATGACTTGTGTCAGAGAGACCTCTGTTACCTCAATGATGATATATACTGCATAAAAACCTGCTTTTTTAACTTAACCATGGTTAAAATTTAAAACCAGGAGTTATTACTTTCACCTCACATTATTTTCCAACCATGGTTAATATGACAAAAGTCCAAGTTTCGTCTTGTCTCTCTCTCATTTTCCGTTTTGTAAATTGTACTAATTCGTAACTATCTTTAATTTCAATAGCGTTTTCAAATCTTATTAGATTTACAACTCATAACAAGATTCATAAAATCCATTCATCTGAGATTTTACTATGAATGGATAGAAATGTTTCTTCGTCTTTATAAAAAGCTGAATTTCTACTTTAGGAGATTAAAAAATTACAGAAATTTATTTATCCGAGTTTGAAAGGAAAAAAAAATGTAAAGAAAGTTCTTTTTCAAAAACCCACAAGCTTAATTGCTTTCATTAGGAAAGCGGCTTTTTCGCTCGTTGACCGTTGACCAATGAGAAATATAGAGAGAAAGATTAAAAAGCTGCGGTTGAAAACAGACCAGACTGTAGAATCCACGCGCGCTGGTGAGTGATGAAAAATAATACTCATACTTTAATAATTAATGAATCATCATCATGATCATTATCATTATCAACATCATCATCATATCATGCCTTATTGCTATCATCATATCCCTACACTTCTCTCTGACCACGTTGGGTCCTACATAATGTATTTCAAAGACAAACTTTCTCGCAGCTTTGCTTTTATTTTTCCTTTTAGCAAATGTAGAGCAGATCAAACCAATAAATGGGATAACTTTGGTTTATGTCCTTTTAAGAAATCTGTTTTTGAAATAGATTCTGTTTTTTTTTATAGATAAATTTGACAAGAATCAAGTGCGTGGTATTGCTGAACAGAATCAAGCATGTCGAATTCATCAAATGGTTCATGTGCATAAAGAATATATAACTATGAATTCAAGATCAAGTTCATATAGTCAAGGCAAAACTCTTTACTAATTACTAATTATGTAATCTTACAAATTCGTGGTTTAGTTTCATCAGCGGCATTTTGTTATGCCAACAACAAATTTCTGAGGAATTTCGTTTTGTTCCTTACATCAAACTCGTTTTTAGCAGTTTATTTTGTGTCATATTGTTTTATTTTTTTCAATTTTTATATGCAACATTTAAGATTATTTGACGTAGTTACCTCTAAATATTAAATCTATTGATTTAAAGGGTTTGAAACAAAAAAAAATGTTGGTGGGTAACAATAATTTATAGAAGTTTAAATATTGATGCCGCCCTACACATCTATCTATATATAAATCAAACATTTACTGAAAAAATGTTAGTTTTCTTCGATATTTCTTTTTAGTAAGAGTATTGTAAAAATGATGTGATTAATGTGTGTTTTATAAAAAGAAGGCGTGAGAAAGACGTGCGAGTGGGGGCATGTGAGGGAGAAAAAGAGGCGATGGGCTCAAAATGGGTATGGAATCAGGAGGGGAGCAGAGATAAGGTGTCGTATTGATAGGCTACAGAGAGCCTAAGAGCCCTAAACACTGCATTGGATTGGAACATGCATTCCCATTCCCATACCATTCCATGCCCCTCCCTTCATTTATTGTTCCTTTTTCCCAATGTTTTGAGTTTAATAATATTACTTACAAATCTTAATTTAAGTGTTGTCATTAATTTCATCTGTCAGTCAAACATAAATAAAAACGCATGACAAGTCCTGTTGGTAGATTTTATGAGAGAGTAAATACTCAAATTTTAATTATCTCAACAAATAAATAATTAATTCTGTTTCTTTTTCTTCTTGTTATTGATAATGCCATCATTACTTCTGCCTTCACTCTTCAAGACTTTCAGCGGTTACACAGATAAGACAGGTCAGGTTTTTTCTTTTGTCAATTTTAAATGTTATTTATGTATACTCCACTTGTTTTTACATTTTTTCAAACAATCTTACATAACCTTTCTTCTCATTAATTGCCTCCATCAATCGCATTACTTGGAATATCAGACAAAACATAAAATCATTAGTGAAAAAAAAAAGACGACAACAACATTTTTACTTGACTTGTATAAAATAACATCGATTACTTTGATCTCGACCAATATGATATACTGTTACCGAGAAAATATAAATCTATGATATATACTATTGGCATTTACAAAAATGTACTCCATGAGAGACAATTGGACTTATATTTTATCATTAAAATCACCATTGTTGTCATCATTTCCACCATGTCGACATATCTTTAAAAACGTGTCTATCCCAATGTTCCCTGATTATTGAAAAATATGTATACGTGGTTCTGTAATGAGCAACGAAAAAAAATACATGGTACTTGATTATCGTGGATCTGAAATTGAACGGTTGAGATCTCAAGAAAATCGTTGTTATTTAAGCATGTGACTTCCATCACGTAAGAACCTCTTGTTTTTACAGAAGTGAGAAGAAAAGGACCTTTCACTAGTGTCTCCTGCTTTATGTAATCAAGATTTTGAAATTTTGAAAACGAGAAAGTAAAGAGAAATGTATCTCATCACATAATAATAGTAAAAGGGCTGCTTAACAAGAAAAAAAAACACTTCTTTAGCTTTTGTTCATTTTTCACATTTCATAAGTAGCATATTGAAGTTTTATTTTTCATAAAGGGTATTCTAGTAAAATGCTATGGAAGAGTTTACATGATGATGAAAATACAACAATAACAAGCATAAGAATACCCATAAAATAAAATTTTTTAAAAAAAAACAAACAAGCAGAAGAAGTGAATGAGCAACAAAAATAAAAAAGAATGATAGTAGAAGGATATTTTGGAGCCAAGCCTTTTACTTGAAGAAGATCAATTGCCTAGAAAGATGTGGTAACCTCACTCAACCAAAGATGAAAATGGCGGCTTAGAAACCACGAGGCAAGTAGACACTATTGCAGCATATTGAAATTTGTTTTCAATTTTGAATAGATATATATATATATATATTGTCAAAAAAAGGTTTCAGTTTTGAATATCAAAATATTAAGTCATGCATGTTGCTCTAATATGACTTGAAATCTAAAATGATTTTGAAAGGACTCGGTAGAGTGATAATAGATGAATCAATGAAAAAAAGAAGCTCTGGACAAAAATTTATTAATCTTAATCGCTTCCTTTCTATTTTTTTTTCCTTTTCTTGTAAAAGAATCGATTCCTTTCTTTGTTAACGTTTTACGAATTAATTATTATCCATCTGAGATTTTATAACAGTTCTTATAATGGCACCTTTCACGACTGTACCGATACAACTACTTTTTGGTTGTTTGTCAAATTACATACATGCTGAGTATTTGATGTGAATTGGAATGTGACTTAACTTTAGGGAAAGGGGTTCTTGAACTCTTATAAAGAATAATGTTATAATTTTGTCTCCAAAGAGTTTAAACAATTTTTTTATAATTATACTATTAGAACAAATCAGTAACTTTATATTTTCTCACCTAATTGGAATCCTTCGTTTTCACCTGGTTTTCTTTTTGTTAGTAAATAAATGTTTGTTTAGATAAAATTAAAATAATGTTTACAGAAGAATGGAAAAGAAAAAAACACATATTAAACCGTTGCGAGAAAAAAAAACCCATTAAACCACAAAAACATATACATACATTAATATCTTACATTACATGTTAATTACATTGCAAATATCATCAAAATCTTCGTCAATCGATCTTGCAGGTTCAGGTCAGATGTTTATCCAGCATTCCGATCGTATACACGTGAGAAAGAGACGCGTTGATATCGTTGACAATTTTAAAAGTTGGATTTATTTTTTATTACTAATATTTACTTATAGTGGCGAGATCATGTTTTGAAATAAATTAAGCAAGCATGGGTCTGTGTTTACAGATATTTTCAGACATCACATACATAACAGCACCGCATATTAATGAAGCGACAGTTACGAATTCATTATTTGTAACTGTGTTTGCTATAATAACACGCAAACATGAAATTTGGAAATAAATCTTCATAGTCAAATCAAAGATTTTTGACCGGTTCGACTAGCGTTTTAAAATGATAAACATGAAGAGAATTCAGATGAATGTAATATTTTCATAGTCAAGTTTAAGATTTTCGACCGGTTGATTAAACCAAACCATGCATGTATCGATATTTGTTACATTAGCATTCGACTAACGTTTCAAATATGGGTAGACATGAGGACAATTCAGATTAATGTAAAAAGGAAACCAGGAGGTTTTTCTAATTCTTCTATAATTTGAAGACGAATATTTCTCTTTAGTTTTCCACGTTTTTATTGTACATCGAGAAAATTTAGCTGAATCTTTAATTTAACTTGTTGTGTTTTTTGATCGTTACCGAAGATAGATCAAGAAAAAAAAAGTACGATCTAAAGAAGAAAGAAGTGGAGAAAGATTTTCAGAGGTCAAGACGTCACGTGCATGAGCATGTGCGAAGCTGTTGACGTGGCAACATGTGGTCCCCAGTGACCACAGTCGTGCGGTGTAATATTGTTCCTCGACGACCAGACATCCCACTTCTCTACAATCATTTGGACACATATATATATCTCACGCGCTCTATCGTCCGCGTGTAAACATCCACGTCCGGAGTATATTTTGATTTTTTTTTGTAAATCTGTATTGTTTAATAGTTTTAATTTATAAGCGTTATTACTTATTAGTAGTCCTTATTCATTGGGAAGTTACAAATTTAACCATGGGTGTGAAATTAGTTATATCATGACTTTCGTGACTTTTTTGGTAAGAAATGTCAACCGACCAACAAGCTTATTATATTTACCCACAATAACGAGGTCGTGATATTAATGTATGGTGCACCGTTTTAAAATAAATCGTTTATCAGTTATCATGTTATTACTTAACGTCCATAAATAGTATTATATAATTATTTTGACGTGAAATATTTCGTCTATGTATGGTCCCAGTGATCCCACGTGTGTGCCCATCCATGTGCTAAAACTTATTCTTTTCTTCCCCATTCGTTTTCGTGGCCTCGTTTTGAACTTACTCCATCATAAACCTTATAGGAATTAATACAACGATCACAAATATAATTCGTTTTCTGTGATTTGTTTCAGAATATATTTGTTCAATGGATCAATTTTTATCGAGATCAGACATGTGTAGTTGATTTTTTTACTTGGGAGATAATGTACATCGATCTATAGTATCTCAAATTTAGGAAAGTAATATATAGTAAAAGAATAAGAATTATAAATGGTTCACAGTTTATAAACCATATATGGCATACCGAAAATATATGTATAAATCAACGCATGACTTAAAGATCGTCTTCCGTAGGAAAGTCGTTCGCTAATCATGTGCAACCTTAGCAGATAAGATTTTGTTGAAAAAGATGTAAATGTTTCGTGGCTTTTGTCTCAAACTTTATAATTTGTGTGATTTGTTTTCTCTCTTTTCTTATTTAAGTACATGCGGTTGCAAGGGACCGGAGCGAGTGAAAGCCACGTGAGAAAGATGTGTAGAAGAGCATGGGTTTTATTTGGCAGAAAAGCCGAAAAAATAAGAAGATTTATTATATCAACTTTACTCTATTAAAATAACAAATCTTGTAATGTCAGAGTAATCACGTGGGTAAGTCACATGACATAACGTCCACGTGTCATACTTAGAAGAAAAAGAAAACGAAACGTGGCCCTATCTTCTCAGCCCCTCTCGCGCGTGTCTCATTGTTCCTCTCTCACCGGACACCCAATTTCTTTCCCAATCATTTGATGCGATGCTTTTTTTTGTAGTTACTTCCTCTAATTACGATTTTAGCCTTGGGCCAACATCTACACATGAGCTTATCAAAGCCTCAATCATGGCCATTGTTTATGTGTTTTTGACATTGTACATTATTTAAAGAGGTCATGTTCACAGGACTCGGTCATGTTCCCTGCTATATCACTAATGCTTCTTATTGGGTTTGAGTAAACTGGACTAGTAAACAAAAGATATAAATAAGTTTTGTTATATTCGTGATTCGTGTCCACTAAGACTTCATCATATCAAATTTGCTTGATTAGAGATATGAGCCATATCAATGTTCTTTGTTTGGTCCTTTTATCGGCCCATTTTCAATATATTTAATTATTTATGCACAATAATGGAAACTATATACATTCGAATTCATGAATGAACGCCGAGCTAGTTGACTGTGTAAAAAAGATTTCAGTCTTACCTTAGTTTTCAAATTTTTTTTTTTAAATTATAAACAATGCATTTCTTTTTTGTGAAAAATAAACAATGCATTTCAGTCATCTTTTCATAATAATTATGGCTCCTTTGTTACAATGTATATTGCTCCACTGTTAGTTACATGCTACATATTTGCTCTTTCTAGGCAAAAGAAAGGGCAAATCGATAGCCGAATTTGACGGCAAAGCAATCTCTACTGAACCGGTACATTTCTCCTGGTTAAATATTTTTATCCTGGTCCGGTTCAATTTCTTATTTTCTTATTCGATTTAAACTATGAATGTCAAAAGAGTAATTTATTATAAGCTGCGGGGGTTCTCCGATCATTTCACATAGGGGTGGGCCTTCGGATCGGGGTATTCGGGTCGGGTCGGACCGAACCGAAACATTTGGTTTTAGTTTTATATCAGATTAAAGGTGTAAACCGATCGGCATGAATATAATTCTAATTCAGAATTAGGATCGGTTCGGTTTAGTCAGACATAACCGAATGGATAACCGAATTTCCTAATTAATTTCCCTAAACCAGGGATTTTAAACCAAACAAATCAAACACTTAACATATTTTCGTTTTTGGATTCATAATATCGTTTTTGTTTCTTTTTCTCAGAGACACGAGAGAGAGAGGCGATTGTTCTTCGCTTGCTGTTCTTCTTTATTTGTTCTTTTAATCTTCTTCTTCTCAATTCGAAACCGAGCATCATCATCTCAAGTACTTAGTAAGTTTCTAAATCGATTCTCAGTAAGTTTTCAACAAGAAACCCTAATCGATTTTTTTTTAAAATTGAGGTTTTTGAAATGAAATTAAGTATTGGGATTTAAGATGTCTTATATAACGAGAACTTGGTGTTAGATATAAGTTTTAATGGTTCAATTTTAGTGAATTTGAAAGATGATTCAAACCCTAATCGCAAAATTCAATTTTTCAATTTGGGGGTTTTGAATTTATATTACGTTTTGGGGTTGTAGATGTCTTATTTAACGAGGATAATGTGTTAGATTTAAGTTTTAATGGTTCGATTTTAGTGAATTTGAAATTTTATTCAAACCCTAATCGGAATTTGAAAATTATTACGTTTTGGGTTTGTTTGTGCCTTATTTAACGAAGCATTTGTGTTAGATTGAAGTTTAGATGGTTCGGTATTTTTTTTTTTTTCAAATCCAAATCGATTTTGGTTTTGTATAAATTGGATTTGGTTTTTATTTGAGATATTTAACTTGTATTTGGTATTCGTTGTAAGCAATGATGAATGATGGTTTGAATTTGTTGCTTGAACTTATATTGTTTATGTGATGAAACTCTAATCGTTATGTTCTGTCTTTCCTTGTAGATGTCTTCTGAAGCCGAAGATCCACCTGCAATTCCCGCGCCTGTGGACCCTGCTAGTGGAAAAAAACGGAAACAAAACAATGCAACTGCTTCTGGAAAGCCACCGAAACAGAAGAAGGTATATCCTAAACGAGCTATCATTTGGAAAGAGTTCATCCAGAGGGAAGATGATCCTTCTATAGCGAATTGTAGATACTATGGCCAAGAGATAGGTTGTGACAGTAGAGTAGCTGGAACTAGTGCAATGAAAGGCCACATAGGTAGATGTAGGTTGTATAAGGATTTCGATGAAAGAGAGAAATAAAGATTGTTGTCTGGTGATAATGCTGGTAATATGAAGGTTGTTAGGTTTGATCCTAATCTTTTTAGGACAACAGTGAATAGGTTAATTGTTGTGAATGAATTGCCATTTGCTTTTGTTGAATTTGATGGGTGGAAGCAGTTCTGCTTTGATGTGTTGCCTTTGTACAAGACCTACTCTAGAAAGACATGTACTAGAGATATAGTTGCACTGTATGTTGAAGAGAAGGATGCTTTGAAGAAATTATTTGCTGTTGAAAAGCAGAATGTATCGCTCACAACATACATTTGGGTCTCTTCTACAACCAGTTACAACTATATGGTTGTAACTGCTCACTGGGTTGATAGGGATTGGAAGCTGCAGAAAAGGATCCTCTCCTTTAAGGTCATCACTGATCATAAAGTTGAGACAGTTGCTGGCCAGTTGATTGATTGCTTAGATGAATGGGGAATAGAAAAGGTGTTCAGCATTACAGTTGATAATGCTAAGGGAAATGACAAGGCGGTGAGGATTTTTAGGGATCATTTGAGGATGAGAAGACCTCAATGATTAGTTGAAGATGGTGAGTTTCTCCACATGCGTTGTTGTGCTCACATACTAAATCTAATTGTGGGAGATGGTCTGAAGAAGGCGAAGGTTAGTATCATGGCTATTAGGAATGCTTTCAAGTATGTTAGGTCGTCTTTCAATAGATTGAAGGCATTTCAGATGCGGTGTGAGTCAGGTAAGATCACTAGGGGTTCATTGCCTTTAGATTGTATCACAAGATGGAATTCAACATATTTAATTTTGTCTGCTGTAATAAAACTCAGGGCTGGTTTTGAGAAGATGTTGAGCGAGGACAAGTTGTATTGTGAATAATTTTTGGAAGATGATGAGAAGACAAAGGTTAAGAGAGTTGGACCACCTACTGCTGATAATTGGGATGAAGTACATAGGCTGGCAAAGTTTCTCAAAATCTTCTATCAATATACTTTAACTTTCTCATCTTCTCAGTCAGTCAGTTCTAATCTTTCTTACAATGAAATTGTAAACATTGAAAGGAATTTGATTGCTAAGTCTGATAGCAAGGAGGAAGCGGTAAAAGTTCAAGCTAATGTGATGAGGGATAAGTTTGAGAAGTACTGGGATGATTTTGGAAATATGAATCAAGTAGTGATATTGGCAAGTGTTTTTGATCCCAGAAACAAGATCTAGTTTGCTTTACTTTGCTTTGATCAGCTTTATGGCAAAAGAACAGTGGAAAATAAGCAACTTTATTCTAAACTTATTACTGTAATGAAGAATATGTATGAGGAGTATAGTTTTAGGCTTAGCAAACCATGTCAGGTTGATGCATATGTAGTAGAATCTAAGGAGGCTGTGATTAACTTAGAATTATCAAATGATGATGATGATGATGGTTGTGAGCGGATGGATTCTATCTTCAGCAAGATGAATAGCTTAAAGAGTGGTGATGAACTCTGTAGTGAGCTAGATATTTATTTAGCCGAAAAAACTGTAACTCGAGGAGAAAACAGTTTGGGTTTATCATGTGATGTTCTGACATGGTGGAACTCTAACAGTACCAAATTCCCAATTTTATCAGAAATGACAAGAGATGTTCTGGCCGTTCAAGTCTCTTCTGTCGCCTCAGAGTCTGCTTTTAGTACTGGTGGCCGAGTATTAGATCCTTACAGAAGTTCTCTAACACCTTAAATGGTTGAGGTTATACTCTGCACACAATAATGGCTTCGATGTGCTTATAAATCTCAAACAGAAGTTGCAACCTTAATAGAAATGTTGGCCGAAGTGGAGTTTCTAGATTCACTAGGTTCTAACTTCTAAGTTCTCTTCAGTTATTTTTTAAGTTACAGTTTACTTGTTATATTGTATAGTTGTATATAACAAACTGTGTTTCATCCTGCAGATTCTCGGAATTCAATGCCATTCTCTCAGTGATCTTGTTGGTAAGAGGAAAGGTATGTTTCATTTTCTGTGTTGTTTAGATAGTTTAGATGACATACTTTTAGGCTTTTAGTTTCTGTATAATGTATATGCTTGATAGTTTTGTTATGTTATTTCACTTAGTTTATTCATGGTTTCACTTTCACTTGCTTATGCTTGAGGTTTATATGTCATTGTTGTTTCACGGTTTCTTCCTAATTTAACACTCTTCTACTATCCTGTTAACTTCCACAGGTTGGTCTGAAAGTTTTTGGATGGATCAAACCTTCATGAAAGAAGCTGCTCTTTCGTCTTTTTTGGTGCTTATTGCAGCTTGTAACAGGTTATAGTAACTAGTGAGGCTTACAAACAATTAACTAGTCATTGCAATTAGGAAATTCTTTTGTTTTTGTGCATGAAATAGGTTAAGTCTCACTTTTTAATAGCCTAATATGGCTTTATGTTGAATGTTTGTAATTTTGTTGATGTTTGTGGGGCTAATTAACCGAAGTAGTAAACTTTCGGTTTGAAAATCGGTATTGTAAAATTATATGTATCCAAACCGAACAAACTAAAAACCGAACCGAATAAACCGAAATGTTTATTCGGTTCAATTCGGCTAGATTTACAAATTTAAAATAAACCAAAAATCAGATTAACCTGAACGGATTAAACCAAAAAAACCGAACGCCCACCCCTAAAATTTTCACATACCGTGTAGACGGCACGGGAAGAAAAGACACACCGGTGGAGAAACCCTAATCCCCAAAATTGACCATGTTTATCATGGTTAGATTGAAATTCGCACTGATCTCGCGTAATCTCACTACGGTGGCGGCGAAACATAGAAGAGTTCCGTCCAAGTACAAGTCTCTGGCCATCGAAAAAGCCCAGCAAGCCATTACAGATTATCTCCACACCACCAAGTCTCTCTCCTACAATCACGCTGAACACATTGCCACAAACGCCTCGGTTTCGATCCGTAATCTCATCCTGAAGCTTGATTTCTCTGTTCCTACATTCTCGAAATCGCTTCGGAAGCATCTCAGTTACTTCCCTATTAACGAATTCGAGTTTTTCTTCGAGAGCATTGGCATTGATTACAGCGAGGTTAGTGACTATTTGCCTGAGAAGAAATTCTTCTTCTCTGAGGATCGGAGTGCGTTGGATGCAGCTTGTGCGTTATCTGGATTTGGGTTTCCTTGGAATAAGCTGGGTAAGTTGTATAAAGATGAAAGGTTGATTTTTGTGCAGAGTCCTGAAGAGATTGAATCCAGGCTGCTTAAGTTTAGAGATATAGGATTCAGTACAGTCTCAGTGATTGGTATTTGTTTAGCTATTCCAAGTACTTTGTGTGGAGGTGGAGAATTGGGTTCGGAGATACGTTGTTTGTTTGTTAAGCTGAAGAGAGTTTTTGATGAGTTTGATTCGCAGCATCTCTTTGAAGAAAATGTGGATTCTTGGCATGCCATTAGTAGGAAAATTAGGATCTTTTACGATTTGGGTTGTGAGAATGAAGGGGTGTGGGAGTTGATGGGTAGAAATAAACCACTTTTTATGGAATATTCAGAAGAAGCTCTGATGAAAAAGGCGGAGTATTTTTGTAGGTTTGGTGTTAGGAAAGACGATGTTGCTCTTTTGATTCTTCGACATCCTGTGATTATGGATTTTGATCTAGAGACACCAGTGATCTCAGTTACTGGAATGCTTAAGCATTTTGGATTGAGCCAGGAAGAAGTGGATGCTGTTACTCAGAAGTACCCGTACGTTTTGGGTACAAACTGAAGAATCTGCCTCATGTGCTTAGAGCATTAGATCTACATGAAAGTATCTTTGATAGATTGAAAAATGGGAATCATCATTTACTTGCTAGCTATTCGTTGATGGACCCTGATGAAGATTCGGACAGAGAATATCAAGAAGGCTTGAAGGAGCTTCAACACTCACGAACCAAAACACACCATATTCAAAAATTGGATTTCCTTCATGAAATAGGTTTTGGAGAAAACGGCATGACCATGAAGGTACTACAGGATGTCCATGGCACCGCAGTAGAACTACGCGATCGAGTCCAAATCCTACTAAACAATGGCATCAATTTCTCAAAGATATGCATGTTGATAAAAACAGCACCAAAGATCTTGAACCAGAAACCGGATAGCATACAAGATAAGCTAAGCTTCCTGTGTGGTGAAATGGGAGATTCTTTGGAATACCTAGAGATATTCCCGGCTTATCTATGTTTTGACCTGGAGAACAGAATCAATCCAAGGTTCAGATTCCATAAGTGGCTCATGGAGAAAGGTTTGAGCGTAAAAAACTATTCAATCGCAAGCATTGTAGCTACAAGCGAAAAGGCCTTCATAGCTCGTCTATATGGGATTCATCCAGCAATTCCGAAACATTGGTTCGAACGTTTCTCCTACAGAAAAGCCAGATACAGTGTGTCCTAACTCAACAAAAGACCCTTTGGATCTTGCAGCAGATAGAGAAGAGAGCTATGTGCCCTTGAGTTTTCACAGATAAAACATTTGTTTGTTTGTGGGATGTAGAAAATTTGTGGTTACCGATTATAGATGTGGGAATAACTTGTCTGTACCACTCTGTAGATTTCCTTTTTAGGCTCTTCGGAGATTATGAAAGTGAAAGATTTCACCTTTTTGTATATCAGAGAATTTATTGCAATTGGTTATTTTTGGGCTCCCGGTCAACTTGCACGTGTCAATGACTTAACTGCAAAACGTGGGACCAATTTTGCACACCTGGCAGTAAAAATAATCGAGACTTCTTTGGTATAAACGGTTCGGCTAGTTTGACTAGAGTTTCAAATTGTTAGTCTTGTAAATCAAGCAACTGGGTGCGTGCAAGTCACGTGCGTCTTACGTTTATCCCGTGGGGCAGCGGCTGTAAATCCGATGATATAGAGAGGGCAAAAGAGACATTTAAAGTAGCTCTATCTTTTTTTTTTTGTAGGGGGATTCAGCAATAACATAACTGCCGCTCTTCATTTTCTGGTTATCTCTCTCTTCACATTCGCTCTCTGTTACTTTTTTTTTTGTTTGTTTTGAATTCTCCGTCATTAGGGATTTCAACTTTATTCGAATCGATTTAATTTTACATGTTTCGTCAATCCATGGCCTTTCCTCCGCCGATCCATGGTTCCGATACACCGCCGCAACAGCCAACTTCGCAGCCGCCGGTGGTTAACGCGAGTGAAAGCTCTAGACGGCAACAACATATTGCAGCAGCTTCTTCTTCGCCGGTGAAATCTCATCCGCTTCATAACTTCCCGTTGTCTGATCTTAGGTGGGCTATGAATCACACTAATACACATCGTCTCCGCAAAGCATCGAGTAGATCTCCACTTCGTGAAGCTAATACTGGAAAAGGGAATCTTGTGATTGAGGAAGTGAACGAAGCACCGGCTTCTTCGTTTGAATTGAGACCGGAGAAGAAGAATAAGGGTAGCTCCGCAGCTGGTGTTAGTGATTCCGCCGTAGATCGATCCGGAAATAAATCAACGACGCCTGATGGTAGATCGAAGATCTTTATCCGGATCCGAACGAAGAATAGCGATGAAGCAGCTGATATCGCCACCACCGTCTCCACCTCAGCGACTGATATCGCCTCCTCCGTGGCTGATGATTCAGCTGAGCCGGCGATCGATGCTGATGTATCGCTTAGTGAACGGATCTCCGATGGTGGTGGTCATGAAGCAGACGAGTTTGGTCCAAAGATTTGGAATCTGAGACCGAGGAAACCACCGCCGACGAAGAAGCGTTCAATTGGACAAGCCGGTGGGATATTGAAGAGCTGTAACGGCGGTTCATTGCCTGAGAACAAAGTTCAAGGAACGGTTCGAACTGAGGCAATTCGATCCAGGAACGGTGTGGATGCTAAGATCGCAACGACAGAGAGAAAGGAGAAGAAACCGAGGTTATCGATTTCACTCTCAAAGATGGAGATAGATGAGGATATCTACTCGTTGACTGGATCAAAACCTAGCAGAAGACCAAAGAAGAGAGCTAAGAACGTGCAGAAACAGCTCGATGTAAAGATTTCACATTTCTCATGGATCTCTCTTTTCACAACCTTACCTAACAATTTTGGCTTTGGCTTTTTTCAGGTTCTTTTTCCAGGTTTGTGGATGGGTAACGTTTCTTCGGACGCTTACAAGGTCTCAGAACATGCTTGAACGGTATTAACATTTTGGATGAATCAGATTGGATATCCTTTGAAATGCCTATAGTCTCTTGTGTTTTCTGAGTTTGAGGAATAATTGTACTCTTTTTCTGAATCTTGTAGGGTTGATTGAGAATGATGTGAAGTTAATCTTGTTGAATTGGCTTCGACTGAAACCAGATAGAGGCGATGAAGAAGCTTTTTTCCACAGATTAAGGTATAAAGTTAGTGATTCAATGTTGTTTGTCATTTTGAGTCATGCTTTCTCCTTGGTGATCTTGTGTATAGCTTCTCAGTTTTTTGCACTGCTACAATATTGTAAATTTATGAGTGCAAATTGGCCTTTTTGGGTTTTAGATTTGCTTGCTTGGACGATATGTGATGTGGTTACATATGGTGTCTTAGATTCCAGATAGTTATATGACATCAATTCTTAAAGGTAAAACTTCACATTTTCAATGTTGATGATCTGCGTCTCACTTTTGATTGTCAAGGAAGAAATTTACGTAGATGAGTCTAGTGGTCTGAAGTTGCTAATGATTAGGAGGTCTAGACTTGTGTATAAATGGAGTCACTTTGTATAAACCTTCATCTTCTTCGTGTCTTTGTGTTGTTGTGATGATGCAGAAATGCAAATGACTCTGCTTCTTCAAGCCTGGGTTTCCTTGTTGAGCGAATACTGGCTCGAGGTTTCCAGCACTGAATCCAACTTCCAACTTCAGCTTCAGATTCGGTTCTAACCGGCGGTGGTATGAATTGTGAACCAGACCGGTTCTAATCCAGCCGTGTTATAGTAATTTGCTGCCACTGATGTGAGTTGACACGGCCGTGTTGGTATTTTCTGTTTAGGCAGTTTGTGGACTATTTTGTAATTAATTAGTGGGATACATTGATTTCCATTGACTTGACCTAGTACAAAGGTAGAAAATAAAAATTCAAAATTATCAAAACAATTTTTTTATTTTTTTACTAACTTCATCATTTATATATATATATATATATTTGGTATTTACTTATTTTTTTGTTCTTATCAGTTTGATTTATCTATTTTTCATGAATAAACTGAGAAAAAGATAGAGAATTGGTCAAATATGTAACAGAAATATTATTTACTAAAAACTGTAAATTATCCCTCTTCAAAGTTCAAAGTTCAAACTGGGATCCAGTAAATAAAGAATATAATCAGGACTTTAACAGTTAAATATTGTAATCCTGCAATATTTATTTGTAGTTTAAAGGAGCATAGCCTTGATTCGTCACTCTAGTCATCATCAGTTGATCACCGCCACTTGCTTCGTTCCTTGGTCTATCCACCTCTTCATACAGTAAACCCAAAAATTTACGAATTAATAACAATTTAAATTTGTTTGTACCAATACATTCGTAGTTTGGACTACTAATAGCATGTCACATTTATTATAAGAGTAGATTTGGCAGTATGTTTATATATTGTTGAAAGTTAAAAGAGAAGTACTAGTTGACCTTGACCAAAAAAAAAATAAAAAAAATCTAGTTGACCAAGAAGAAGAAGAAGAAGGACTCTACAAGTTAGTACACAGAAACCACGATCATTTCAGAATAATCATTATAATTTAAAATTGTCAGCATTTAAATTCCAAATTATAAGTTTTAAGAAGAATATATCCCATTGGCCATTAGTCGTTAGATGGTACTACTCTGTCCGTGCAAGCCTTAGATTGCAGTTCAATTGATGATATTTTTGATTTAGCAGACACAAATGTGAACTTCGTAGTAGTTTCAAGGCAATGAGTCGTGTAGTAATTTTCCACGCAATTTCCTATTGTGGAAACCTAGCTCCACTTAAAAAAAAAAAAAGACATAAACTCTATTGCTAAAAGTAAAAATAGTTCAAAATCTCATTTGGCTGCCTATATAAGTAACTCCCATTTCTACTGGCAAAGGCCACACAGCGAAAGAGCAATGGAGTCTGCTAAATCAAACATCTATAGCCACCAAAATGTCATTGTGATGCGTCACGGTGATCGATTCGACGATTTCGACCCACTTTGGCCTTCAACCGCTGCGAGACCGTGGAACACGCCCCTTGCTCAGGACGGTTTGGTTCGGGCCTTTCAAACCGGTCAGAGAATCCGATCTCAGACAGGGTTTCCGATTCACCGTGTCTTCGTCTCCCCTTTCCTCCGCTGCATCCAGACCGCTTCCGAAGTCGTTGCCGCTCTTACCGCCGTTGATTTCGATCCCAATGCTTTGTCATCTAAAGATGTTCTTTCCATCGACAATACTAAGCTCAAGGTCAGTCAGAATATCGCTCTTACTATATGTTGAAATCAGACCGGAGTTTGTAGTCTATTAATGGTTTATGTTTGTGTTAGTGTTGGTTCGTGTCATAACCTAGATTCAAATTCGCAAGTGTGCATACGTTACAAAACACGTATATTTTGAACTATGGACGATTTACTAATTTTCTAAACTGAAACTTCAAGAATATGTTATGTTTGCTTATGCCTTGTCTCCTCTGCTTCAGGTAGCTATTGAATTTGGCTTGTGCGAGGTACTGAATCCAATGTTTATAAAGACTGAAGTTGTTCCCAAAGATAGGAAATTTGAATTCAAGATTTCGGATCTTGAAGCTATGTTTCCTGAGGGAACAGTGGATTCTAATGTGGATATGGTTTATAAGGAGGTGCTCTACATGACTTTTCTTCGTTTTTTCCTTTCTTTATCATTTTTGTTTGTTTGTTTGTGTAATTATAAACTTCCATTTATATATTCCTTATTGCTTCTGTTTAGTTGCCACAATGGGAAGAATCTTTAAAGGGCTTTAAGGATCGATATGCTAATACATTGAAGGTTCTTGCGGAGAAGTATCCTAAAGAGAACTTGCTCTTAGTCACCCATTGTAAGCAAAAAATAAAATTTTAGGTTTTAGCTTTAAATCAAAACCGACATTTCTCTAACCTTTGAGACTATTTTTTTTTTTTTTGGGTGGGAAATTGTAGGGGGAGGAGTAAGTGTTACACTCTACAACTACTTCAAAGACGCAACTAAGTACGTGGTAGATTACTGTGGCAGTGTTGAATTGAGAAGGCAGATTTTGAATAGTGATGGGTTTGTTAAATCTGAAGAATTTGAGGTGGTTACTAGTCATGGAGTATCTTTCAAGGACAACAAAGTCCCAATCCATGATCCTGTTATTAGGCAATCTCCGGTTTAGCTGGCTTGTATGTGAATATTTGGTGTCACGGTTGAGAAAGTTTTCTCTATTTGAAAAAATTGGAAAATTGGAAAAAGTCCATAAATTTTTGTTTTATCATCCCACGACGCTATTTATGCTTAACAAAAGACCGGTGATATTTTGAGGAAAAAAAAAACAAATTTAAATGACAAATAATGTTTATTGAACTGAGCATTCACATAAATTTGAGTTTAAATAACAAATTATGTGTTATTGAAACAATTAAAACAGAAATTTTAAAATATCTATTAAAATCTAATGTTATTGGATTAATGAATTTAAAATATACAATCAAATCCACTGTTATTGAAAACATTTTAATAATTGGATTTGAAAGTTTCAGCTGAGATAATGTAATAACAAAATTCATAATTCACCAAAATTTAACCAAATCATCTCAAAATTTATTAGAACTTAAATCTCTCCAAATTTTTCATCCAATACATCCCCTTAATATTTTGAGAACTACACAATTCATCTATGATATTTTTTTGTATCCAATTAATCAAATCTTTGTAGTCATGGAGTATCTATCTATTTAGGACCACAAAAAGTCTCAATCCATAATCCTTTAATAAAATTAGTCTAAATAATTTAAAGCATAAAACTGATTCTGAGAATATACACTAATGTACTTTTGAGTTCAATATTCCAACTTTTTTGTTTTGTCTCTAGAAAAAAAAAAAAAAAACGCCATGTATAGTATCACTTCCAACGTACTCTCAAAGGCCACACCACCACCACCAACAATCAGAGCATCAATGGACTCTGCTAAATCCAATTCCGATGGCTACCAAAATATCTTGATGATGCGTCACGGGGATCGCATTGACAAAATCGAGCCTCTCTGGCTCGATACAGCTGCGAGACCCTGGGATCCTCCACTCGTTCACGACGGCATGGTTCGGGCGTTTCAAACTGGTCAACGGATTCGATCTCAGATCCAATTTCCGATTCACCGTGTATTTGTCTCCCCTTTCATCCGCTGCATCCAGACTGCTTCCCAAGTAGTCGCAGCTCTCTCCGCCGTCGATTTCGATCCCAACGCTACGTCGTCTAAAGACGTCATTTCCATGGATAAATCCAAGCTCAAGGTAAGATAATCGCCATTATCGTATATATATCTGAAGAACTTTGAAATCTGTGGTGTTCATGAATCTTTGAATCTTAAGTGTTTGAGCTGAATCGAGATAAGCGTCGTTACTGTGTTTGCTTCAGGTTTGTATTGAATTTGGTTTGAGCGAGATGCTGAACACAATTGCCATTAAGCCTGAGATTGCTCCCAAAGATGGCAAATTCGATTTCATGATTTCAGATCTTGCAGCTATGTTTCCTCAAGGAATGGTGGATCATCATGTGGATCCTGTTTATAAAGAGGTGATCTCTTGAAACCTTTCACAGTCTCTAGACTTGTCTTGTTCTAATGTTCTGTTTCTAATTATATCTCTTGTTGTGTTTGTTCAGATGCCACAATGGGAAGAGACTGTGGAAGGATGCACAGATCGATTTCTTAATTTGGTGAAGACTCTTGCTGATAAGTATCCTTCAGAGAACTTGCTTTTAGTCACTCACGGTAAGCCAAAAGATTCTGTTCTTAAACTCTTGTGACACTTGGTACACATTCTTTACTTGATACAATTTTAATCTCAAATTCTCTCTGCCTTGTTTCTCTAGAAAGAACATCTTCTTCTAAGGTTTCAGTTGAGTCTATGGATAGTTCCTTTCATCGATCATTTGATTCAATGTCTTTGACTTGTAATGTCTCTTTGTTGAGAAAATGCAGGGGAAGGAGTAAGGACTACATTTTCGACCTTTAAAGACGTAGATGTGTATGACGTAGAGTACTGTGCTTGTGCTGAACTGAGAAGACAGGTCGTGAGTAAAGATGGGTCTACTAAAGCTGGAGACTTTGAGGTGATTACAAGTCTTGGTCAATGTGGAATTAAGTACCATTCCTAGAGAACCCACAGATCATGATCATGTCATTAACCAAATTACGGTTTGACTCAATGTTCCGGATGATCATGGCATTAGAAAACCGGAATCAAACCGGATACTGGACATCTACAATTTCCTGGTTAATTCGCTATGACCTCCTCTACAAACGAGAACATATACAACAAAAGAACAATATTGTAGTCAGTCCAAGAAAAAGAGGCTGATGAGCAATTCAATCTTTCTTTTTAACTTATGGATTTGTAGAAACTTTGAGTTGTTTTATTGTATAAGCTGTATAAAAGCTTTTCACTGAACGAGTAATTTTAAAGTCAAACTAAAGATATATTCTCGGTCATTTACAATTTCGTTATACAGTAATCCGAGTAATTTCATTTCCTTACACACGGATTAACCCTCATTCTTTTCTTTTTTTTTGACGGCCAAAGATTAACCCTTCATTCTTATTTTTATTTATGTATAATTTATCACCATTTAAAGCACATCCATAATCTACAATTATTTGTTTACAATTTTACCATCGTAAAGTTTGCAAAAAAAAACTTATAGAATTTGTCTATCTAAACAAATGATCGCTAAATATGATTGGCCAACAATATTAATAAGACCATAAGAAGTCATTGCGTGGGGTTGTGACCAACTACCCCCTCCACTAAGACTTCTATATAACTAGTTAAAATAAATTGCAAAGTATATGATAAGGAGTTATTAACATCCAAATGTATTAAGTAATTTTTGTATTATCCCATTTAGTTTGCTTTATATTTTTATAGAAGTTTCATAGCCTTGTTTCGTCACGTCATTCCATGTGTCACCCAATCCCTCTTTCTAAAATAAAAGCCAAAAAATATAATTTATCTTGTAAGGAATATGTATGAGTAGTCGTAAATATAATTTATGTAGTTTCGTGGATAGAAAAAGTATTAGATGTTGACACACAAACAAACAAACAAAAAGTATTAAGCTAGTAGTTTTTTTTTTAAAAGGTTTAAACTAGTAGTTTCCAAGTCATATTGTAACATTTTGTTAGAAATTAATGTTAAGTTATATGGATAGTAGTGCTAGTATCATTATACATATGTGAGATTCTAATACATGCCCTCGAGATGATGATTCTTATTAGCTCATTTCAAACCGAATCTTATTTTAGGATTGGTACTAAGTCCTTTTTGGACCATCCTACTTGGATAAACAAATTGACAATGAGTGGATTGGTCCATATCCCTTATATACAAGTGCTAGTCCAATGGAAATCTCGCTAATACCCCTATAGAATTCCATGCCTGTTGCCAATAGAAAAAGGAAGAATACAATACCCATTTTCATGACATTTCCCAAAAAAAAGATGTAATCCTTATATAAAGTGTTCCATTACAGTCGCAAACTCAGGGAAAGAGCAATGGAGTCTCCCAAATCTAACATCGATGATGGCTACCAAAATATCTTCGTGATGCGTCATGGTGATCGAATCGACAATATCGAACCACTCTGGGTCTCAACCGCCGAGAGACCTTGGGATCCACCTCTCGTTGAAAACGGTATGATTCGAGCCTTTCGTATCGGTCAAAGGATCCGATCTCAGATCGCCTTTCCGATTCACCGTGTATTCGTCTCCCCTTTCCTCCGATGTATCCAGACAGCTTACGAGGTCGTCGCAGCTCTCTCCGCCGTCATTGTCGATCCCAACGCCATGTCTTCCAAAGACGTCCCTTCCATTGATAATTCTAAGCTCAAGGTCAGATCGTGGCCTTAAATCTTAAACTCAGATTCACCAAAAAGTCGCCTTTTTTGTTGAATTGAGATAATAATCATCATTATATGTTATTAAACAGGTTGCAATTGAATTTGGGTTGTGTGAGATGCTGAACTCAGTAGCTATAAGGCGTGAGCTTGCTCCTAAAGATGGAAACTTTGACTTCAGGATTTCAGATCTTGAAGCTATGTTTCCTCAGGGAATGGTCGATCATAATGTGGATATGGTTTATAAAGAGGTGCTCTACTCTCTCAGGACCTTTTCAAGTTTTGATTTTTTCCTTAGTTTTGGTTATAAAATCTTGATTCTTTGTTCCTTGTGTTCAGTTGCCAAAATGGGAGGAGTCTGTGGAAGGTTGCAGAGATCGCTATGTTAAAGTTTTAAAAGCTCTTGCCGAGAAGTATCCTTCAGAGAACTTGCTCTTAGTCACCCATGGTAACTAAGTTTCTCACTTTTAATTTCCTCATCCATTTGTGTGTATCTATAAAATGAAAACTTGTATGGATCTTATATACCCTCCTATGTGTTTTTGATCGATTTGAATCCGTCTTAACTCAATCAGATGTAAACTAATTCAATTCTCTCTGATGAACTATGCGCGGTTTCGATATTGTTACCTTATAAACTTCTTTGATGCAATTTCAGGAGAAGGAGTTGGAACTACATTTTCGACGTTCTTTAAAGATACAACTGTGTACGAAGTAGACTACTGTGCTTATGTTGAATTGAGAAGAGAGGTCTCAAGTAAAGATGGGTCTGTTAAACCTGGGGATTATGAGGTGGTTTTGAGTCATGGTCAAGCTGGAATCGGGTTTAGTCATGATCCTGTCATAAGCCAAACTCCGGTTTAGTCACTTGTCGTCATTGTCCTCTGTTTCTGTACTTTGGTTGTATTTGAATTGCTTTTGTATGAACTACGAAACATTGTTTGAAAGTTTTCATTCAATCAACTAAGATTTTCAGTTCTGCCCAAAAACAAGAACACACAACTTCTTCTCACATAATAACAAGGAAACAAGAATTGTCATTACATAAGACTGAAGTTAGATTCTTGCATGAAACATCTAAAAACAGTGAACAGTTGATAACACGCGTCAAATTAGACCTAAACATACTAGGGAACCATCTACACACAAGAACAAGAAGCAAACGCATAAGATCCTAAGGACTCCGGATTGGATCAACTTGATCAAACATGTCAGCGGGGAAATCGTCTAAGAAAACATCATCATCCTTTGAAACATGTCTGCATCTACTCGGCGCTGGTGATGGCTCAAAAAACGGCTGAGGAAGAGCGAAAAATGGCTCAGAAGAATCAGGTGGTCCAAGTATATCATAGTAAAAAGGGTCGTCAAGTCTAGCCAAAAGCTCTCTGCTATCAGGAGAGAAAGTAATATTTGGTTGCTGTGACTCGGAGAAGAGAGAAGAAGTCTCAGCAAGAACAAGATCAGTGCCAAAAGTGAAAGGCTGATGCTCTAATGTAATACCCAAATCCGGCAATCTCAAGGTTTCATCATCAACTTGATCAGTTGAATAAGGAAGAATCTTCGAAGATGAAGAAACTGTAGTCTCTTCTTCCTCAACCACACCAAAATCCTGAACCACAAAATTGAAAATTGAAAACCAAAAATATATTTTTTTCAAAAAAAAAAAAACTTAGGAATTTTGTCATCATTATTACCTGAGATGGATTGAAGGATTGATGGAGTGGTTTGACGTTTTTACCCTTGCTTCGATGAGAAGAAGATTTGGAATTGAAACTTGAACTCGATGCATCAGAGGAGTTATGGAGAATCCTAGCGAGTCTCTTTTGTCTGCTACTCCAGAAATTCTTAACATCGTTATCAGTTCTTCCCGGTAAATACGTAGCAATTCTCGCCCATTTGTTCCCAAACTCAGATTGTAACTCAATCACAGTCCTCTCTTCTTCAGCAGAGAACTTGCATCCACTTAAAAACAAACAAAACCTCTAAAATTGAATCAAACTAAACAAAAATTGAATAACAGAGAGAGAGAGAGAGAGAGAGAGAGAGGAAAACAAATCTTACTTTTTGAGATTGGGACGGAGTTTATTGACCCAACGGAGACGGCAGGATTTGCCGGTGCGAAGAAGAAGACCTTTGGATCGAATGGAGCTCCACTCACGAGGACCATATCTGTTGACATGGTTGATTAGTACTTGGTCTTCTTCCGCTTTCCATGGCCCTTTCTTTATCTCTTCCTTCTTCCCTTCCATTTTCCTCATCTAATCCAATTTTAATTATATCTCACTCGAATTTTCTCTCTTCTCTCTGTTCGGAAGTTTCTTTAGGTTTTGTAGTGACGGTTGGATTGCGGTTATGCCCCCATTACGCTCCACTTTCACTACCCCACTCCCCAAGTTTCTCTCCCATTTTCGAATTTTCAATATTACCAAAATACCCTCGATCTTTTACTTTATTGTTAAGCCCATATCAACTGAGCCCGTGTAAGGCCCCCTCCTTTTTTTTTTGGACTCCTCAAGTCTACTATTTACTTATGAGAAGATGACTTATGAGTTATGGCTTTTTGTATTTGTAAATGCTGAATTATAAAAATCATGCAATTCAAGTGAGAAGTAGGATAAAATTAAAACTGTTAAATTAATTTAACAGATACAAAATATGATCTATCAACACTAATAATATTCATTCTGCATCATACATAATTTAATGATTTCCACACTTATGGTTATGGATAGGATCTTTCTTCCACAAATCTTGCAGCAAAGATTAACGTCGAAAATGAAAATGTGGGTTTTGGAAGGGTTGCTAAATAGAAATCAATCGGTTACAGAAAATTTGGCCAGACCAACTCGGTAATAATAACAAGGATAGCGACTTTGCACATTGAATTTTCTGGTCGATCAAACAAAATTTCTATATAAATGAATAGGACATTTCTTGTTGGGTAGGCTACGAAATTCGGAGGTGAGTTCGTCATAATTTCGCAGATAATAACAAAGGATAACAACTTTGTCTTATTTTGAAATAAGGAGAAACAAAATTTTCATATAAATGAATATCATCTTTAATTTACTCCTTATCTCGAATCTCAGCCATTCCTTCCAATTTCTTTCTTTTAAACCATTGTTTGTGACACTTATTCTATTTTGTTTTATTTCTCTCTAAATTACCGATGAGATCCTAAATACAGAGAAAAGTGCTAAACATTAGCACAAGCTCATTGGTTTCAGCTGTGAATCGGCGTAACATCTCTTTCTTCTTCCATATTCCAAGTATAGTCAACTTCGCAGCCAGGCATGAGCTATCCAGGGATGTGGTGCTTTCGCCAAAGTCCGGAGCATTGTTGCATCTACAGAGTCCCTCACCGTATACGCAGATTCAACCCAGAAGCATACACTCCTCAATTGGTTCTCATTGGACCTCTTCACCATTCTTTAAAATCTCAAGCTCTCCAGTCTCGTGGAGATATCACTAACACAAAGTCAATGGGCTACTTAAACATGGAGGAGCTTAAGAAGTTTTATCTAGTGGAATTCACACGAAGCCTTGGGGAGACTGGGGAAGGAACCATTGATGGATTTAGAAGAATGATCGAAGATGACGAAGATATAATCAGGGCAAGCTACTCTGAATCAACGGCCTGGATTCCATCTCCAGAGTTCGTAGAGATGGTCCTGCACGACTTTGTTTTCATACTAGAGTTCATTTTGAGGAGTTCCTACAAACATTCAGGGAAAATAGGAGATCCTCTCATGGACGAGCCTTGTCTAAGACACACAGTCCACGAAGATCTCATCTTGCTCGAGAACCAGCTTCCTTACTTTATCCTCAAGAAACTCTTTGATCCAATCGTCCCAAGACTCACCTGGAAAGATACATTCCGTGAATTAGTCATCACACACTTTGACTTTGACTTGAAAGACAAGATTGAAGACAACTCAAAGTTCAGACATTTCACTGATTTGATCAGGTGTGTCCGCGTGGAGAATATTCCAGAGGGGGAATTCGAGCCCATTAAACGGATGTATAACGCGGAAAAGCTAGATTGTGGAGGAGTGAAATTTGAAGCCCTACCAAAAGAGTCCCCATTTTATGCGAGATTTGAGAATGGTTGTTGAAAAATGCCTTGTCTTAGGGTTGATGACGGAACAGAGATGAGGCTCAGAAACCTAATAGCTCTTGAGCAATGCGATTACCCTTGTAAAACCTACGTCTGTGACTACATTATCTTCCTTGATTATCTCATCGACACTGATAAAGACGTAGAATTGCTTGTTGAGAAAGGTAACACCTTTATCCTCTATATAATAAAGGTCTATATACATGTCTCTCTGTGTGTGTGTGTAGTGATGCGTTGTGGTGGTTTTGATTTTGGAAGGGATAATAGAGAACTGGCTTGGGCAACACGGTTTGGTGGCGGAGATGGTGAACAAGCTTAGTTTGGGCCTTCTCGATGGTGGTTCTCCCAGATCAAATCTACACTCACTATACAGACCCAGTAAATAAGTCATGCGCCATCCTCAAACGCGTGTATTTCGGTAACCTGTGGACAGGGACGGCCACTGTCGTCGCCACGTTTCTATTGCTCATGACTCTCATCCAAGTGGTAACTTCGATTATTCAGGTTATG
Source organism: Cardamine occulta (assembly GCA_028015245.1). Taxonomy (NCBI): domain Eukaryota; kingdom Viridiplantae; phylum Streptophyta; class Magnoliopsida; order Brassicales; family Brassicaceae; genus Cardamine; species Cardamine occulta. The sequence goes on along the minus strand of CM051380.1, from coordinate 1,390,539 downwards.
CAATGAGACAAACCCCTTGCATATTTGATTCTGATAGTTGATTGTATCCGGAAGCTCTTGAGGTTCTAAGCTTCTGAAGGATTTCTCTACATGTTTTATTCTCTGTATAAGAATATCTTTAAGTATATCAATTTCGTCAATCTTTAGATATCCTATTTGTCTTTGTAATTGCTGAATTGTTAAAAATCTTGCAAACTGAAAATTCAACCTTTCATAAACACAAGCATCATAATTACGTCTAAAACACATCACGGATTAGAATTGTCTGATCAATGAATAATCGGCGTTTTAGGCACTTGATGGTCTTTGAATGTTCTAATCAAAGTCTAGATTCTTTTTGAACATAATAGCCTATAATTTTTACCTAGATGCAAAAATAAATAAAAATATGTGGTAATATCAATAAGATTGGTGAGTTGAATTTGTGAAAGCCAAAATTCGAGTATTGCTTCTTTTCCCGTAATTGTTTTCTCAAAAAAACGTATCATATTCGATTTTATATTCACAAAGTAAGAAAGCAAAAGAAAAAAGAAAAAAAAAACAGAGTATATCGATACCAGTCGTGAAATGTGGGTTTCGAAACCTGCATCTAATACCTTCCTCGTTACGTTAACTAATAACATTTTAAATTGAATACCATATGTAATTTATATCGATTCCACTGGCTACCAATAGGCTTAACCGGTTTTTTAATCTAAAGTAATTTTCGAATCTAGAAAAGTAGTAATATTTTAACCCGTTTAGGATATGATTAGGGTTTCAAATCAATTATTTTGATTTATCCGGATTAGATTATGTACTACGGTATATAAACATATATACATTTTTCCTTCTTGTCCAATCTTTCAGACATTCACTGACAAGATTCCTTCCGGAAACAATGGACCGAATGTTGGATCTTGAATCCGGCACAATCCATGAACAGGTTCCTGGGATGTGGCGTGTTCCTACAAATCCCGATCTTTGCTGTATCTACAGAGTCCCAAACTGTCTGCGTCAAGTAAACCCAGAATCATACACGCCTCAGTTGGTTCTCATTGGTCCTCTTCACCATTCTTTAAAATCTCAAGCTCTCAAGTCTCGTGGAGATATCACAAACACAAAGTCAATGGACTACTTAAACATGGAGGAGCACAAGAAGGTTTACTTAGCGGAATTCACACGAAGGCTCGAAGGGAAGAAAGTCATTGATGGATTCAGAAGCATAATCGAAGAAGACGAAGATATAATCAGGGCAAGCTATTCGGAATCAACGACCTGGATTCAATCTCCAGAGTTCGTGGAAATGATCCTTCACGACTCTGTTTTCATACTAGAGTTCTTTTTGAGAACTTCCGTAGAGCGACCAGAGAAAATAGGTGATCCTCTCATGGACAAGCCTTGTCTTGAAAGTGTAATCATGACAGATCTCATGTTGCTCGAGAACCAGCTTCCTTACTTCGTCCTCGAGAAACTCTTCGAACCAATCGTTCCAATACTCCGGCCGAACCAGACATTCCGTGAACTAATCATCAATTACTTTGAGTTCCAAAATAAGATCGGAAACAACTCAAAGTTCAGACATTTAACCGATCTGGTTAGGCTTGTCCGTGTGGAGACACTTCCAAAGCATGATGTAGGGGAATTCAAGCACATTTCACGTATGTATAATGCAGATAAGTTACATAGTAGAGGAGTGAAATTCGAAGCCATAAAAGAAGCGTTCTCGTTGCAAGTGAGTTTCGACTTGAGAAATGGTTGTTTGAAGATACCATGTTTCTTGGCTGATGATCATGTGGAGATAACACTTAGAAACATAATGGCGCTTGAGCAATGTCATTACCCATTCATAGCCCACGTCTGTAATTACGTCATATTCTTGGATTTCCTTGTCGATACCGAGAAAGACGTTGACTTGCTTGTCGAAAAAGGTAACTCTTTTATCGTATATTTAGGTCTATATCTATATACGTATGTATGTGTATTAATTCTTGATTGTTTTTATTTTCGATTAGGGATAATAACGAATTTGCTTGGGCACCATGGTTCGGTTGCTAAGATGGTGAACAATCTCTGTTTAGGAGTCGCCAATGTTGGCTCTTCCTATTTTAGTATTGCATCACAAGTCATGGATCACTACGATGACTCATGCAATAAGTCACGCGCCATCCTCAAGCGTGTGTATTGCAGCGACCTATGGACAGGGACAGCCACCGTAGCCGCTACATGTCTATTGTTGATGACTTTTATCCAGACGGTGACTTCAATCATTCAAACTATAAAGTAGTCAAAACTCTTTTCTCTCTAAACGCACTTTATTCATTTCTTGTGTCCGATTTTATATTTCTTCCTTGATCAAATTATTTAGCTAGTAGTAACTAGCTAGATTTGTTTCCCGTTTAAGATATATCTCTCTTATCTTTTATGATTTCCAGGTAGATTTTGATCCGGAGAGTTGATTGCAATCCAAAAGCTATACTGTACTGCCTCATTTTACTTTAATGAAGTTAACTTCTAATAATACAAAAATTCATTAGAGAAATGGCTGATACGAAGAACTGTACATTAAATTCATAATCAAATCGTATTATACAGCCAAAGCCCATATTCCATAGGTGTCAAAATTTGAAATTCAAACCAATAAAAACACAGCTAGCCCTAAAATGCACCACTTTACTGTAACTAATCATAAATTACATTATTTAAAGGATCCGTTAAATTAAACACAAAAATATGATCTATCAACAATAATAATAATAAATCTGCATCGTACCTAACTGAAAGATTTCCTTACTTAGGGATAGGATCTTTCAAAAATCTTGAAACTATCAGGTACCATATAAAGCAGCAAATATCTAACGTGGAAAACGTGGACTTTAAAGGGCTTGTTGAAAAGAAATCAATTAGTACATGACATGCACTTTGCCACACAAAGTCCAGACAAACTCGGTAATAATATGGATAGTGACTTTGCACATTAAATTGATCGTACAATTATTTGAAAAAGAGACAAAATTTCATATAAATGAATTGAGATTTTTTTTTTGGTGAGCTATGAAACTGTTGAATGAATAAACGAATAAGATTCTTATCTATTTTTCGAACATAAGTTATCTTTCTTCGTTAACCCAAAAAAAGAAAAGGGTTATCTTTCTTCTTCCTCCTTATCTCCAATGGCTTTCTTAAAACTTCCACTTTTAAGAGAGACTTTAGATACTGAGGACAAGATTGGATCCGACCATGAAATAGTGAACAAAGTGTTGGATCTTGAATTAGGTACTATCCATGAGTTGAAAAGACAGGCTCCTGGGATGTGGAGCTTTCCCAAAAATCCGGAGCATTGTTGCATCTACAGAGTGACTAACAGTATACGTAGAGTAAACCCAGAAGCATATACTCCTCAATTACTCATCCTTGGTCCTCTTCACCATGCTTTAAAATCTCAAGCTCTCAAGTCTCTTGGAGATATCACAAACACAAAGTCAATGGGTTACTTAAACACGGAGGAGCATAAGAAGATTTACCTTGCCGAATTCGCTCAAAGAGTTGAAGGCGAAAAAACCATTGATGGATTCAGAAGAATAATCGAAGAAGATGAAGAGATCATCAGGGCAAGCTACTCGGAATCAACGGCCTGGATTGAATCTTCAAAGTTTGTGGAAATGATCCTTCACGACTCTGTTTTCGTACTAGAGTTCATTTTGAGGAGTTCCTACCAAGGATCAGAGACTACGTCAGGGGATCCTCTCATGGACGAGCCTTGTCTTCAAAACACAGTCCACGACGATCTCATCTTGCTCGAGAACCAGCTTCCTTACTTTATCCTCAAGAAACTCTTTGATCCAATCGTCCCTACACTTTTCCCGTACAAAACATTCCGCGAATTAGTCATTACACACTTTGGATTCCAAGGTAAGATAAAAAATAACTCAAAGTTCAAACATTTCACTGATCTGGTTAGGCTTGTCCGTGTGGAGACACTTCCAACGCTTGCTGAAGGGAACAAGCCCATAGATATGTATAATGCTGATAAGCTACATAGTGGAGGAGTGAAATTTGAGGCAGTGGAGGAAGAGTTCTCGTTGAATGTGAGATTCGATAATGGTTGTTTAAAGATGCCTTATCTTAGCGTTGATGACCATGTTGAAATGGCACTAAGAAACGTAATGGCTCTTGAGCAATGCCATTACCCTTTCAACTCCCACGTCTGTAACTACGTTATCTTCCTGGATCATCTCATCGACACTGATAAAGACGTCGACTTGCTTGTCGAGAAAGGTAAACCCTTTATCCTCTATATTGGTATATATATATTGATTCGTTGTGTTTTTTTTTCTAAGGGATAATAAAGAATTGGATTGGGCAACATAACTCGGTGGCGGAGATGGTGAACAAGCTCGGTTTGGGTATCATGGAGGTTGGTTCTTACTATTCTGAAATAGCGGCTGAAGTCACGGCTCACTATTCAAACCCAGTCAACAGGTCACGTGCTGTCCTCAAGCGCGTGTATTTCGGTAACCTGTGGACAGGCACGGCCACTATCGCCGCCACGTTTCTATTGCTCATGACTCTCATCCAGACGGTGGCTTCGATCATTCAGGTTATGCAATGAGACAACCCCGTTACATTTCTCACCAGCATGTTTTTGATTTGTCAAGTAGTATTTTTATTCCATAAGCTCTTCTCTTTTGGCATAAGACTCTTGAGATTATAAGCTTTTGAAGGATTTCTCTAGATACTTTGTTCTCTCTAGAATATCATATGCATATACATAAATTTCGTCAATCTTCAAATATAATAAAAAGACAAGTTTTACTGTGAAAAAATCTTTGATCTTAGAAAGGAAACTAAGACAGAGCACATAAACGGATAAACCTTTAAAATATCATCTAAATTATGAATAATTCCCCCAAAATTCAGACAAAGACGATTTAAATTTCGTCTATCTATATAAACATACACGAATCGCCATAAAATCGTTGAGGAATCTATCTGCCAGAGAGCTATTCATAGTGACTCCGATAGAGTTTATAAAGCTCCAAGCTCGATCTAATCATGATAAATCATCAGTCTCTGCAAAACAAAACAAAATTTTCCAAAACCCTCCGATTCAGCAAGAAACAATCTTTATCGAATTTGTAATTAAACCCTAAAGAAATGACGTACCGGTGATTTTCTTTTCCGGTATTTGAGGAGTAACCCCCAAATTCGTTCTTATGTTAGCTCCAAGTTCAATTGCATCTTGAACCTGATACAATTCCAGCATCAATTAGATCAATCTCCCACTCACAAGAGAGAGATCATTGATTTTAAACTCATTTTACGAGGATCTAACCGTGTGGATCCCCGTGGCGCGGACTAATGCGACGGAGCTGGTGGCTAATGCGCCGACGAAGAGTGATGCGACACCGAAGGCTTTCAACGGCATGAGACGAATGTCACCGGCGTAACCTCTTCGAATCAATCGCACTCCCCACATGATTTGGGCTCCACTTCCCATTGCCCACCACCAGTGCGCGGATCCATCGAATATACTTCTCTCGCCGGCACCGGCGTCGTTCCGTTCCTCCATTTTCGCCGTCTTTTCTCCGAGATAGTGAAATGGGCAAATTCTGATTGCGAGATTCCTTATCGTGCTTCCCTCTTTTGCAGATTTAATGGGCTTCGTTTTGGGCTTATGGACCATATTTGTTCTTGGGCTTTTTGTGTGTTTTTGACGTTTTTTTTTTCTTTTTGGAGTTGGATGAATTCAAAAAGCTCAACATATCACAGGTTCACAATATTAACCCCACTCTCATATTAACTTCTCAAAAGAAAGTGCGATTTTAATTGTTTCCGGCAAGCTTCGCCGTCCGGGATTTTGAGATCTCTCTCTCTCTTTTTTGTTCACAATAAACTTTACCATGATATTAAATTTTTTAATCTCTCTCTCATCGTTACCCTTACACTTCAAAAAACATTGCTTGGATTTAATTCGGACTATTACTAAAGAAATTAGGGATGTCAGAGTTGGATGATGGTGTCATTACTCACTACATTAATTTAAAATATAAAACATTAGGTCGTGCTAAGGAAGATTTGGTATGGCCTAGAAAAATGCTACATTCAACAATTCTGGACCTAGTCATGATTGTTTTATATTCAATGCACACACTTATTGCTATGAAAAAAGTTGTCTTGGTCTTAGTAATTAGTTAATTACATTAAACTAATTAAGTCCAAAAGTTTTAACCCGACCATTTTCCATGTAGAAACTATTCATACACAGCATATTTTATTCCGTCTCGTATATGTTGATTTTTTATAGTAATCTACCTACTAATTTAGTTATTCACGATCATAATGGTGATTTGCAGTTTTGCACTTTTCAGATAGAGTAAAATTAAATTAACATCACTTTTAGGGTTTTTCTTTTTTGGACAATAGAGTATGTAGTTACATTGACAATCTATATTTTAATCACAATTTTTTTTTTGTAATTGTGAAGAATATCCCATATTAGAAATGAATTTTGAGTAATATATAAGAAATATAGATCAATCCACTCATTGTCAATTAGTTTTGAGTTGGAAGTCCATAGAACTTAACATGATATCAGAGCCCGAACACACGCTGTCCCACCTGAAATTAATCATGTAATGGGATATTGTCGAGATCAATGCTTAGAAGGACCATGATCTCGAAAGGGCCTCAGATGTAGAAAAAAACTTTGAATAACATATAAGAGATATGAGCCAATCTAATCATTGCAATTAGTTTTTAGTTGAAAGTCGATAGAATTTAACAATAACGAGGAAGACAAATTATCTTTTTGTCAATCACAAATTCACAATCTTACTTTCTTTAAAATGAATATTCATCATTGTAAGATATGAACATTGTATATCAATAAGAGTTGACACTTGACAGTACTCAAGGTTATTCAACAACAACAAAAAATTAAAACGCAATATAAATGTGTGTACATATAACATGTGTTAATAATGACGTAAAGTACACTTAAAGCCAAACAAAAATAATAAAAACAACGAGAATAATAGAGTGCACTGTTCAATGCATTTTATGGGAAATCTGGGGTTTATTTAAGTAATTCAAATTTCATCATTAATAAAATTAAAGTGCTTCTTCATAATGGCGCCGAATCGAATAAACAATAGATGTAAATATATATATTCGGATCCGTGTAATGTATTTAATATCGAGACTCATGCGTATATCTATAAACTTAAATACAAAATCAGCTCAACAATTAAAGAGAGAATTATATTCTGAATCACCCTATTTCAGTGTAATATATATTGTTCTGAGTCAGTCAAAATTTACATGTAGAAGATCTAGCAATATATCCAAAAGATCCCACTAAAGATAGTGTATTATAGTAATATTAATAATTGAGCAAAGGTGAAGGGGGCCGCTCAATTACGTGATTCTCGTGGTTAAAAGAAAGAATTACTAATCAGCTATTGTGTATTCCAAAGTCCAAGTTAATTAGGACATATGCCAATTTATTATAAAGCAAAGAGGGGTGACATAAAACTTTTATGTACTAGTATAATACTATGAGTACGTAATGGAGGAGGAGAAGATTAAGTAGACACTGTACATATTGTGCTACTTAGTGATGTCCCGCAAGGCCAAGACGAAGTTTATGGGTTCTGAAGGTGAAGGTTACGTAAATGTACGAGGATTGGTCCATATATAACGCTGAGATAGTCAAACAAACATTTCAACGAATGCCATCTAATTGTTTTATTCGATTTTTTTCCGTATAGAATATTATTTTATTACATAAACATAGAGACACGTTATTTTCATTTAATTTCACATGGATGTAAGTTATTCGATTGACATGAGGACCCACTATATAACGAAATAATAGTGACTTTTTTTCCTGTATATAGTACTCGCCAATGCTTTATATCTTTGTAATATGAAACAAGTAAAATCACTTGAAAGAATATTAATAGCAGCCCACTTCAGGTTACAAACCTCTATACCTTTCAACTCTCTCTCTCTCTCTCTCTAAAATGGTAAAACAAATCAACATAGGGAGTAGAGCTACTCATCATCAAGACAATAATGTTTCCCTTGTAACAACCTCCACCGTCGCCGCCGCAACGTCTTCGTCAGAATCTTGGTCTTCCTCCAAAAGATCGTTAGTGCAAGACATTAACGACGTCGAAGAAGCCGGAGGGAAAAGGAGGAAGAGCAACGTGAGCGATGATAATAAGCAAACGATGTCGTATAGAGGAGTAAGGATGAGGAGTTGGGGGAAATGGGTGTCGGAAATTAGAGAGCCAAGGAAGAAATCGAGAATCTGGCTTGGCACTTATCCAACGGCTGAGATGGCAGCTCGAGCTCATGACGTGGCGGCTTTAGCTATCAAAGGCAATTCTGGTTATCTCAATTTCCCTGAATTATCCGGTTTACTTCCTCGTCCGGTTAGCTGCTCTCCCAAGGACATACAAGCTGCAGCTGCCAAAGCCGCAGAAGCCAAGTGGCAAGAATCGGTTGTCAATGAGAAATTAGCAGAGTCAGAAACCGATGAGCTAAGCCACTCTGATCAGTTGTCTTCGACTTCGAGTAGTTTCTTGTTTTCTTCGGACACGTCGGAGACTTCTAGTACAGACAAAGAAAGTAACGAAGAGACAGTGTTTGATTTGCCGGATCTTTTCACGGACGGGCTGATGAACCAAGACGATGCTTTTCCTTATTGCAACGGCACTTCCACTTGGGAACTTTACGGAGAAGATGTGGGCTTTCGGTTTGAAGAGCCGTTTATTTGGAGATATGACTAAACTACCCTCCTCTTCCTTACTAACGTATAGTTCTAATATGGTTTTAACTAATTTTGCTCTTTTTTTTTGTTTACTTTTCTGCATTTGAGTATGTTATTATTACTTTGTGGAAAAAAATTGAACTCGTTTTGAATAATTGTCTATGTTTCGAAATTGATGTACTATAAGTGAATCTAATAAGTGGCGGTGGCAGTGGCAAGAACGTAATTTAAAGTAAACATACGGAGAAAATGAGAAAGATCTGAGAAGGCAACGTTTGTTGATAGTGACACTCTCACGAACTTTTTTGTATTCTCTTTGGCCCCTTGATTTGAAGACTTAAAGAGAGTAGACGAATTTTGACTTTAAGAGCCAAAGTAATTAATCTCTATTTTTGGTCTCTACAACGTAATTTTGCTCTCTACAACGTAATTCATCTATGTTTTTTTTTGTTAAATTTTTTTTTTCGGTAACCAACAATTCATATCTGTTACCGACATTAATATACATTCAAGTCTAGTTAATATTAAAAATAGGAGTAGCAAATCTAGCTGTTTCGATGTTTGGCTATAGCAATCACCGTTGCTTAAGTCCGACTATTGAAATTTTGGTTATGATTAATCATCTTACCGGAAAATATACACTTCAATTTTTTAAAAGCTAAGATCAAATACAAGATAAAAGAATATCCATTGACAAAATAATATTTTTAATCGAACGTATATTATTAAATAAGCATATTTCTTTCTTAAGATTACAATCCGACGGATTCTTGAAAAAGAAACACAATACGATTCTCTTTCAAACTGGTTATAAACTGGTAAATGTATAACATATTTAAAGTAATCCAAATGAGCTTAGCACAAGTGCCATATATGTCATATTTAGTTAGAATTAGTATGTGCGTCATTGATGAGACGATGATTGCGAAATTGAAAGCGAAGGAGACAAGCTTTTGATTAAATTATCGCTTTATTATATTTAGGGTGGGAATATAACATGACTCACATGTTCATCATTACTTTTTAAAAAAAGTTATAATAAGTTAATAATCTTTCACTTTTTTTTTTTCATTTGTCAATTTCTTTAATTTACGTAAAAGGTGAAAGGATATATGCTATAACAATGGGAATGCTTTTGCCCAACATCTTACTTTGCCCACTGTATGAGGCATAACACGACTGTTATGGATTCCCAAACACTTTCATTGGATCCATTAAGAATAGTAAAAATAATGTACAGTGGACATTTTAAATAAAATAGTAAATTTCTGACAAATTGTTAAATCAAATTATTTTCTATTAAAAAAACAATCGTTATCTTATTCTAACAATTTAATCAAGACATAACACCACATAAAAAACTAAACGAAACCTTTTGAAACTGAAAATTCCGTAGCATTTCGAAATATATAAAAAATAAATGCCATTCGAAGTTTCATGCATTTAAAACTTTGATTCGAAACGGAATTTGACTCCGGAACAGAAAAAGTCTTGGTTAAATTCTAAAAATTTAGAGCAATTTTACGCATGAGGCATAAATATGTGTATATTCTTTTTGGTAGACATTTTGAGATTTTTTTTTTTTTGTGTGTGGTTAAGTAGACTTATGAGTTGTTCAACGAGGCTCACTGATTAAGAAAGATATAAAGATAGTGGATGTGGTAGTAAGCTCACTATCAAATATTTGCTACGTACATTTTAAATGCGAGTAATCAATGTATATACTTATTCTATATGCTCATGATGTTAGGGTTTGAATTGAATGTGTGTGAGTGAGAGCCTCCATTAAAATTAAAAGAAAATTAGGAAAATATAAATTGTATATATTTTAAGTCGGTTTAGTGGTGACATGAATATCTATCTGTTTATGTCCGTCTCCAACCGTGAGTTTTTTTGTTTTGTTTTTCTATGGTTAAAACTTAGCTCCAAAGTCCAAACTTCTAGACCTATTTTTTTTTAATATCATTTTTGGGGAAAAGATTCTGATTATTGTGGATACATTACAAAATCTATATCCGGTTACAAACGAATCACTTTGGAATTTGGAGAACACTATAAATTTAAACTTACAAATGACAATTTTAAAAATTACAAGGAGCTGAATTTGTCTTTTGTCATCTTGCTCATGGACATAAACTAGTCCACGTGTCATTAAAAACACACATAAATAATTTATAAAAATGATTAAATAAAAATAAATATATACATATTAAAACATGCGATCTTTATCTTTGGAATAAAGTGGAAAAAAGAAAAAAAATAATAAAGGAAAAAACAAGCAAGCAGAAAGAAGAAAAATGAAAGCAACGGCAGAAGAAAAAAATAATGTCGATTCATATTGTTCACTTAATTAACGTATTTTCTCGCATCTCAATCAAAAGATATGAGAAAAGAAAAATACGAGAGCATGTGGGGCAAAGCTAAAATTGCCTACGAAAATAACGAAACCCACAAATTAAAACCAATTGGAAACAATGAAATAAAAGTTAATTAATCTCATTCAATTAGGAATATTTTGTATTATAAGTTGTCTCCAGCTCTAGTCCATGTGGTTTGTGTGTGCGTGAAGCAAACATAGACTTGATTCTGACTTCTGAGTTATGACAAGTTCTAGAACATGTGTCTTGTTCATATTCAACTAAAATAAACACAACAAATTCAGATGAAAAAAGATACAACCATAAGTCCATCTCGCAAAATATTATTCACGACCCTCACAAAAAAATAAAATATATAGGATAAAGAGCTTTTCATGTAATTACATGAATCGATCTATATACATGACCAGGATATAATAATAGGCCTTCGATTAAATAATTATATTAGAAGGCTAAGCGCATAGGTGTAATGGTGTGGATAGCCTGAGATTATTCAGCACTTTGGTTGAGTTAGATTAAGCACCTTGGTTGATGTTATTAGTCATCACTTTCTGTAACTCAAAGCAAAAAGTGTTAATTTTGTAAGATAATATATATCATTTTCTTTATTTTCAAGATTTTGATTTTTTGAGATATCATAATATAATGCGACATTCCTGAAAGAGATCTATGGTCTAGTAGAGTAGTACTTGACATATCCGCAGATTCCGAAGAGTATTTCATCGTGATTTCGTGATGCAAGATTGAAAGGTTTTAGAAATCACTAATGGATTCAACATCTATTGATTAACGTATAATAGAAGATAGTAAATAAATTCCTTAAAAGTTCAAAGCCGAGCTACAAACTTAAAAGGTATAAAAAACTCATTGACGTTTTCTTTAGAAGTTGTGTCAACGAAAAGAAATATCAAAATAAAACTTCTGAAAAAAACGATTTGGGATTGTTCGCGTCGCGAGGAGTAAAATCAAACTAAATTACCTCAAATGATGTCAGTTGTTTGTTTAGTTGAAACGACGTCGTTCTTTGTTTTATATTTAAACGACGTCGTTTAACTTAAATCGTGTTCTGGGTAAAATCAAACTTCTCAGTTTGACCTCTTTCCGTCACCAAGCTTTCTCTGAATCGCCGCCGCTTTGCGTTTAGTGTTCTTGAAGCTGGGAGAGAGAGACAGAGAGATTAAAAAAAAACGTTTGTGCGATTTCGCCACTGCTCCCTAAAATCTTTGGACCTCTTTCTTCAATCTTGAGTCTTTAGCAGAAGGTGAACTCTATAAGCAGAGAAAAAAGAAAGAACGAAGAAATCCCAAGTGTCTCTTCTTCTCATCTCTTTTCTCCAAAAGGTAAATTATAGTTTAACCCTAAGAGAAGATATATACATTGATTGGAGTGTTTAATTTGCTGTTTCGATTTATTGTTTTCTAAAGTTTTGATTTTTTAGTAGTAATAGCAGATAATGGAGGGGAGATTAGCTAATATGTGGAGGTTGACTCTTAACGAGAGTAAATTCGTGGAAACTGCGTTGCAATCTGAGCTCAGAGTCGATGGTCGTGGCCTTTATGATTACCGCAAGCTTACTATTAAGTTTGGAAAGTAAGTGCTCACACTCCTTCTGCTTATTCATACCGTTTCTGCACTCAGTAGGCTTTGTTTAATGTCTTTTAGCTCGAAAGCTTCAATTTTTTTACTGGGTTTTGTGATAATTTTGAGTGTATATGGTTTCATGATCCGGTTTTCATTTATCTATTAGATAATGCGAAGATCACAGTTTGTTTAGTCTATTACCTCTGTTAGAACGAATACTAGCATGCTTTTGTTTTCGTGTTTGTAACTAAAGACACGCTTTTAATGTCGTGTGAGTTAACAGAGAATGTGGTAGCTCTGAAGTTCAACTTGGTCAGACTCATGTAATGGGTTTTGTGACTGCTCAGTTGGTACAACCTTACAAAGACAGACCTAACGAAGGCTCTCTATCTATCTTCACTGAATTTTCTCCAATGGCTGATCCATCTTTTGAGCCTGGTCGTCCTGGTGAATCTGCTGTTGAACTAGGCCGTATTATAGACCGTGGTCTAAGGTAAATCTCTCTCCTGGATAATCTTTGTTGATGTTGCAAAAAAAATTCTGGTTGGAGTAATGGTAAAATTTGTCTTTGTGTTGGTTGCAGAGAAAGTCATGCGGTAGATACAGAGTCACTCTGCGTTCTAGCTGGAAAGATGGTCTGGTCTGTTCGAATTGATCTTCACATTTTGGACAATGGAGGGTAGGTTTTATTGGTTACTACAGTACTTCATCTCTTTAATGGTCATTGAAAGATCTGGTTTTGAAATGATCCTTCATGAGTGTTTTTATTACTTACTCTTGACTCTTGTATAGGAACTTGGTTGATGCTGCAAATATTGCTGCTTTAGCAGCTCTCATGACGTTCAGGAGACCCGACTGCACAGTAGGAGGAGAGAACAGTCAAGAAGTGATCATACATCCACCAGAGGTTCATATTTTTTTGGTTTAGAGAAACTTGTTAACTAGAGGAGGAAGTTTTCAACTTCAACTGTTTTCTCTATCTTTACCTTCTTCTTTTTTTTTCTCTTTTGCAGGAAAGGGAACCACTTTCACTGATAATACATCATCTCCCAATAGCCTTCACTTTTGGATTTTTTAATAAAGGCAGCATTGTGGTAAAAAAAATAGTGTTTTTTATTGAGAATCTAGTTTACTTTTTTTTTTTTTTTTTTTTCCCTGAGATATAAAGTGTGATGTGTTCTTATGAAGGTGATGGACCCAACTTATGTTGAAGAAGCGGTTATGTGTGGGAGAATGACTGTGACAGTTAATTCCAATGGAGATATATGCGCAATCCAAAAACCGGGAGAAGAAGGCGTGAACCAGAGTGTAATCCTTCATTGCTTGCGTCTTGCTTCTTCAAGAGCTGCTGCAACAACAAAGATCATTAGAGAAGAAGTAAGGTTCCTAAATCCAAAACGTTAAATCTTTTGGATCGATCCAAAATATATAACCACTCACATTTTGATATACTTTGTTTTCATGGTGTAGGTTGAAGCATATAACCGTGAGAGAAGCTTACAGAAGGTGAAGCGACATCCCACTTTGGCTAAATCTGAAGTCTATGGACCTATTGTAGTTGTGAAGGAGGAACATAGGAAGTCCTCAGATCAGGAAAAAGCTGCAGAAATATCTCGGGAACACGTCGAAAGACTAAAGCTTTCTTCAGATCAACTAAGAAACAGTAGTAAGGAACAAGAAGTTGCAGCCTCTCCTGGCAATTTTAAAGGCTGTCCCTCAAATTGGTAAAAATCTTCAATGCCTCATTCTCCGTGGCTCATTGTGGTTTTTGCATCTCAAATCTTTGTTGTTAAACAATTTTCAGGGACCCTTACTCAGAAGCTATGGATGTTGATTCACTTAAAGTTTCTCTTGCTTCAAGCAGTAATTTTTTTAAATTTTAATTTTGCTTCTCCCTTCAGATCTTGCGTTGCCTAGAGTGATGAGGAACTGATACTGTTGTGTTCTTTTTAACCAGGGGATTCCATTACTAAGTCACCGAGCAAGAAGATGAATGGCTCTGGAAATGCGCAGAAGGATGGTGAGATATCAGTTGAGGAAGTAACCGAAGATTTAGGGAAGAAGGATACAGCTGAGGCTACAAAACACAAGGATGGAGAGATGACACTCAAAGATGCTGTCAAACCTAAAAGAAAAAGGAAAAACAAAAGCTAGTTTTCAAGGAATTAGGGCAGACGAAACCAAACCAAAAATTGATTCCAGATTTTGGGTTTTAAACCTAATGAGTTTATTATGCATTATATGTTCCGATCACTCGTTTACTTTCTTCTTTCCTTTGAGACTCCAACGCCAAAACTCAACGCTAGTAGAGTGCTGTTAAATTTTGTCCGTCTAACTAAAAGTTATAGTGAACAGATACGGTGCAGTTTCATAAGTTGAGGCCCAGAAGTTCAGATTTCATCATAATATATTGAAGTGGCTCATCTCCTTGGGGTAATAAACTACATTTGCAGATAGAAGTTTGGTTTTTCACTACTAATCCTATATATAATTATAATTAGATGAAAGAACTCTTTCTATGGACGACATATCATTATCCTTTAATTAACTTTTAAGTAAATAATTTTTCATTGTTTGGCATCTAATCTTTAACTTGAAATTAATTAACTTAAGAATCAAAAATGTATAAACATTGAAATTAAAATGCAAAAGATATATACCATACAACTAAAAAGAAGATTACATTTAATTGAAAAAGCTTAAACTAATTTTATCAACATAATTTTACGTTTATATAATATACGATTTAAGTTTTTTTAAATATGAAAAAGTGAATCAACAAAAAAATAAGAAAAAAGCAAAATATAAATAAAATAGAAAAAATAGTTTAATTTATTTTCAAGGCACTATTTGTCACCTTGTATTCCAAGGCACTTCCTATAAAGACAAGAACAAACTTTCGTGCTACGGTTGCCATGCGAATAGCTTCCTGCAAACAAGTAAACAAAACATAAATTATTAGATTATTAAGAATAGTTATAAGTTTTTAGTTTAATAGTAATTTACAAAGTGAGATTATATAGCTGGCTGAAGTGATGAAGTGAACTGACGGAATTAACAACATGCTTTGGATAGTCAATAAAGTCTAAATGTGTAATAGATTATTTTTCTTTTCGATAAATGATGTGTAATAATATAGATTTATAATCGAATGGAAGAAAGAAACTAGTATACATGTGTGGAGAAGGCATCAAAAGCGTAATTACTAATTAGTAAAATCCCTTTTTATTCATAAATAATTAAATTTGAAGTACTATTTTTCTCAATACATTAAAATCGGTGGGGTAAAAAAACTGCAACACGTTCTACTTCCAGTAGAAGAAAATCAGTCTCCCAACGAACAAGTTTTTTTTTTTTTAAACGAGTGATGTTAGCCGATTTTGAAGTTAGAAACTAAATGCTTTCTCTGAGTTTGATAGGAAGGTCAAGATCAGGTTCAGTGGGAGTCAAGGCAGAGAAGTAATTATCAACCATGTCCTCTGTTACTTTCTCCAAAGGTCGGTGGATCCCACTGCACACCCACCAAATTTTAACATTAACTACACCTTACTAATTATTACTTATTGAAAATATTTAACAAAATACCTTTGGAGCTTCGTCCTTGTCTATCAATCGAGCTCGTACTCCCTTTTCACCATTGAAAACATTACTCATCAATCAATATTTACTCATTGCTCTGTTTGCAATGTCAAGTTTTTTTTTATACCGGAAAACTCACATACCTCGCAGAAATTGCCGGACATTTGCCCTATTGTTCCTTGTAGCGACATTCTATACTCTCGGATCAAACATTGGTCAAGTGTTTGAAACCTTCCTTCTCGGATCTATTGGATTCGTTTAAAGAAGCTATATAAGTCGAGAAAACGAAAAAATGAAATCTTTGAAGATGTTTACAAGCAAAAGTTAATTGTGAACTTACTGATCTCAATGCCACCTTCAAAGATAACGGCGAGGTTTCTTTAAGTCTACGAAGAGTCGTAATGCACCATATGTCTTTTGTTCTACCAGCCTCAACTTCCTGGTGAAAAACCACAGACCTCAAACACCGTTACTTCTAGTGACTCAAAATGATCACATTCGCAGAATCATTTGTAAATGAGACTTACTAAAGAATCAATAATTTCTTCCACTGTGTCATGGCCGAAGCACTTTTCAAGTAAATCGATCCTAAGAAATATTAGAAACAAAGCAAGCTTAAGAGGCTGGAATAAGAATACAAGGCAGTAGTTTTGTATCTCCAGGATTCAGGAAAACAAACCTGCGAAGAACACCAGTCTTTTCTGGATGGGCAGCTTCTGCACATTTTTCTATGGATGACTCAACAACAGAAGGATCATCAGTGAGCAGCTTCTTGAGCCGTTCTTCCATTACAGGAACCTCCTGTTGTATGATAAGAAAGCATTACTACCTAGCATGTAAGATAAGTTTAATAAAAACAAAATAACATCACATTCATTTAATCTTCTAAATTACCTTACTACTAATATAATGTGTCGCAAGGCCACATGCCAACATTTCTGCACCACTGAGCTTTAACCCAGTCAGACCCAGATACTCCCCTCCATATACTCTATTAAATCATCCATCTTAGGGAGCTAATGTATACTATGAAACCGGAAAATTTTAAAGCAAGTTAAGCTGAGTTGGTAGTTATCAGCAGGATTTGTAATTCAACCTTCCTATTGAATAAGTGATTTCTATGGTAATTGTCCAAAGAACTTGCTCTCCAGCAGTTAATAACACTGTGAAATGACAAACCTAGAGAATTTTAAGCAGTTCAAAACATATCACAAGCATACCTAAGCGACTGGGTAAATGGGAGAGATTAAAAGAAGCGCCAGCATCAGGATGAAAACCAATTATTGTTTCAGGGGTAGTAAAAATCTGCAACATCCAAGAGCTAGTTACTACATGCTCCAAGAAGTTGCACAAGCGCACAAAACTAGAATCCAGCTGAAGGACTCAATGGAAGGAGGAAATATAGATGGTGAAAAGTGGAGATATAGCATAGAGATGGAAAATTCCATACAGATCTATCAGTAGCTACACGAAATGTCCCAGGTATGGGAACTCCAGCTCCGCCTCCCATGGTAACACCGTTAAGAATTGCCACCTGCATGCATTGCAGCTCATGGTGTCATTCTACTTACCGTGGCTCGGTGACATTGTTATTGTCTATTGGTTTCAAAATGATGAAAAAGTGAAGACCACTTACATGAGGCTTAAGATATGTGCCTAGCAAGTATATAAAACTATACAAAGTGTAGAAAAACTCCCTAATAGCATCCGAGCTACCTACACAGATTTAAGGAGAAATAAGTGAAGCAAAAACTGACCAATGCCATCTAATATTCGATCGTATCTAGCTTCCTAGGAAATGGAAATTGCAGTACCTCTCTTTCTTAAATGGTAGAGAGACACAATATCGCCACCAGCACAAAATGCTCTTCCACTCCCCTTCAACAGTTGAAGAGAAATAGAAGTTAGGAGCTCAAACACAAGGGATTCGATAAAAGAGAAGAAGAAGAAGAAGAAGCAACAATGTATTACAGAAATTACCTTCATCATCACAAACCCAATATTTGGATCTTCTTCCCAATTCTTATAAAGCTTCTGCAGCCTAATTCCCTATTCACAAATTATACAAAATCAATCTCAAGCAATTGCTCAGATCAATGTAGAAGACAACACATACAAGTATTATGAAGATAAGAGAATACCATGTGAGGGGTGAGCGCATTAAGAGCAGGTGGTCTGTTGAGAATCGCAGTGCGTGAACAACCACTTCCTTCAACGAGAACCTAACCATAATCGCAGGTTTCTATTTAAATTTACATAAATAGAAACAAAGAGAGTGAGAATGATGATGACGATACACCACGAACCTGGATATCAAGATCCTCCGGAGTCACCTTAAGCGAACAGAAGCTCCTCCGATATCCAAATCTCCATGGATGCTTATCCCGAACGATTCTACCCAACAGTCCCTTTGCCTTGTGCATTTCTTCTTCTTCCTCTTCTTCTACCTTTTTTTATTTTATTTTTATTTTTCTATTCTTCTTTCCAAACTACTCTATAGAGCTCTTATTTGGCAAAATCAAAAATGGCGGATCCATTTCGTGTCGTGGCTAGTTTATCGGCTCCGAGTCCACGGGGCAAGACCCTCTTGTTGAAACAGAGGATTCTGACTCATCTCGCTACTGATGACGTGTTCCTCTTTTTGGGGCTGATGGGCCGATCTGTAGCTAAATATAGTTCACTGGGCTTCCTTATTATCAGGTCTTCTTACCAATTTGATATTACCATAATACCCTTATTCGCATCGTCTGTTTGTAATTTCCCCTCTTTCTAAGCAAATCCTAATTTGGATATTTCACATTAAGCGCTTTCCTCGCATCGGTTTTCTAAAGATAACAACGTCGTCGTTTTGGTATGATTACGTAATGTCAATGACAACCCTTTTTTTATTTTTTTTCGTAAAAGCAATAATAACATTTTTTTTAGCACTACGACCAATTTCTTTAATGTGATTATGTAATGTATGCAGTTAAAAAAGGATTAGAATCATGATGCGGTTCAGTCACATGTTTATGGCTTATTTAAGCGGAAATAATTTAGATGGCAAAAGGAAATAAAAAGAGAAAGGAACGTCGAGCAAATTTGAGTGGCAGAGAAAGAAGGTGGCAGCTTTTTGTTTTGTTATAATATCATTATTTATTTATTTTGGTCCAAAAGAGGAAACAAGACAAAGGGCTAAAAATGCATTAACTTCTCCTGAAAAATCTCTCAGCAATATATGTGGATCGATGTGCGTGACACTGCTTTGCCTGTGACATTGTCATGTAATAATCTTCATATTCATTTTTGGACTGCACACGGTGAGACCATGAACTCATATTACTATATCGTTTATTAGATTTTTTGGATCTGACTCCAGACGTCGAGTTTATGTTAAGCGATCGCTTTAATTCCATAAATCAAACTATATTATTCTACCGTCGAGTAGTTTTTTTTTCCAACAAAACTATACTATACTAATCTTATACACAATTACTTTTGTTTATATTTCAATATTCGTGTGCGGATGACGAATATATCGATGTGATGATTTGGCATTAATTTTAGCTAATAATGCTTACAACTAACAAAACACCATTTACTATAGCCACATGGATAATCTGTAGCATTCAAATCATGTACTAATGTAAGACGTCTTCGTACAACGAACTTAATCCATTAACACACATCTTAAAACTATGAAAGACTTAATCAATGTATTTTGGCTGTGGACAAAAACCTTCGAGTTATCTTATGTTGTTTTACAGTTCAATCTTCGGAACATGTTTACCAGGCTAGCTAAAAACTCATTAATCTAATATTAGACTGTAGTGGCTCAATCGTAGGTTTAAAAGAAATCGCTCCATAGTCACTAATTGATTAAACTTAAAAACCCAAAGAATCATCTTCAACACAAGGAAGCAATGTTTAAATGACTATTAACTATGTGGATTTGAATAGTAACAGAATAGCGTCATCATATGCTGAGGGATATAAAACAAAAAAAAAACACAAAATTCATCACTACTCTTAGCTAAAACCAATCATTTAACCAAAAATAAAGATTTCAAATGTTATAAATATACTTCAAATTTATTTCAAACACTCACTAAATTAATGCATATCCATGACATAACTCCGCAGATAAATTACATTGCTTCTCAAACCATAACAACATCTACGAAAGCCCTAGCTAGTTATATATATCTTACATACATGTGTCTTATTATCATCCCAGATCCTAATTAACTCTCTATATCTCTCTTAACTTTTGGTTATTTCGAGATCATTACTAACACATAACATCCTTGAGAAGCTTGTACCTGCGAGTGGCCGGTCTAAGAGAAGGCACGCTAGTTTTACCCTTGTCGGCTGCTGGAGAAATACTACTACTTGTAGTATTAATCTGGTTAATCTCTTGCTGTTTGATTTGGTGAGCTGAAGAGTATTCCGACCGGTACGATCTCTTAGATGATCCACCATTAACACCGTGTTTTGCTCCGCTTCCACTCTTTGCTTCGCACTGACACCAATCGCAGATCTTAATTGGATCAGCTTGCTCTTTGTAATAGCTACTACAAAGACTATGATCATGATCATGAATTTATGATGATGATCCATGTATGTATAGTAGTTGTTGAGACAGTTCTTGTTTGATTTGACAACATATATCATTCATATATGCATGCTTTTGATTTGCTGTATGATGATCATCTGCTATATAGGTATAGTGCACGTGGCACGCGATCTCACCGTCCACTGCGATTTAAATCTATGGTATTTGTTAATATGCATGATCATGATCATGATGAGTATAAACTACACATATAAATACATGTATATAAAGATGAATATACATACGAGTGTTGAAAGCGATTAAGGCACTTGCTGCAATGAAAGAGCTTGTCGAAGAAACCTTAAAATATAGTATATACATATGAGTAAAAAAATTGCTTTGCAGTCGTTTTCAGTTGGAGCTTGGGAGGTGGAGAAACAAAGAACCTTAAAATATAAAAATCGACAATTGTAAAATGACGATTTTGCACTTGTATCTATCTTTATGTGCCTTGTTCGAGCTTTAAGTCTCGGAGCCTTTTCTTTGTCCTTGTTCGGGATTTCACAATGAGGGAAACTTGTGGGATGTCATAAATTTGACTTTTTTTCCGTAGAGAGCGTGACAGACACTCCCGTTTGGTTAGAAGCCTCGCCAATTACAAATATCATTCTTTTCTAACTAATTGTATTATTTATACAACAAATCAAATGTTGTAGTTGGTTAAAGAAAATATGATTTCATCTTGAAAATGAACTGCATAAAAGAATTGTATAAATATGGTTAAAAAAACAAATTCTATATAAAATAATGAAACACAAGGGTACAAAATCTTATGGTTTCTGTCTCCTGTTGAAACAAAATTTGGTTTCAGTCTCCTAGATTGATAATTCATTTCTATTAATACGTTTGATCACCGATTATTATTTACACCATTTTTTTGTTAAAGATAAAAGAAGACATTTTATCTTTTCTTTCTGACTTAAAAGACCTGTTATATAATTTATATTTTTGTGTAAATTCAACAAGAAAATGATGATGATTCATATGATAGTTACAAAATTATGAAGAAAAAAAAGTACGCGTTTCTTTTTTCTTCTTTAGAGATATGCACTTTTATTATGAATCCATATGTATATATATATACATATATGCTCTCATACGAAGATGAATTGAAAGAGAGACTAGTCAACTCGTTCACCTTCTCGTGCATTACATTAATTTCTACATAGACTTTATCGAATCCTAAGTCATTAGTTCGTAAACTTTTTATATCATAGGTCTAGAAAATAAATGTGACTGATGAAACTTCTTAGCAAATATAGCACCAAAATTAATACATTCACATGATCAAATAAAACTAATCGTGTTTGAGTTGCATCGCACCATTTCTAGAAGACTTATTTTATCGTGCGCGTGTATATATAAAATATAAAGTATACACCACTTATTTTGGAATATTGCATTTAACTAGTAAAACCGTGTGCTATGAAATTTATATATGCGATGAAAAAACATAGTACTTATTTAGGCCTTAACCGTTTATATTGTGATCTGTTCTGAGTTTTTGGAGAAGTATATAAATTATCACACTGCATATATACACACGATGGGTTGGTATAGGTCGAGGAAGTGGAGCCCATATTTTTTGTTTCTTGGGTGTATATTAAATTTGGAAATGTAAACTTTATGGTAAACCATATTTATAGGAAGAGAACAGCCAATTCGAGAATCATGCTGTAATAGTATACCAGTCAACTCTGACAACATTTCTTCCCAATACGTTTGCCAATTCACGCGACAAACACAAGAACACATCTAACGTGTTTGTACAAAGATGAAAATATCAGAATTAATAAACCCTTCAGGCGTGCTTTAGTTCAATTAGTATCTATCAAAAGAGAAATTGAAAGTACACTTACTAACAGGCCTGCTTACTATCAAGATCTTAACTAGAACATCCGTCTTAAATTTTCAATTGCATAACTAAAATAATTTCACATATAAGTTTATAACCTACACCATTTCTAAAATTTTGAATTAATTTACTCCTAGCTTTTAAAGGAAACCAGCATATATATATATATGTGTGTGTGTGTTCATTTTTTTCAAACATGAAGGATATATTTTATAAATATCATCACATCATTTTATAAATAATTGATTTAATTAAGAATATACATGAATAAAAGTATCCCAAAAAATAGATATATATCCATTGAATAACATTGAGAAAGTAGAGAATATTCATAAACCCTCTTAAGAGGCTATGTATGTGAATGGGAGAGGCCATATATATGGATAATTAGATATGGACAAGAGGCTCTGTTCCATGCATCGTAATATATGCGTTCCTCTTATTACCTTTAAGGGGACCATTTCTCTGAACCCTTTTTGTCCATTTATCTCAACCCTACACGTGTCGGCGTCGAAATATCTTCGCTTTAGCGTTGTCTTAACGGCAAGTTCACTACAAGCACGGCGCGTGTGCCCCACCCTCTCCACCCCCGTGGCTCATATCGGCGATGATGGGTCCGGCGAGATAGCAGTGACCGTTCACCAGATTCTTTGTGGGATCCACATCCACCTGGCATCATCTCCGTCCTCAAGGCATTGACACCATCAATTCAATTCTATCTAGATATTTTAGAAACATATTTAAATATGTATAAAATTTGATTAATTTACTTAACTTTAACCTAAACAAAAGTTATTCGATTATTTAAGGGTAATTGTAAAGACTAACATTAGAAGAATCCAAAATTGATTATCTCACCACCATTCTTTCTCGTGCAATTGTTGCTCTATTGTTTCGAACGAAAATTTTCATAATAATCCTACGCAAATTAACGGATAAGTATTTGTTTAATTATTAAAATATGTTAATTGTTATCGGTTTTAGTATTAATGGTAATTAGTTTGTTAATATGATAAAAACCATTATATCATCTAACATATATAGATTAACATATAAGGTATATTGTTTATCATGATATAATATATATATTCTGAACATATTAATGTATTAATTCGATGATTGATGGATACAAATTTTATCGATTATTTATTTGTTGACATGGTAACTATGTTTATCAGTATATCATAATATATATCATGTTAACATATATATTACCAATAAAACTTTATTCATTATTCGTCGGATAAATACATTATTATGTTCATAACATATTTTATGTCACGATAAATAATAATTTAAATAGTAATCTATTTATATTAGATGATATTATGTTTTTATCATGTTAACAAAATAATTACTGTTACAATTATAGACGATAACAGTTCATATTTTTTATAGTTAAACAAATATTTATCCGTTAACATTGCTATAAAAATATTTTCGTCCTAAAATTGATATCATACGAGAGAACTAATTAATTGAGCGTGTTATATTCACCAACTTTACCGACTATTTAACCAGCATCATTTTAGGTGATTTAACTGCAAAACATCAGAATATTAGCAGGTTGATACGACGGAATAAAGTTCATTCAGCAAAAGTTGTACTTAAAGCAAACAAAAACAACAAAAAAAAGATTCATCGTTTTTCTGTTTCAGTTCAAAGATATTTTCGTTTAATGACTTTTTTCAAGTTAATAATGCAATTACATCATTTTTGTATATTCGTACATACAAAACAAAATTCAGATTTATCGAAGGTCATCTTTTTACTATGCATATATATCCTCCACCTATCCATCATGGACTTTTAAATTTTACCTATTTTTTTTACGAATTCAATATATTTAACTGTTGGAAGATCATCTATTCATCTCCTTTTTTTTCCATTTTCATATTTGTAAATCCGGATTATTCAGGATAAAAGGAAATGAGAATTCGGAAAAATAATAAAAACACACATTGATGAAATCGAATACACTGCACCCTTTGCTTCATTCCATCTAAAGGATCTAACTTTCATAAATGGGTTTCAGATTTACACTTCACGGCCCAATTCAATTCCTTTATATCAGATGGTAGCTTTTTAGAAAAAAACTGCTGTGACCCAATCTGTCGCGGCACTGCTTGGTTTTAGCTCGGACCTGAAGTTCACGGTTAACAGGGAAAAATGCTAATCTAGAAAGGAATAAAAACGGGTCCAATATTTGGAATTGTCTGATCTGATTCCGTTCAGCTTGGATCAGTCAAAAACTTTAAAAATACAAACCGTCTCATCAACATTCCTAACGGCTGTATCTTATACGACACCGTACTTGTTTTCTGTCTTATGTCCGACACATTTACTGTGCTAAAAACAATTTCCCTAAGTAGTCGTTGTCGCATTCTATGGGTACTCGGCCCCACGGCCCATAATTATATTCACAATAGAAACAGAAGCCCATTCCACATCATCGTCTCGCTACAGAACTGTTAGGCTTGACATGTAAGAAACAACAACGAAAAACAAAATGCTTGCGTGGCTAAATCATCGACGTATAATACTTTAGCATTTCACTGGGGCAAGCCCTTTTACACAGACTCCACAAATATATACAATGAAATATTTGGTTCTTATTGGATTAGTAATCCAGGATTACGATGGTCTCATATTCATACCTAAAGTCAAAATATGGTTTTCTCATATCATCACTCTAATATGGTTCTACATTCAACCATTATGGTCTTATATCATCATCTAATGTAGACCACGATGGTTGAATATACGTCAGTACTGAAAGTGTAATCACTATTTTATTTTGCGTTTTGGATGAAGTACCTTGGAGAATGTTGTCGCGAGTCCAACTATCCGCAAAACCGGTCACTCCATTAGTGTTTAAAGCAAGGTTGCATCGGTAATTTTGGAACTCCGATGAGTTCAACGGATTTATATATATAGCCAATTGTATGAGGACCAGAACGAACTAGACTAGTGAAATGATTTAAGTTCCTAACATACTGATCCATTTCATCCACATTTTTGTGTGGGTTCAAATTCATTTAATCCATTGGAATATCGCAACTTAACACACACATATATATATATATATATATATCACAACTTAACATATATATATATTTAATTTGGCCAAAAAAAGAAACATAAGCACTGGTGTTTTATTGTTTTAAAAATTTGCAACTCGGACTACTTATCCGTTTGCTTGATTAGCTCACTGATTGGTTTCGGCTCGTTTAGTTTAAAATTCTGCGCAAGGCATACAAAAATGGTTCGAAAACGAAATTTAACCACAAAACATGAATACTCAATAACTCAACAACTTATTCGTATTATAAAAAAGGGGAGACAACAAGGACAGAGGATGAGCATAAGGTCATCATATTAGCATGTTATTCGTCAGAAGGGTAAACATTATCCCACTTAAATTAATATTTCTTTAATTATTTACTTAAGAGGTGATTAAGTGGTGCATAAAGTACGTACTCTAGTGAGTTAACAGCAAATAAAATAACATTAATTTGTCATTATGGGCACATGAGGTCGCACGTGTTTACTTTGGGATCACCGCCGTCACGTGATTCAAGAAAGCCAAAAAAAAAATACAAGGAATTGTTGAAGTGAAGCACGATGATAATATTCGTATGTACTATTCAAACGAATAATCAGAGATTCTTATTTCAGAAGAAGAATAAAAGAAAGTGGAACCACTACGAAAGCCTCTGAATGAAAAAGAGAGGCTCTCAAGGAGAAAGATCATATCACACCGTACGTCGATGTACTCATGTGTGTAGTTTTCTCAAAGAAGAGACTAAAAAGACTGAACCATGACAGGCTGGGCCCACCAACCATCGTTACATTCCCTCTAGACTCGTTTTCTCGCTCTTTTTCAAAAAATATTCACATAATTTATTTATTTTAACTCCATTTTACCTTTTTTAGTTGTATATGTTTTTTTTTAATTAGTAATCTATGTTTTTTTCTATGTTTTAATTTAGAATCTCGGTTAGGTATTGTATCCTTTTGATAAAATAGTAAATATCAAAACTGTTTTAACTAAGTTACATACAAAATTTTATATGTAACTTTTTTCCTACACACTATTTAACTTTTTCAAAGATTTGCAACGAAATCATCTTTCTGAATGATCTAGGGGTCTACGAAAGAGAACCTTCTGAATGAGACAGAAGTTGCCAGCTGGAAAAACTGTTGTCGGTAATAAATAAAATTATAAATTTAATCGAATAAAAACAAAGTATCTCCGTTGGCTCTTCCTCTCGTTTCGTGCCATATTTGTTGGTTTAGAAGTGAATGTCCAGTGGAGTCAGACTCTAGCAACAAAAGCAAACATTACAATCGAATTATAATAATACGTCTACGAGTAATAGACGACCAACAAAAAGAAGATATATTGTAAAAGATATTCAAATATTTGCAATTTCTATATGAAATTATATGATGTAATCTAAAATCCTAGCCATCGTCATACGCAGGACGCGGTTCCGAAACTTTCTCATATGTATAAAATAAATTGCACGAGATTATGCTACAAGGACACAAATATACTACATTTTTTTGTGTAAATGAAGTTGACTTCATTGTTGAGTGATGATTATAAGAATTAAAATCTTTCAAAGGATTATCCGCCACACACTTTTCGCTTCTTCTTTTTTTTGTTTTCTTACCTTCTTCATGGCTTCGTCTTCTTTTATGTACTTCAACAATAAAAAATCTTCTTTATCTTAGAGGCACGTGAAGACGAGACCGGTCCCCACATGGAGCCACGTGGATTTACTGATTTGTCTATATTTTTCCCTGGTATTTGCTTTTGTGTAATAATAAAATATTTTTAGCTTCAGGACTTACTTGGATAGGCCAATAATTAAAATTGTCGGCTCGTATAATACTCTCTCTCTTTCACAATACATGATGTTAAGAATATTTTACACAAATTAAAAAAATAATCATTACTTTTTTAATATATATTATTTTCTCTTACCAAAAATTATTTTAATAATTATAAACCAATAGTAACATAATTCTTTTCAATCATTACATTTTGATATTTACAATTTATCAATAAAAATAAAGTAAAAAGATTAAAACATCAAACTTTCTGAAACAAGATAAAATAGATAAAACATCATCTATTCTGAAACGGAGGGAGTATAAATCAGTAATTTATCTGCCGAACAACTCTTTTACTCATAGTCATAGAGTGTTATTTCTTTTGGTTAATCATATATATGTATCATGATTGAATGACAGAATTTTTTTCATACGTAACTGTTTCGATATCAACAAAACTAATGTGTACGTAGAGAGAACGTTGTGGAACAGAGACCAAACACTTTAACACGTCGCGGCACGCTATTCTACCGACGTTCAATCAATTTATACACAATTTGTCTTTCATGATATGCTTTAGATTATTTTTTTATGGATTTTTATTTCGAAATCATGTTTTGCATTTTGAAAATATCGATCCAACTACAGCCAAAAAACGAAAAAAAGAACCCCGCTGTTCAAATTAATTAAGCCTTACAAATATCATATATACTCTTTAGAACTTATGCCTCCAAAGTACATTGGAATATGTTTTTATTGCATATACACGCAAGGTGTATCCTGAATTCTAATTCAATGCTATATATCTTAAACTAATAAAAACAAATAGTTTGGAGAAAAAGACAGATACAATTGCCCGAAAGCCTTATGATGATTGGCGGTGCCACATAAAAATTGAGCACAAGATAGTGATGCATATGTGTGATATTTTTTTAACCGAATCTGATAACAATGTTCACAACAATTGGTTCCCCGTTCTTTATATCATGCATGTGTCATGTGTGTTTGTTCTTATGGGTAATTGTATAGTTGAAAAAATGAATAAAAAAGCGAGAAGCAATGCATGAAAGAGACATAAGAAGATAAAATGATAAGAACAAATATATACATAAACACAAAAAGAGGGCCATGGGAATTTATATAACCAAAGTGCAATGCACTTCGGATCGTCGGTCGACTCATCTCCTTGATTGTCTCCATCCATTTTCCCATTCCCCACTATATTTCTATTATTATTTCATCCATAACTTTTAATATTGTGAGAACCCGTAAATAATAGTATAAGAAAATAAATAACAGAACTAGTGCTTCATATTGTAAATCCTTAAAACCAAAATTTGTTAGTTTTGGTGATCTGGATATTACTAATTAACCTTATCCCATCATTTTTTTAATCCCATCATTTTCTTAATCAAACAACTTTTTTTTTTGTTCTCAGGTAACTTGTGAACGACATGCTATTTTATTGAAGAATGATATCAGACACTTACATATGTGCTCTACTCTACAAAGGTCGACGTCCCACTAATTTTTGTTTGTTAAAGGGAAGTCCCACTTCCATCTTTTTTTTCTTTTTTGTAAGTTTGATAGCAAAAAATAATTCCATAAGCTTCAGTCGAGCAAAGTATAGCCATACCTTCGCACCACGTTACATTTTACATATATTTGTTTGATTAATAATTTGAGGGCCGACTTTTCTTTTTTCTTTCTATATCTTTATTTTGGTTGCATTGTTACTAGCTTGGAGATTTTTCTGTTGTTGTCAATTTCACTATTATATTATAAAAAAAAACTTCTGATCGGTAACCAATCCACAATATATTAAAAAAAAAACAGTTGATATGTAGAACAAACTTAACATATTAAATAATATGCATTGCCATTTAAAGTACGTAAATTAAAGAAAAACAGTAAATTTTATTTTGGAAATGGCATAATTACTCGGCTAACAAATTAGAAATTGTAAACAAATAGCAGAATTAATCAAATTCATGTCTTCTTTAGCAATGAAATTAATGGTTAAAAATTATATCTAGGATATAATTAGTATAATATGCACTAATTAATTTTGTGTGGTTAATACGAATATTATTTTGAAAAATAGCACATGCATGTTCAAAGAAAATGAAAAACAAATATAATAAAGTGGAGAAATTAAATAGAAAAAGGGAGGGGTCAGGTCAGTCTCGGTGCATACTAACTCTATGCACGTTCTCTCATCCTCGTCTTTCTTCCCCTACACTCTCTCTCTCTATATTAAAGCCCTTCACCACTGAACCCAATAGTGAGTGAGCGAGTCCGAGTCCGAGTCTGAGTCAAAGCCCGAGTCTGAGTTTTTGTTCTATCTGCACCGTCGTTATAATGGACGTTTACGGCTTATCTTCACCGGACTTGCTTCGTATCGACGACCTTCTCGATTTCTCCAACGACGAAATCTTCTCTTCCTCTTCCTCCACCATAACTTCCTCCGCCGCTTCCTCCGCCGCATCTTCTTCTTTCCCAACTGAAAACCCTTTCAACTTCCATTCTTCCGCCTCCAATTCCTTCTACACTTCTCCTCCTCCTCTCCTCACCGATTTCACTCACGATCTCTGCGTTCCCGTATGTTTCAATCTCAATTCCGATTTTGATTTGTGAATTTCTGAGTTTCGAATTTTGATTTTGGTGATTTTTCGTCTTCGTTTGTTTACAGAGTGACGACGCAGCTCATCTCGAATGGTTATCGCGATTCGTTGACGATTCGTTCTCCGATTTCCCAGCGAATCCGTTAACTATGACCGTTAGGCCTGAGATTTCGTTCACCGGGAAACCTAGAAGTCGGCGATCAAGAGCTCCAGCACCTTCCGTAGCTGGAACCTGGTCTCCGATGCCTGAATCCGAGCTTTGTCACTCCGTTGCTAAACCTAAACTGAAGAAAGAATACGGCGCTGAATCCGTTACGGCGGATGGAGGAGGAGCAGCGAGGCGGTGCACGCACTGTGCTTCGGAGAAAACGCCACAGTGGAGGACTGGACCACTTGGGCCTAAAACGCTTTGTAACGCTTGTGGAGTTCGTTTCAAATCAGGGAGGCTTGTACCGGAGTATAGACCGGCTTCGAGTCCGACCTTTGTGCTGACTCAGCATTCTAACTCTCATCGGAAAGTTATGGAACTCCGGCGACAGAAGGAGCAACAAGAATCGGGGGTTCAATTTTCGCCGTTTCAGACACAGTAATGCGCGTTTCGTCTTCGTCGTTGCGGTTTGGGGTTTTCTTTTGGAAGGGTTTTGAGTCACGAGATTGGTGACGTGTCGTAATCCTAGCGGCGATGATCACGTGACCGACGGAGAGCTTAAGGACTTAAATATCATCAGTTTTAGTTTAAAGTTTAAATTGGACTCTGCTAATTACGTCATTAATTTGTTAGTATTCATTTGAATTGTTTTTTTCTTTTCTTTTTTGGTTTTACGTTTCTTCTTAAAGTTATTTCATTAAATGATTTATTGGCGGCATTTAATTTTCTCATTTTCAGATATAAAAGTGTCTCAACTACCACTATGGACTGCTTTTTTATGACTTATGATTCTAATCCTACATGCAGGTTCATTTCACACATACATTATACTTGTACACATGCGTAAACATGCTTAAGAATGTGATTTAAATTATAAAATTTGGATAATAAACCCAATTCGCTCTTAGGTTATTCAAATCAAACTTTTTTTTTTTTTACAACGAACCTTGTGTTATTTCTCTTTTGTTTTCCCCAAACAGGGCATCATTTTATTCAAATCAGACTTAATTGCTATGTATTGGTACTTTGATTTGGTTTTGGCTCAATGATCTGTTACATCTGAAAGAAACTTTTTAAAGTACCTATTTCTGTACTGTACAAGTGCTCACCACCTAATGTTTAAAGACCACCCCCTAAAAGCGAGATACAAACAAATGCGTAAACATCTTTTTATCAAAAAAAAAATATATATATATATATATATATATATATTTATATCTAAACCAGAAACAATACAATACCAAAGCAATCAAAATCGGTTTCGTTTTTAAACCGGAAAACTACTATTCCAAAACAAAGGTAAAAGAGAGGATAAAATCTTGAAATGAAAGACAACTTCAAATATCAAGAAACTGCAATTGTTGATATAGATCGATCGAGACTACTCAAGAAAAACAACAAAACTCAAAAACATGAATGAAACGACTATACTGACAAAAATGTAAACAGTAAAAAAAGGTATTGTGAGATTGCTTTGTTTGTAGTATCCTCTTCATTTGCTCTTGACAAAATAGAGCTTACCCATGACGTGAAGAACAGCAACAAAGGCAATGAAACCAATGCTCATAATAAGAACAACATTTGGAGAAATCTTGAGACCAGGCGCGTCGTCTGTGTAGAACTGAAGCATTGTTCCGGCGGCTCCTCCACCAGCTCCACCACCGGTGCTGCTGCTTCCACCACCGGTGCTGCTGCTTCCACCACCAGGCTTCCTCCTCCTCATGCTTGCAGTTGCAGCTGCACTTCCTCTCTGTGGAGCTCCACCACCAACCATTTTTGCTTCTTCACTTTTGTTTTTTAACTAACTGAAGAACATAAAAGAGTGAACTTAAGAAATCAAAGATAAAATCTAAATAAGTCTACAACATTGCTTGATTAACTAATAGCAATGTCAAATCTCTTCAGAAAATCTTGAGCAATGTGAAATCATCTCAATCCAGATTCAGATCCAACTAACTATGTAATATCATCATTCTTGATAATCTGATTTATCACACAACCCATTAAAAAAAACATTGGGCATGGAGATCAATAAAGCGTGTCATAATCGTAAATTCCAACTGTTACGGTAGCGAAATCAACAACTAGATCAGACAAATATATGTGATCATGTTACAAACCCTATGCATCAGATATTCATAGATCGATCTATATAGAATCTTCGATCGGAAACAATCAAACATTGCGAGATCAAATGAATCATAATTTTCTCTTAGAGAATTCACCTGATTCGGCTTCAATTTCTGATCGCGTAGACAACAGTTTAGGGGAGAATTCGTCAATGTCCGTTAATCGCAGACTCGTCGACCATTCTTTTTATGAATTTGAGTTTTATCTGTTGTCAGGCCACGCAACTCGTTCTCGTAACGACCAATTGAATAATGCCACGTAATCCGTTGAATATGTGTACACACCTTAATGATTATAACGAGTTTTAATTAAATAAATAAATAGTAACTCTTCAGTTTTCAATTACATTAACAATTTAGAGAGCCATTAATTCCCCCCCCCCCCCAAAAAAAGGAAAGAACCCATTAAATCTTCAGTTTTCAGTGTACAACCCATTTCTTGTTGGTTAGGGACAACTTGTTATAAACACCCTTAAGACTAAGCCCAAGTCCATTTTATTTATTTTTCCCATTTCTTGGGCTGGGCCCGTTTATTCTACCTATTTCTCGTATTATGGTATGATATTTATTGACATTTTGAAAAATAAAAAGAAGAAAAAATTGAGCCTCACTCCTCTTCCTCGATCAATGCATATTAAAGGAGTCACGTTGACGGTTCTTCAGACCTATCCAAAAAAACTGCTTCTACCATATCTATCACTATTCACTACCAAATCTATAACTAATTATATTTAATCCTATACCAAGAATCTACCAAAGAGACATGACATCGAGATAAACAATATCATGATTCCATTTTCTGGTATCATGATTTCATTTTCTGGTCCTAAATATACTTACAAAATTGAGAACAATCGTAATTCATACGAAGAGAATTAATATGTGCACCGGTAAGGCGATAAGAAATGTATAAAGAATGTGATCGTTCTCACTTTAGTGGTAGGTCATATATATACTCATATATGATGTCGTAATTAAAGACAAAAATATCTGCCGACGGCGGAATGGCTCCACAACGAAAACTTTTAGCTAGTTTCTACTAGTATTAATTATTCAAAAAGATTCTAGTAGTAGTTTGTTTCTTCACACGGATTAATTAGAATCAACCAGTGATTCCAAGTGAATACAAATCCCTATGCGTGAAATGTGAATATAAGTTTTAAAAGTCGTTAAGGGAGGAATCCAAGAAAGAGAGGTGAATCATGAATGAAGTTTCGCGAGACGTACGTACAAGCAAGTACCAAAGTACGTAATATTTTAAAAGCATCTTTTTTTTTACTGTTTTATTTATATTTAATTCGATGTAAAAGAACCATAACTTTGTAAACCTAGTCCTAAAAGATTGACGCCAAAATAGCATTATATTTCATGCATTTTTTATAGATCTCGATTACGATTTTAGTAGATCGAGAGACAGACATATAGTACAGAGACTGAGATATATATTACGGTCACACAATAGTAAGATATTGCAAGTGCCAAGTGGTCGACAAAATAACATAAATTAAAAAAAGTTTTGTTTGGTATCTGATTAGCCAACTGGTTATTTTCCAAATTAATTTTTAAAACTTTACACATGGGATATAACATTAGAGTCCAACAAGTAAGGTTGAATCCAACGACATATGTGAAATAAATGGAGAAAATATTAGTTGAACATATATATATATATATATATGTTCATATGCATAATTATACGTTGCATATAAACAGTACGCTCCAACGAACTCACTTTCTATAGTTTGTTGAAAAGTAGAAAGAGCATAACTTCTTGTCATTCAAATAAATAGTGTAGGGATACAAAGACATAGATGTGAATATTAAATATATGAACTGACACTGACGTACAAGTAGTTATAGCTATAGTTTGATCAAGAGACGAGATTTGGTTGATTTATTTTATTTTGGAATTTGAATTGGACGGTGCAATTGATTATTAAAAAAATCTTACTATAAATTCTACTTTCCCTAAAGTTTGATTTGTTTGTTTGCATTCAGCAATTCATTCGTACTACAAGACATGAATTTTGATATACTACTATTGAATTGATGGATGGGTTAGTTCGTACGGTAGTGGTAGATTGGTATTTGGTAGCTTATTTTTTGACTCTAGACCATTTACTACGTCTAGCGTCCATATATACAAGTAGACTATAGTTTCCCATACCGATTTTAGTTATCCACACAAATAAAATAAAAATGAAAAAGAATGACGTATATAGTTTCTACATCACTACATAAACTAGGTATTTCCATAAAGACGACAGTACATGATAAATGATAACTTGATAACTTGATATGTCTCAAGGCAATATATGCATTGCACATGCAATGTATTCTTGATAGTTACAGGTATATTTTACCTATTTAAACGGTGGGATTTTAGACCACTCTCTTCTAAGACTGATGTTGACTTGTATCTTTGTTGTTTTGATCAAATAATTCTTATATATATACCGTTTAACAAGTGTAAAACAAAAATAGAAACCCAACTAAAAGTTTAAACCCAAATTGAAGGAAGATCTCCACAGTAACATAAGATGGTGAGTTATATAGCATTGGAGAAATTAGTGTTGCAGGATGGAAGCAACCGCACGTGCGGGTCGGCCTTGTACTATTTCACACTTCAGGACCAGGGGTTCACGTGATTCACCCGTGTGAAAGATAGTACACGTGTCACCAGGTGGTTTCCGAAGCTAAACTTCTGGCTGTCCGAGAGACTTTCCACTACGCTGACTTCACCAAACTGTCGGCGGCGATTCTTGGTTTGGTTTAATTTTTCGGATTTGTTTAGTTGAAGTACTTTGGATTGGTAATTGAAACTCTTAACATTATTTTAAAATAACTTAAATACTATATGAAAGAAAATGCTTAGCTGTTATATCTGTACGTTGGCTTACAAAAAGGAGACACCCAAATCTTTTTAAAGTATTATTTTTCTTACAAGTTATTTTTTATTAAAAAAAAGAATTGTTTGTTTAGTAGCTTCTTTCCACCTTCCAGATGACTCCAAAAATCGATGTCGTTTCTCTTTTCCATTAAACTCCATTTTAACTCTTCCAGATGTATATATCTTTAAGATTATAGGTGAATATATTAAATATATATGAGTCTGTTTTATTTCCGTGTTTCAGAGATTTGTCCTTGTTTGTTTGTGTATTTTGTGATATTGCATCTATTCCAGACAATGTAAAAATTGTATAATTCAATTCATCAGCATAAATACCTGATCTCCTAAATGCGCACCTACTTAAAGCGATGAAGAGTTTTCTAAGAACTAATTTGATAAAATATATACGAAAACATGCATATAATGTTTTATGATTGCTTGCTTTAAAAACTTTTTTGAGTAATCACATTCATTAAGTTTTATATATTTATTCATAAATAAAAATAATAGTATGATTTAGATGCACATACTTAAATCCAAAATTTACAACATCGTTTTCTCATAACTTTTTAATCTGCACTTTTAAAACTTTTTCGAGCTGAATTAGTGAGATCCGAATCTGAAATATATAAACCTAAGCAACCATTTTATAATTCAAAACTTTGACCTACCGTACACATGAACTGTATTTAAAATGTTACTATATGATATAGAGCTAGTATTATACGATTTGATACACACGAAGGTTAGCGAAACTAACATTTTAAAACAAAGTAATAATTGAAAGAAAATAAGAGGAAGGTACCTTACATTTGAAGGCTTATATATAAACCTCAACAAAACCTCTCCTTTTCACTTCATCTTCGATTACATCACCACAAAAGCCATCTCTTCCTCGTCGACTAAAAACTTTGTCAAATTATCCGACGAAAAGAAAAAAGAAAGAACTAAAAATAATCAATGGCGGTTTCCAATTCTCTAACAATCTCTCCGAGAATACTACGGTCTGATCTTTACTCATACTCCTACCAAGAAAACTCACAGACGCCTCTGGTTATCTCTGTTCTGTCGTCACTGATCGATCGAACTCTGACTAGGAATGAGAGGATTAGCCGGAGGGCGTTGCCAAGACCGTCTTCCTCCAGCGGCGGTGGCAAAACCCAGATCTTTGATTGCCGGGAAATCCCCGATTTGACCATCCAATCATACCTAGAGAGAATTTTCCGGTACACTAAAGCCGGTCCTTCGGTTTACGTGGTGGCTTATGTCTACATTGATCGGTTCTGTCAAACCAATCCTGGTTTTAGAATTAGTCTCACCAATGTACATCGCCTCCTCATCACCACCATTATGATCGCTTCTAAATACGTCGAAGATTTGTAAGTATCGAAGAAAAAACATAGAGCAAAACTTATATTTTGTTAAATTAGATGAACTTTTCTTAATTAGTTCCATTCTCTGTTTCACAGGAACTACAAGAATTCATATTTCGCGAAAGTAGGTGGATTGGAGACAGAGGATTTAAACAGATTAGAGTTAGAGTTTCTGTTCTTGATGGGATTCAAACTACATGTTAATGTGAGTGTTTTCGAGAGTTATTGTTGTCATCTTGAAAGAGAGGTTAGCTTTGGAGGAGGTTATCAAATTGAGAAAGCTTTACGTTGCGCCGAGGAAATCAAATCCAAGCAGATGATTGTTCAAGATCCTAAACATCATCATCATCATCACTTTGCTCGAATCTTGTTGTAGAAAAATAAACTCTGTTTTTTTTTTAAATGGTAGTTTCTTTTTTTTGTCGTTTTGTGCTTGTGGTCTTGACTTTCTGACAAACTTGTTGGTTAAAGATTTTTTTTTTTTTTTTTTTTTTTGTATATGTATTTTGTTGGTATGGTGAAAATGTAAACATAGTTGATAGATGCTTAGAGATGAACGTGATGTAAAGTACGAGCATTGTAGATTCAATATCTATTGAATAGAACATGGTTTCATGCAAATTTATGGTATTCATCTTATCAATATACTAATTTTAGGTATCCAAAGGCGATTTAGCCAATTAGTACGAGTGTTGTCACAATCGAAAACTACTGTTTTTCTCATTTCATATTACATAACATAAAGAATTGTATATATGTTAGACAGCCACACATAATTACCTGCGTGTTCCTTAAATTTGCATCCAGATAATTAAAACGATATATAAATTAATATTATTTTCCCAAATATGTATATGAATGCTAAAAGATAAGATTTATGTGCTGATTTGATGTCTAATAATTGATTAAACGGTGGCTTACAAACATGCATTATCACCAATAGTTATAAAATTCTTTAATAAAGATGTCTTATACTTTCTATGTCTATTATTCGCCTACCAACTTTTCTTATGATAAAATATTAATTATAGTTTCGGATTAATTGAATCTTTCTCATTTTTTGGATGTAGGAACCCATGATCATGTCTAGTTAATCCCCAAAATAACCTTCAATCTTTTAAAGTGGTAAAAGAAATGCATCCTCGGCATATATTTTTTCTACTCACAAATTAGAATTGTAACTTTCCATTCTTAGGCGAAAAAGATAGTAGAATGCAATTAGAATATGAATACAAAGCGTGTTCTATATTATTTGCATTAATCCCATTTAAAAAGAACAGTGTAGTGTGGTTCACGAGCATTTACCTAACTAAAGGCATCAATCAATCATTTGGCTTAATCCTTTGCACCAAATAATTTAAAGAATAAGATTAGGATTGATGTGTTGATATGATGTCTAATAATTGTCTGACCGTAGGTGTACACACTAATATTGTATACCTCTTGACTTTGTTTGTTTGATATTTTAATTATATCGGTTCAACCTATACAATATTTTTTAAAGTGAAAATATGGTTCGAATCTCCAAAAATCTATCGCACGTTAATAAATTGTAAGTGTAGGCTAAATGATTATTTAAAAAAATAGAGATAAATTTGGATTCTTCGACGTGACTGGTAAAAAAAATACACAGCAAGGAAGGTTTAGGTTTGGGAAATAAATTTTTGGACACGATTCACTTAAGTAGGCAACTTGGAAAATTTCTATGATGGCTATTTCTTCTTACCGTTCTAAAATTTGAGTTTATTTGATAATCCTTCTACCGTCCGCTCAGCTTAACGAAAAAATGTTAACTTGTCAAGGTCAAACTAAAAGCGTCCACAACCCAAGCCCATCGCTCAGCTTAAACCATTGGCAAAAATCTTAAATATTATTGGGCCAAAGAGACCCAATCCAACCAAGTAGGGACACGCGCCCATAAAAGGTTATTGTTGGTCATTTACTGTAAGATGAATATCCCGCGCATAAGTTTCGAGTCTTGTCGTCGTGATAGGCCTATAATTAACTAAGATAATTTTTTTTTGTTAAATATAATTAACTAAGATAATTTTTTTTTGTTAAATCTAATTAACTAATATAATTAGATATTTTTTTTTATTTTTTGATAAAATTTGTTGCAAGATAATTAGATCTTATTCGATCATCATCAAACTATTTAGTTATGGTGGGTAATGGCCTATTGGGTAAATATGAGGAGTTCAATAGTGTAATTTAAACAATTATGTTGAGTAAAATCACAAAACACAGTTTTTTTTAATACCCGCGTTATAACATTATGATTAAAAACTAAAATAGTTTCATTTATATAATATGTTTTAAAGATTAATATATGTAATTGTTACAAATTTTATTTTATTTTATTTGAATTAATAATTATTTTGATTATAAATGCAATTGATGCAAATATACCAACATATAATAGATTGAGCAATTAATAATTTTATATTCGTTTTAAAAAATTCGAAGTATAGCATATGAGGAAAATAATCTAGTTTCTTTATTAATATAAATGATGTGATGATTTATTTTGTTCACAAAAACAAAATCAAACAAAAATAAGAAGAGAAGTATAATGATTAAAATTTAACTAATATAATATAATTGGATATCAAATATTTCTTATTCAATTTCATTGGCTATTTAATATTTTTCAAAGAATTTAAATTATTTTTTATTTTTAAAACTAATTAAATTGTAGAGATTTTTATTTGATAATTGTATCATTAATAATTTATTTTAATTGTACTTTAAATGATATTTTGACAATGGCATTTCATGTAATTATTTACAAAATTTTAGTTATTTTTATAAATATACCTAGCTCCCTCATATTAGTATATAGATTTAGAAAACTGAATAAACTAATCAAAATAAACCTTTGTTGAACGGTAGCTGTTATTATTATAATTTTTGGTTTCTAATTTTTTTTAAAAAATACCTCATATATTCCAATAAGCTTTTTAAAGATTTTGTTATCCTCAAATCTAGGATAACTATAATTGTCTTTTTAGTAGAAAAATCTAAATGAAGTTTGTTTGTCTCCATCAACCAGAAACTAAAAACTAAAAACCTAAAAAAAAAAAAACTAAAAATAGATATATATATATATATATATATAAACTCTACAAAGTCTCTATCATTCAAGATCTAAATTAACCATGGCTTCATCATCTCTCAGATATTTTTCTTTTATCGTTGTTCTAACAACTTTCTTTGCAATCTCATTGAAGCCATGTTCTTGCCACAATAAGACCCGTTGGAACACCGCCGGCATCACATGGTATGGCGACCGAGAAGGTCCTGGCAGCACATGTAATTAATTAAACCAAATTAATTGTTCCAATACACTAATAAAACTTGAAAATATTTTTCTATATTTACGTATACGTACGGTTCGTAAAATATATACAGGAGGAGCTTGTGGATTTGGTGGTGCAGTGGCAAAGCCACCGTACAAATGTATGGTTTCAGCCGGAGGACCTTCATTGTTCAAAGATGGAAAGGGTTGTGGGGCATGTTATAGGGTATTTATATATAACAATTTCAATTAATTATTAAATATCATATTACAATGTATAACTTTAATTGAATATCATTTTACAATGTATAACTATAATAACCATGTTTATATGTTATAGCTTGTATGCGACCATCCATTTTGCAAAAAAAGGCCGATCAAGGTGATGATATCGGATGAGTGTCCCGGCTGCACGAAGGAGGCTGTCCATTTTGATCTTAGCGGTAAGGCCTTTGGTGCATTGGCCAAACGAGGCAAATGCGATCAATTACGTAACCTTGGAGAAATCAAAGTTAGGTACAAACGGTACGTATCATCAGAACCGATTTGCTTTTGGTTTGGTCGGTTTTTTTGATATATCAAAATAGATTAATTTTAGATTAATGATAGATCAAAATAGCCAAAAACATAATAATCATATGAAACTAATTTTTGATTATTTTAATTTAAAATATTACATTTTAGTGACTTTTCGATTTATTTTGTTCTATTTCCATCAAATTCTTGTTAATTTTGTTCTATTTGGTTGGTAATGAATGAACAAACTATATTGATGTTGGATTATTAAATAAATAATCACTAAACATATAACACTTCAACAAAATTTCAGTTTACTCCAAATAGGCTGAATAAACTTTTTCATGCATGTGTCGACGTTTAATTGCTAATAAAACATTAGACATGAATTCTAATTAAAAATATATATATGCAGTGCATGTTGCAAACACTCGAAAACCAAGATCGCTATCCATGTCGACGCCGGAGCAAATACATACTACATGTCGTTCGCAGTTAAGTATGCAAACGGTGACGGAAACTTTGCATGCATCGAGGTCCAACCTGCCGGAGGAAATTATTTGAAAATGGAGGAAATGAGATCCGCCGTTTGGAGACTAAGCCCTGGTGTTCCTTTGAAAGGTCCCTTCAACATCAGGCTTACCTCCGGCGTGTCTGGTAAGAAGATTGTTTTGAAAAACGTCATCCCGGAAAAGTGGAGTCCCGGTGCTATTTACTTTTCCAAAGTTAATTTCCCCGTTCAGAAGAAACTCAAATGATTTTTTTTTTTTTGGCCACTAAACGGAATTGTAACGTTTGAAAAAGGGGTTATATAAACTTCTAACGGATAGTAAAATACTTTGAAATTATTCTTATGTATTTCTAATGTTCATATTGGCTTAGAGTTGCAAATTTGTAGATCACTACAAAATTTAACTCAATTTTTTTTATTTGTATATGCGCCTTTTTAGCAAAATTAATTAATATTGGGTACCAAAATCATATTAAAAGACGAAACAAAAAAAAATCGGATCACATCGCGAGAATAAATAATGGTTATGGTGTTGATCTTATAACCTTTTTTTTAAAAATTGAAGGTGTTGAAACTTATGTTTGTTTATGCATATCACAATGCAAATTTAGTTATTTATATATGTATTAGTACATTAATTTAGTTTAAATGTGTGGCTATACGTTGAGCTAGCTGACAATCATTTTTCTTAATCTTTAACCTCATCTAAAATGTGTCGATTATTCAATGGTAATCATAATGTACTTAATTATATAATGGCTCATATGCGGAAAACCCACTAAATAATAGATATTTTTAGTTGTCTGTCTATATTGAGTTGTATACCCCTGTAATTAGGTTAAATTAGATTTTTTTTTTTGCTGAAAAAAGTAGATCTTCTTGTTCTCTTTAAGGTGAGAAAAGCAAGGATGAAGAAGAAACAAATATATCTTACTGTCCACAAAAAATTAAATCGTAAAAATATAATAATTAAGATGTTGATTATAGGGATATTTTGCAAAGTAGACACTTATTTGAAAAATAATAGGAGAATTAGACACTTTACTATTTACAATTAGACAAATAAGTAGTCACTGTAGCTATCTATTACACTTTGTCTCATAGGTTATTTTAGTGCTTAATTAAAAATAACAAAAACATCACTAATAATATTTCAGAGCTCGATAAAAAAGTAATAATCATAATGGGCTTAATTATAATGGTCCATATGCAGAAAACCCACTAAATATTTTTTATTTTTTTAATTGTCTGTTGCTGTGAAATAACGTTAAAGTCGATGCTGTTGTTCTCTTTAGGGCTTAATTTCGCTCATCTCTCTCTCTCTCGTTTCTCGTAGTCTCTCCTCTACCCTCTGATTTCTATGAGAAATCCGGAAACTGAATACTTAAAGCGACTTGTAACGGCAAAAACGGCCGTCTTCTGGGACTTGCAGGATTGCCGAATCCCCGATGGTCTTAAAGCTGTTGAGGTTTCGCAGAAGATTAGATCCGCCCTTGTTGAAATGAACTATCATGGTACGGCCGTCATCTATGCTTATGGCGATACGAACCAGTTCATGGATGACCTTGAACCAACCGCATGCGTGCACAAGCATACACCTTCAGGTGAAATCTTTAAACTCTCTTGAATTCTTTATCTTCTACTTAGACCATCCACAATGGAGACCTAGGTGGATGTCTTTCCGTGGGTCCTACGCGGATTTGTGTTTTCCCATTATATTTTGTGTCTTTGGAAAGATATTGTGTCTTGCGACGTGATTCGTCGCGACAATAAAAAAATCAATTTTAAAAAAAAAAAAAAAAAAATTAAAAAAAAAAATTTAATTTTTTTTTGGGGAATACACCTTACCGATGTGGATGCTCTTAGGGTTTAATTCACAAGCGTTTTATGTTCATCACTTTAAACTCTCTTGAATTCTTTATCTTCTACTTAGGGTTTAATTCACAAGCGTTTTATGTTCATC
This sequence comes from Cardamine occulta, assembly GCA_028015245.1. Lineage (NCBI taxonomy): Eukaryota > Viridiplantae > Streptophyta > Magnoliopsida > Brassicales > Brassicaceae > Cardamine > Cardamine occulta. The sequence continues at coordinate 1,347,500 of CM051380.1, read as the reverse complement.
ACTTTAACCTCTCTTACTAAATGAATAAAAAACGTTTCTTTAAAGTCTCTGATCCACTTTTTCTCTTGTCATCTGTGTTTATACATGGTTTCAGGAGATAGCAAACTTGACCGTGAGGTTATGAAATATCGTGGTACTATATCCATCTATGCGGATAATATCCAGGTTGGCCTTAAATCACCCGCAATCGTCGTCAATCACACACCCGAGGGTGAATTTTCAACTCTCTTATCGATTGGATTTGATAATGTTATGTTACTGTAACTATGGTCCATCTTTGTCTTAGTCCTATGCTAATTATCAAGATTTGGCCTAGGCCTCAAATTTCGATTTTGGTGGGAAGTTATGAAGATTATTATGTTAGTTGCAATTTTTTATCGATTTGATGCAAGCTCTCTTTTTTTCTTTTATGTCTTGATCTGCGTTGATATATGGTTTCAGGAGATAAAGATGCCAGACTTGAGATGATTCTAGTGGATATGTTCACCTGGGCATTAAAAAATCCTTCACCGGCCAATTGTATGCTCATCCTCGGAGACATCACAAGATACAACGAGTTCACATCTGTTTTTCACCGTTTGCGAGCTTACAATCGTCTTTTGGCACAGCCTGAAAAAGCATCCGCGCCCCCGGAACTCCCCGTTGATGCAAGATTTCTTTGGGAAAGATTGTCTTATGGACATATAGATAGGGTTAAACGGGACAGATCACGCCCTCGCCCTCTCCCTCGGGACAAAACAGACCCTTCTCGTGTTGGTAGCGGTAGCGGAAGATCCTTCTTGTTTGCTGGAGTTGGAGCTTTGGTTGTCTTAGTGTTCGGTTGGGTGAAGCTAAGATCTCATTAATGTGTTTTTTTTTGGGCTTCTTAAGCATAAAACCTCTATCTTGCTTTTTCTGTGATATAAGCAACTCTTGTAATTAAAGCATAAAACCTCTATCTTTGTTGCTTGCTTTTGTCTGTGTCTGGTAATGTAAGTGTTGTTTTTTTTTATTGTGATATTTATTGGCTTTTAAATAACATTAAAATTATATATCAATGTTATCTTGATAGTAATCATCATTTTAATTGATAATTAAAAAACTAGTTATTTGGTTAGTTGCCCTAAAGAATAGGGGTTATATCTTAATAAAATCACTGTGAGTGATTGACTATTGTTAGTTTTGCTTGGTAATTGACAGAACTAATAAAACCTGCGCTTGCATTGTATGTTCTGGTTGTAAACCTTTAATGTTGTCTTTTGCTCCGATCTTTGAAACCTTACAGATGAAAATTGGTCTTTCGGTGTTCAAATAACTGAAAAGCTATATCAAAGGTGTAGTTGAACAGTTTTATATTCTAAAACTATAACAACATCTACGAAAGCCCTAGCTAGTTATATATATCTTACATACATGTGTCTTATTATCATCCCAGATCCTAATTAACTCTCTATATCTCTCTTAACTTTTGGTTATTTCGAGATCATTACTAACACATAACATCCTTGAGAAGCTTGTACCTGCGAGTGGCCGGTCTAAGAGAAGGCACGCTAGTTTTACCCTTGTCGGCTGCTGGAGAAATACTACTACTTGTAGTATTAATCTGGTTAATCTCTTGCTGTTTGATTTGGTGAGCTGAAGAGTATTCCGACCGGTACGATCTCTTAGATGATCCACCATTAACACCGTGTTTTGCTCCGCTTCCACTCTTTGCTTCGCACTGACACCAATCGCAGATCTTAATTGGATCAGCTTGCTCTTTGTAATAGCTACTACAAAGACTATGATCATGATCATGAATTTATGATGATGATCCATGTATGTATAGTAGTTGTTGAGACAGTTCTTGTTTGATTTGACAACATATATCATTTATATATGCATGCTTTTGATTTGCTGTATGATGATCATCTGCTATATAGGTATAGTGCACGTGGCACGCGATCTCACCGTCCACTGCGATTTAAATCTATGGTATTTGTTAATATGCATGATCATGATCATGATCATGATGAGTATAAACTACACATATAAATACATGTATATAAAGATGAATATACATACGAGTGTTGAAAGCGATTAAGGCACTTGCTGCAATGAAAGAGCTTGTCGAAGAAACCCACATCGCCACACATGCAACACACTCTTTCAAGATCCACCATTTTTGTTTCCTTAATTAGCAGACGACGGAGAATATGAAGGAGAGGAGGAGATGGAGAATGAGAGAGAGAGAAAACAAAGTGAGAATTGATTCTAATAAGGAAGATGAAAAAAAAGGAAATATAAACGGGTAATTAAACTTATAATATTCGCAATCCATAAGTAATAATAATATTTATAAAACCAAGGAAATATATTTAATAAAATATAATAGCGTAATAAGGCAGGTAGAGACGCATATTGCTTTGCAGTCGTTTTGCCGAGGCCTAGCCATCACCATTTTCTCGTCATACATAGCAAGGCTGTCAATATTGTATTTTAAGTGTAATGAAAGTGTTGGTTTTTTATTGTGATTGCTTGCTTTGGTTGCCAATAACATTAAAATTGTTTTTTTTTTTTGATAAAAAACATTAAAATTGTTAATGGTATCTTGATAGTAACCACCGATTAAAAAAGAGTAAGTTATTTGGTTAGTCGGTGATAAGTTATGTGTTTGGACAGAGTTTCGAATTCTCCATTCCAGCTATTTTGTAGTCTTTGAAATGTTAAAAATGAAGTACATGTGGTTAGAAATGGTTTAAGATTGAATTAGATCAATGTCGGTTCTTAAAAAAAATTCCTCACGATGTTCACTTGAGTAAGGAGAAACATCGAACTGCGCTGGGCCTGATAGATAGATATCAAATAGGCCCTTATTGGGCTTGGCGTAAGTTAGCGTGACATGTTAACGATATTAACCCACACATGCATATTATATACTATATATATTTTACTTGGTTTTCGTTATCTCCAAGTTAAACTACCGTTTCTTCCGCTGGTGTTTTCCGCCGTTTTCCATCTTCCTCTCTAACTTTTATCCCGCTCAATACCTCAAAGACATGCGTAAAGAATCCAGGCCTAACCCTCCCGATCAATCCGTGAAAACCAGGCCTAACCCTCCCGATCAATCCATGAAAACCCTGGCTAACTATCTCGATCCACCCGTCCGAGCCGTTGCTAAAGACGAATTCATCAGTAATATTTCTCTCTATATCTCGTTCTCTAACTCTTGCTTGGAAATTGTTTATTGCAATAATGTAAACGTTTTTATTATTTGTTAAACCTTGCAGTGTGTGAGACGATAGTGTTTTGGGACATCGACGATTGCCCAATCCCTCGTAATCTCGATGCTTTTGTTGTTTCGGAGAACATTGGAAAGGCCCTTGAGAAAAGCGGTTATCGAGGTTCGGTCACAATCTACCCTTACGGCTTTATGGAAGGTGCTATAATGGATGAATTTGATGGATTCTGTATCTCCCCCATGTACCCAGGTAATAAGAATATGAATGAATACTTGTTTAAACTCTTTCTCGATCTGTATCTTGATCTGCCTTTATATATGTCTTTCAGGACAGACGGACTATAGACGTAAGACGATTTTAGCTGACTTATTTAAATGTGCAATTGACAATCATTACAAGCCAACAAATTTGATGCTAATCGTGGGAGACATCTCACGACAAATGGGGTACATTATGGCTATTCACTCGTTGAAATCTTGACAAATTTACAATGTTTTATTAGCACAGCCCAAAAGGCATCAGAGTGGCTACATGATGCTTATGATCTAAGTACTCAATGGCTTTGGACAAGCTTAGCAACTGGAGGAGACCAAATCGATCAATCCCTCCAAACCAGGCCTAGCTCTCCCGTCCAAACCAGGCCTAGCTCTCTCGATGAATCCTTCACACACATGGAAGAATCCTACAGAAACAAGTATCTAGAGCCTCTAGACCACCACAATAGTAAGAGATTAAATAAGTTGTTTTGCCTTTTGTTCATCTGCTGTACCTGGGATTTTTAATTGATCTATTTATGCGTTTTTCTTATTTGTAAAACCTCTCAGCGCTTGAGAATATAGTGTTTTGGGACATCCAGGATTGCCCAATCCCTAAAGGTATGAATGTTGTCTCTGTTTTGGAGAACCTTAAAAAGGCCCTTAAGAATATACGTTATTTGGGTAAGGTCACTATTTACACTTATGTCCATATGGATCATAAGCATGCTTATGACTTGTGTCACATCTCTTCCACTTGGTATGACGTAGGTAAAACACTCTTGCACTCTTTCTCTTTTACTTATATGTCTTCTGTATCTTGATCTGCTTGATGATATATGGTTTCAGGAGATAGAGTTTCAGGAGTTAGAGACGGGCGACGTAGGAGTATTTTATTCGACTTTCTTAACAAAATCAGTGGTGATTGTTGCCCAAAAAATGTGATGCTAATCGTGGGAGACATCTCAGGACACATGGAGTTCATCATGGCAATTCACGCATTGCTATCGCTCAAATGTTACAATATTTTATTAGCACAGCCCCAACACGCATCAGGGATGCTACATGGCTCTGTAGGTAGAGAATGGCTTTGGACAAGCCTTGCAACTGGAGGAGGCCCTATCGACCAAAGCGAAAGCTCACTACTACATGTTGACAATACTTGTGTGGGTAGCCGAAGCTTAAGATTCCTTCTTGCTGCTGGAGCATTAGTTTGTACTGTCATACTTTCTCGCTAGCCCCTTGGTTTGTATTGTGATTGCTTGCTTTTGTTGCCAAGACTGTCTCGTCTCAGCCTAAGTTGTCATTATAAGACCTTGAGTATTGTTGCTTGTTTTTGTTGCCAAGGCTATCTCATCTAATTATAAGATCTCACTAACTCTTGTAATGAAGGTTTTAAGTTTTATGGTTGGTTTTGTATTATGTGTGCTTACTTTTGTTGCCAAGTCTGTCTCTGCTGGTTTTTAATATTTTGAAAATATTGTTATATGCGTCTAATGTTCATATGGGCTTAGAGTTGCTGTCGCTCAGGACCTTAAGCTTATAAAAAAGCCCGTGATTTATAAATGGAAGCCGTTTTGGTTTAGCTTTCAATGTGGAACATATAGAATCTTAGACCGGATCATTCCGGTTTACGAGAGGCATTTAGTTGCTTGTATGTGAATGAGGAAGTTGCACAAAGCATTGATGAACTGCTTTTCACAAGTTTGGTCAATAAAGACTTATTAAGTTCACTCATAAATGAAGTCTCTTAATTTGTGGCAAACTACCTAACTATGTAAGTTTTTTGAGATTAAAAGTTAAAAACGCGTTTTATTAGAAAACACAAATATGAAGGGAGAATATATAACGTTATCCTTTTTATTAGAAGGGGGAAAAAAACTCTAAATTGGTAATATATTTGCCAAAATTATGGCATCTTGACTTGTTCTTCTTCCTAACACAAGGCTAATTTCTTCATATTTTTCTTCTAACTAAGAAAGATCCAAAACAGGGGAAATTATAAACTATAATTAATCACACGTCGCATATTGTTTTGGTTATCTATCGTGATTCTATGTATTTAAGCTTAATTCATCTGTTATGTAAAAATACTTTGAATCTGTTGTGAATAATAAATTGAAAGATGGTCAAATCGCATTGAATTGAACCGGAAATTTTGTTCACTTTGGTAAATTGTTTTAAACTAATTGTTATTTATGCAAAGAGGGAGACTTAAAGTGTTACTGGTCGATGAGGGTAATTAAAAACAACCGTCGTTGGATTAGTACGTGGCTGTCACGTACTGTTAACTCACAGCTTTGGGATGTTAACATTCTCTCCTCATTTCGGACAACGTTTTGTTGTTACAACAAAACAAACCCGACTCAAAGACTTGAGGATTCCCAAACTACCCTTTACACTAGAAAACTAATTTTATTTTTGGGTAAAAACTAAAACTTTATAAAAACAGCAGCCTAGAAATAGACAAAAACGGCTACGTTGCGTCTGCTATTTCGGGTGTAAAAACAGAAACCTTTTTAACTATTTTTAAAAAACCGAACACAAAAAGAAGGGTAAATCAGGAAATTCAAGAAAAAAAGGAGTTTGTGGGAAGAAGTTTGCAGAAACGGGCAAGGCTCGCATGTTACATTGTCCCTTCTTCAACTTCATGCATACGCTTTTATTAGATTTTTTTTCTCCTCATTTCCGTTTTTACAGATCAAAATTAAATTAAGTTTTTGTTAAACAGTAACAGAGAGAGAGAAGGATAAATAAAAATTTAATTTAGTTTTTTTTTTAATTGTTTCTTCTTGAGCGTGTTGAGTACAAATATTAAGCTTATTGGTAGAGAGGAATGCTTGTAGATTCCACTTCTCTCTACTTTTTCTTCTTCTTCTTCTTCTTCCTCTTTGTTTTTGCTATTGAAGATGGAGAGTTACAAGTGCAGGCTTTGCTTTAAGAGCTTCTTTAATGGAAGAGCTTTACGTGGTCACATGAGATCTCACATGCCGACGACTCTTCATAAATGTAGTGTTGATGAAGAGGAAGAAGAAAAGCCGAGTCAACTCAGTTATGAGACTGAGTCGGATGTTTCTTCATCTTCCTCTGAAGAAGAAAAGAATGATCCCAAGTTTGCTTTTACAGGTTCTGTTCTTTTCGAAGACGGTGAAAGCGAGACTGAGTCGTCGAGGAATGTTATTAACCTGACTTGGAAACGATCCAAGCGAACTCGGAAACTAGATTCGTTCGCAACAACGAAGAAGGTGAAAACGAGTCAACTCGGTTACAAGCCTGAGTCTGACCCTGAGCCTCCACATAGCTCAGCTTCTGATACAACGACGGAAGAAGATCTCGCCTTTTGTCTCATGATGCTATCGAGAGACAAATGGAAGAAGAACAAAACTAACTTTAAAGAAGTACTACTTGAAGAGATCGAGACAGAGGAAGACTCAGAAGGTTACAACAAATTGAGCAAGATGAATCGAACAACGACGAAAGGGAGATACAAGTGTGAGACTTGTGGAAAAGTGTTCAAATCTTATCAAGCATTAGGTGGGCATAGAGCAAGTCATAAGAAGAACAGAGTATTCAATAAAACAGAGCAACGAAGCGAAACAGAGTATGGTAATGTGGTTATTGCGGAGAAGAGAATCCATGAATGTCCGATTTGTCTGAGAGTTTTTGCATCGGGACAAGCATTTGGAGGTCATAAGAGATCTCACGGAATTGGGAATTTGTCTGTGAATCATCATCATCATCAAGTTCACCGAGTCGAGTCTGCGAAACAGAGGATGATAGATCTTAATCTTCCTGCACCAACCGAAGAAGACGAAGTCTCTGTGGTGTTTCAATGAATGCTGAAAAAAGGTAACAGACTTTGCGTGATTCGGGTCGTCCAAATTTTCGTTAAGTTTGAATCTTTTTTTTTTTTTAATTACTATTATTTTTGTGGTCGAGCTAGAAAAAAATAAAAAAATTATATGTTTATTTTAAATGCAAAGGAGGCTACTTTTACATGTTCTAACGCCGATTCTTTTTTCGTATTGGCCTCACGTAGTGTTGGCCTAAACCACATAAATTGAAGAACATTCAAATAAGCTTCTACTTAGTTTATAGACTATTAATGTTATTTTTTTTTTGTTATAAGGTAAAGACTTTTAATGTATGTGTTGTTGAAATATGATTTTGGCTCTTCTTGCTTCTACTTTGTATATTGAAAGCTACTACTAGTAGTAAGAGTGCGCATTTGACTTATCTCATTTCTCTTTGTACTAGAGTTAGTCAAGCCTCTAAGAAAAAGACAATCGTTTTCAAGTGTCTAAAGATATTTGTTCTATAAGTAAAGAAGACGTTTCGATTGTAAAAAGTCCTAGTTCCAGCTTCCAACTTAATTATACAGAGTTATATCTGTGTTTAATACTTTTATTGTTAGGCTACTCCAAAAGTTGCTTACAAAACTTACCGTAATTTCACAATTTCTTTGGGAGATGTTTTGCTTACGTTCATTTTGCAATATAAACCATCAAAATTATAATTTACTTAAAATGTTATATAAAGACTTGGTTGCACAAGTAGATTTGCGTTTGGTCTACCACAAATGTAGAATTATTCTTCGAGTATACTTTATTCTTTACTTATGACTTGAAGCAAAACCCACTAACTTTCACCGCCCCAATAGAATCCAACACATTGTGATTCAGAGTGGTTGTATTCAAGTAATTGCAAGCTTGACTAATCTCACACTATTAATTTGGTGAGACTAATTACTTGGGATTTGGTGAGACTAGACTAATAGTCTCGTGAAACCATTTCATCTAATAAGATTCTCTTCCAAATTTTGGAGGCATTAAAGTGTTTGAAGTTGGAATGCAATACATAGTGAGTGAGAGGCAAAAATTGTAGGGTTAAATAGTAAATGAATTCACCTTTTTTTTTTTATTATTGAATGCATCTTTTCCGTCTAAAATTGTGAGCCCATTTGATGCCAGCCGTTGGTACAAAGATCCTGAGACTGACACTAACCTTCACTAATATTCGCCTATGAAAAGAATAAAGTAAAAGTAAACCCAAATCCAAATCTTCAACCAAAGATAAATACGATTAAAAAGTTGAACTAGTTAGGTCTACTCAACTTATGGTACTTCACAATTTTGTTGCTGTTGATTGGACAAGCACTCATGCTTAGGGAAGATTTGACCGGGTTAAAACGACCTGAATAACGGATCTTGTTTTTAGTTTTACTTTTTAAAAACATCGAGACTAAGTAAGTTCGATCCCGAGAAGGAAAAAAATAATTAAATTACCTCAGAAAATTTCCAAAGTCCATTAACTATAGTGAAATTTAAAATTTCTGTACAATTTTTCAAAAAGGTATAGGTTTAGAATTTTTAGAGCATCCACAACAAAAAAACATTGTGTCTTCCCAAAATTTTTTTTTTTTTTTTTAATTTAAAAATAAAAATTTGATTTTTTTATTGTCGCAACGAATCACGTTGCGACACGTGGCAATATTTGGGAAGACATTAGAATTAATTTCTCAAATGTCCTTTTCTGTGTTCCCTTTTTCTTTCATACCATCATCAATCTTTTGTATCCCTCATTTTAATGAAAATCCGAAAATGCCCTTAATTTTTTTATTAAAATTATTTAAATTAAATCCGTACTCACCGTAAGTACAACTTGGTACCACTGTATCCAGTATCGTACCAGTTGTATCCAGATGTACCCAGTTATACCCACAATTATACTCATCATGGGTACAACTGGTATCCAGTTGTACCGAGTTATACTCGGGATTGGGGATTCGAACCTTGAAGAATCAGCTTGAACCAGCGACAGAGACTCGAACCACTGAGCTACTGTGTTTTTCGTCGAAACATTTACAATTCAATGCTATTTAACCTTTATTTGGTCAGTTTCTAATTTCATTAAGGGTAAAATCGTCATTTTATAGTGGATTTATAGGAGAGGGACATAACTGATTAAATTTTACTGATAAAGTCATTTTAGATTAACGCTCAAGACATTGTATCTTCCCGGAGACATAGGTCTCCATTAATGATGGTCTTAGAGTTCAATCTATATGATAATTTCTCTTATAAATAAATAAATAAATATCTTTTGTGAATTTTGTTCAAGTTTGATTATAGATCAATGTTTTTTTTTATCATCTTTAAAAATGAATAATATGACAACTTGGGATTTTATTTGGAATATCATATTTAATTTGTACTAGAAACCTTCCGTTGATGCAATTGTATTGTTTTGCCATATATAATCGGCAAAATAAATAACAATTAGAAAAAGATTAAATTCACAATCGCATCATCATCGCTGAGCAAAGGTATGGCATGTAAGGACGGATTCCCACTAAATTAGTAGATAACATGATTGAAAAAAAAATATATAGAAAGAGCATAAAAACTATTTGATTACCATAAACGGGTAGATAATATTTAGAAGTATGATTCCTTTTCTTCTACTTTTTAAGTTCATTGATCTGTTATCTCATTTTATATGAGTAGAAATTTTTTTGGTATAAATTGTAGCAGTGTTTTAATATAATTGTTTTTGGACAATTTTCATAAATAGCACTAAATACAGTTTTTATGATAAAAATAGCACACACGCTCATATTTGGACAAATCTAACATTCATTAATCACTAAAATACAATTTTACCCTGTTTCTCAAAAAACACAAAATTTCCAAAATAGAACTCTCCAAACTTCACGAATTCGAAGATCCACGGCCAAAAACTTCAACTTCTCCAGCCGTTTACTCCTCCAACGACTCTTCGACGACAAATCAAAGATACACCGTCGGAAATATCTACTTATTCATCCTTCGTTGACATATCAGATCTTCAAATTAGTTTCTCCCTATCTTTTCCCACGGTAACCCTAGCTATCAAATTTGTTATTCAGTTTCTTCATCTATTGTTTTAAGTTATCAATTTAGGGATTTGTGATACTTTTAGAAACTCGAATCTGTTCAATCTCTTGCAATTTCTAGAATAAATGTGTTGGATTGAATATGCATATAACGTGTTCGACGAAATGTATGTGAGAGTTGAAGTTTCAATGTTGGCTTGATTCATTGTTTTTGTTGTATATCTTGTTATTGCATGTTGTTTGTGTTTGTTTTTTTGGCTCTAATTTGTTCAATCTTTTAGAATTTTTAGAACTTGTTCAATCTTATCTTTTGTGTTTGATTTTTTTGTGTGTTTTCATTGATTTTGTGATTCCAGATATCAATTGTTCTGGGTTTTGGATATGAATGTCTCTTTAATTTTGTTGTGTTTCTTCATTGATTTTGTGAATCAAAAGATAGTAAATTGATTAGATGAACTGAATTATTTGATGTTTATGAACTGTCTTATGCTTAGATGTTGGTGAGAATAGGTTTGTTGAGCCTTGCTCGGTTTACACTGTAAGAAGGAAAAGGAATCTTCATCTACTCTAGCTGCTCCTCTTCGTCTGGATTTGACATCAAGCTCTAGGTATGGAGTTCATTCAATGATATATGATTGCTGAGTTTTTGGAAAATTAACATTTAATGGAACTAAAAAGTAGCTAATGGATATGTGGAATATGGCTAGAACCATAGGTTGCTACTTAATTTGTTGATGCTTTCTTGTGGTATGTTTTGTTTTTTTGAAGTGAATCATATCAAGATAACATGTATTATTGAATTGATTAGATGATGATGCCTTGTTTGTTGAAAGTTCTAATTTTTTTGTTATTTTTCATACACTGTAAAGTATTGTACTTCAATCATGTATACAAATCAACTTTTTCATACAATGTAAATCTCTCTTTATTAGATTTGGGAAGGATCCATTCTTATTTAGGAAGGATTTGGGAAGGATTTATAATTATTTAGGAAAGATTAGAAATGTTTGGCTTGAACAGACGATTGACTGCAAAAGACAATCTGCCATTTGTTTACAAAATCTCCAACTAATTATACCTTAAGGTATAATCTATTTGAGTTGAGCTTCTGAGTTTTAAAACATATGATGATCAATTAGTTTCAATTCAAAATAGAAAAACCTTTGGATTTCTGTTTAAAACATTGTCAAAAATTTATGAAAGTTATGCCCCTTGTTGCATATCAAGTGTTTGATTTGTTGTGTTTCTTCATTGATTTTGTGTTTCAATGTAAAAATGTATGTATTAGGTTTGATTTCAATTATAGTCTTTTTTCACTTGACTTGGTTTTTGAATATTATCTTGTTATTCCTTGTTTTTGGTTTGCAGGTTTATATTCTCTCAGTTCATATTTGTCAAGCTTCTAGAGATAAACTTCTACACTCTTACAAGTATTGTTTCTATTTCTTTTTCAAATATATGAATCTCTCTTTATCAGATTTAGGAAAGATTCATGATAGTTTAGGAAGTATTTGGAAAAGATTTCTAATAGTTTAGGAAAGATTTTGAGAAGAATCCGTTGTTATTTAGGAAAGGTTAGAAGGGTTTGACTTGAATAGATGATTTTATATCTACTCTCTAGTATTTTTTGGTTGTCTTGTTATCTACTGTTGAGGCTAACTGCTGGATCAGAATGGTATATGTTGGCTCTGTTTTTTGGTTTTCGTTATTTTTTTTATTTTGTGTAACTTTGTTTGCTCAGCACCGAACATACCCATACAGTCAGCGCCACGCTGAACTTGTTCAGTCCTAGCAAGTGGAGCATGAAATGCGTAGACTAGAAGCAGATCCAGTGGACTGGGAGAAGTTTGGTTTAGACTTGCTTGTCCCAATGCCGATGTTTCTTCGTGACTACTGCCAAGCTCTTCATAGGAGACGTGGTTGAACGATGGCGAGATGATGACCACTTAAATGTATATTAGAATAATAAGCATATATGTATATAATGAAACACTTCTTAAAAGCACTCAAATGATTCCTAAAAATAATCCAAAAACATGTTTACAAGAAAACATGTTATCTTGTTAAACAATGATCATGAATTTTTGTTTTAAGAACGTATTTAGGGATCATTTAAAAATTTTTAGGAAGGGTTTCCTAAACATATTATAATTATTATTGTGAACATTCAAATAACAGATTTAGGAAGCAATTATACCCCCTTATACAAAAATGATTTCTTAAATATGAAAATATGATCACAAATGATTTCGCATGGTTCTTGTTAATACAATGATCAGAAATTTTTGTTTTAGGAAAGTATTTAGGAATCAGCTAAGCATGTTTAGGAAAAGTTTCATAAAAATATTATAATTATTTGTGTGTACATTCAAAATAACAGATTTAGGAAGCAGTTAAACATGTTTAGGAAGTGTTTCCTAAAACAATGACATGGTTCCTAAAAAACAATGATCATACACAGAGGGATAAACCTTTACTACAAAAGCACAAGGTTTGCTGTGTTTGAGATATGAACTGCAAGCCTCTCACTCTTCGCAAGCTTTTTCATTTCTTCCTATTGAAATCAACAAAGATGCTACACGTAAGAACAAGTTTGACGAGATCTCAGTAAAAGATTCAAGAAGAGACTAAAGTAAGCAAGAGTAGAACCTAAGTTGGAGCTCCAGATATAAAACTAGTTTCGTTAATTGTCTCCATCTCATTGAAACCCTCAAGAAGCTTCTCCTGCTTCTTATAGTACTCAGAGACTTTACGTTTCTTTTTCTAATTTTTGACAACAGAAAGAGTAGTAAAACCCATGTTAAGATTTGCTATCTTTTTACTGATGATACAAACAATGTTTAATGATCGATCCTTGATGGTTTTGAGCATTATCCCATTAATCTACAATGCGTAAAATCTCCGAAGAATATGATTCTATGTCCCCACTACACTTAACATAAAGAAATGATTCTAATTTCTCAATGTATCTTGCACAACAAAAAGAAGATTCTCAGATTCACTTAGAATCTCGCATATGCTCCAACAGGAAAATACAGAATTTTGCACAAACTTTAGATTTCGTAAACAAATAGAAATCTTAAATCCTTATGAATCAGTACAGCAAAATCACTCTGGGTTCGCCATAGGCTAAAATATTGGAAACATACCTATACTTGGAGCAATTGCGGAAAAGGTTTGTGTAGGGTTAAATTCTCAATTTCTCTGCTAAACAAATTCCAATGGAAGAACAGTCTTAGCATGAATCATGTTAACACGTAATAGTACATCGATTATACACATACACACACGAAACATAAGAACGAAGATTTAGGAGGAGGAAGAAACTTACTCAGAGTCTGGAGATATCGATTGATCAATATTGATGCCTGAATGCAATCGATCGGAGAACTTTGGAAGATTAGATCTCCGCCGACACGATCGTTCTCTTTGATCTCTGTCATTGTCTCGTCGACGTAGCTCTCTTCGTCTTCGATTGAAGTGACGTCATTTTGCTGTTGTACCTTAATAATATCAAGGATAATTTTGTCTTTGTCTTCTATTAAAAATGCTATTAATGACTAATTATGTTTTTGCTGCTGAGTTTGTTCCAAAATCTTAATTTGGTGCTATTCGAAGAAATTTCTCAATTTTTTTTGTTCAAAATGATACAATTTTTAAGTTTTCTATGTAGTTTTTATTAGTAGTTGATGATAGATTGTAAAGTTTAAGAGAAATAACTAAATACTATTGGTTTAGAGTTATTGAAAATTGTTAATCACACAAAATACTCCATTTAAAACCAGTGTTTAATATGTTTTTTTAATATGTGCGAAAATGCTAGAAATATAATCAATTAAGAATAGATAGAGTATTAATTAGATAAGGGTAGATAACATTAGAAAAAAAAACAAAAGAAAAAGGAGACAAATCACATTGGGTGTGGTTTAAAACAGAGAAGCACAAAGAAAAGATCTTTGGTTGGGCGTGATTAAAGTGTCTCTCTGACTCAATGCACCAGTTTCAGCTTCAAGTCTTCTTCATTTAATTTTCTTCTGTAGTTAATGTTTCCGAGTGCTCCTTTTTTTAGATTGACTTTCACTTAACACAACCATTGTTATCTCTTAACGTAGAAATTTTTTTAATGCGAAATTATATTTGGAAAACCAACTCGTTTGTTAGAAAATTACATTAGTTATATCTGAATTTAAAAGAATATAGTGACTTCCACGTAAGCTTAATTGGTCAACTGATTCATAAAGTAACTTTCGAGAACATTAACCGCTTTGAATTACGATTTAAATTGTTATTCAATGAAACTTGCCCAATTGCTGAAATGACATAGAATAAAGTCAAAATTAAATATATAGTGGTAAATATTTAATACTAGATAATAAAGTCAAAAATAAAAATATAGTGGTAAATATTTAATGCTAGATATAAAGTCAAAATTAAAAATATATGGAGTCCAACAAAGCCACATATCACTCTTTGATTAGACACCAGTTATTTGTGATATTTTTTTTTCACCCAAACTATTTGAAATCAATTATTTTATAGTAAATTATTTTTATTATTTATTCTTTAATATTAAAATTCATCAGTTTTTATACTCTATAAATAGAGATTTACTTCATTTTATTTGGACATAATTTTTTTTTGTCTATTTTGTGAAATGAATCCCAACAATAAATCTTTTTAACATCTAAAATTCTACAAAAAAAATTTTTAATTCAGAATATAAAATGAGAAAAAACAAAAAAAATTAACTCTTAATTATTTTAATTTAATTTCAATTGATAATTGTTATTAATATGTAATCACAAAAATACAAATATAAAAGAAAATAAAAGTGGTGGGGTAGGGTGTTGAATTTTATTAAACAAAACTATTATAGAGTGTAAAAATTGAATGAATGTTAAATTAATAGGTGGAAGAGATAAAAATGATGTGGAGTGTTAAAAGATAAAAAGTATAGTGTTAGAAAAAATAAACCATTGTACATAGTACACGAGAGGCAAACACTTTATGATGATATTATGTTAAGACACATGACATGGCCCATTAGTACATCATAACAAATGACAACTAATGCCAAGAAAGGGAACTCACAGCAAAGGAAATAGAGGTTCTCATAAAAGCAATTCACAGTTTAGTCCCAAAATAATAACAATAGAAAATCCATTTAACTCGACTCCTTATAATCAACTGAGAAAAAGGAGAACTAAGACTAAGAAAACAAGAACTCACGGCAAATGGTATCGGAGAGGATAGGACAAAGCGTGGAGGACAGAGTGTGAAATCCTTTTGGGGCAATATATAAACTTAGGGCTGGGAGCAGGAGCTTCTAGCATTCTCACACATTCATAGTAAATATTTTATTTACTTCCTTATAAAGTCTCGAGTATTTTTTTTTACCAAAAAACAAATAAAATTTTTGATCGTATATAAAGAAGATCAGATCGTATATAATGACGAGTTGACGTTGTTCTATACTATATGTGACAAATGAAAATTTATTTTGAAAGAAGTGTAGTGGTGGGCTTTAAGACTGATTGGTAAAATCATTCATGTACGAAAGTCCTCGACGAAGCTCTCCGGTCCAACAATTAAAGTCAATCAACTAGCTTGTTGAAGATGGATGGGTTCGACTAGTCAAGAAAATCTCCGGACCAACCGTGATGATGGACCAAGGATTTTTACCCTTTTTAATTTGTTTTAAATATATATTAAATAATTATTTTATATAAATTGGGGACACACATTTTTGTTCCAAACATTTTAGAAATGTTCCTATATCTAAAATTTTCCTATTTTACCCAATACTTTTTGAGAATGTTTCCTTCTTAGAATGTTTCCTTCGATTCAAACTGACCATTTCTTTGATTTTGACTAGCGAAATGTATGAAACACGGCTATTCCTATATGTAGCCGTATCAAATATCAAATATCTGATCTTTTGAACTGATCTCTTCATTTGATCTTTCGGTTCTAGACGACTGGCTTTCGGTAGGAATTTAATCGCCAGAAAATCTAGAAATTGGTTAGAATCTCTGGTGAACTTATCGAGATGAGTAACAACGAGCTTCTCACAGTCGATCCTTCGTCCCTTCAATTCCCTTGTAAGCTTTTATTTCCACTTTTCATGATTTTGCATGTCTTCTTGTCTCAGAACCAGATTATGTTGTTGAGTTACGGTCTTAATTAAATACCTTGCTGATTTGATGTAGTTCACTTGTCTTGCCCTTTTTACTTGACGAACAAGACAGACAATAACGTGGCCTTTAAGGTGATAAATTATCATTTAGGTAATAACGTGTCTTGTGTTTCCAAGGCTTCTCAAGCTTTTTTTTTTCTTTTACTTTAGGTTAAGACGACACATCCGAAAAATTATTGTGTTTGGCCTAACTCTGGAGTTGTTCTTCCAAGGTCGACTTGTGAAATTCTTGGTCCGTTCTCTGATCCTTTTCTTGGGATGGATTTTTTTTTTTGGTTTGGTCTTGGATTAAGAATTTTATGAATCCTTTGTCTAGTGACCATGCAAGCTCAAAAGGAAGCTCCTTCTGATATGCAGAGCAATGGCAAGTTTCTGATTCAAAGTGTAATAGCTAGTCTTGGAGTCAAAGAAGTTACTCGTGAGATGGTACTGATTCACAATGTTGATTTGATGGATAAATCACAGTTTTGGTTTTTGGTTCCTTAAAGCATTTGTTTCTTTTTCCTTCTAATGAAACTTTGTAGTTTAGCAAAGAAGCGGGGCGTGTAGTTGAGGAGACTAAACTGAGAGTTACTTATGTTTGCTCCACCACGACCAACACCAAGGAGCTTCTCACAATCGATCCTTTGTCCCTTCAATTCCCTTGTAAGCTTTTATTTTGACTTTTCATGATTTTGCATATCTTCTTGTCTCAGAACCAGATTATGTTTTACGGTCTTAATTAAATACCTTGCTGATTTGATGTAGTTGAACTGAAGAAGCAAATGTCTTGCTCTCTTTACTTGACGAACAAGACAGACAATAACGTGGCCTTTAAGGTGATAAATTATCGTTTAGGATTTTGGAATCGGGAAATTGTTGTCATTAGCTCTTGTTTCTAAGGCTTCTCGAGCTTCTTTTTTCTCTTACTTTAGGTTAAGACGACACATCCGAAAAATTATTGTGTTAGGCCTAACTCTGGAGTTGTTCTTCCAAGGTCGACTTGTGAAGTTCTTGGTCAGTTCTCTGCTCCTTTTCTTGGGATGATTGTTTTTTTTTTTTTTTTTTTTTGTCTTGGATTAAGAATTTTATGAATCCTTTGTCTAGTGACCATGCAAGCTCAAAAGGAAGCTCCTTCTGATATGGAGAGCAATGACAAGTTTCTGATTCAAAGTGTAATAGCTAGTCCTGGAGTCAAAGAAGTTACTCCTGAGATGGTACTGATTCACAATGTTGATTTGATGGATAAATCACCGTTTTGGTTTTTGGTTCCTTAAAGCATTTGTTTTTTTTCCTTCTAATGAAACTTTGTAGTTTAGCAAAGAAGCGGGGCGTGTAGTTGAAGAGACTAAACTGAGAGTTACTTTTGTTTGCTCCACCACGACCAACATCATCGGTTCATCAAGGATCAAAGAAGGCTTCTTCACTAAAAGAGATATATTTTAGTGATGTCGTTGTAAGAGAGTTCGAAAAGGAATACAAGAGATGTATTTTTCAAAAAACAAAAAGAGGCTTCTTCACTAAAACCTTTTGTTGTACATAACGCACATGCCTCTCAAATTTTCTTGTAAGTATACATCTCTTAGATTTGTGTGTTTTGGTTAGACACTTCCTCTTTACTTATTGTAGATTTTCATCACCAGTAATATTCTTAGCGATGTCTCTTGCTATATATGGAGTTGGAGCTGCTTGCCACGAGCTCGAAATAGCAACTGGTAAAACTCGATTGATTCTGTACAATAATATGTTGATATAGTTATTATGATTCCCATATTGTATTGCGCTAAAACCTCATACGAATGACCATCTAGATAATCATATCCTTTATGTATAAAGAATGATTTTCAGATGTATAAAGACTTGTTTCTAAACCTAAAACATTTATTTATACTCACTATGATTTTACTACAATATTGTACCAGTTTGGTCATACCCCACTAACAAACACGAATGATTGCGTTGTTTTTAATCGATATATCGTTTATGTACATTAATTCAAGATCTAATCTTTTATTATTCGATCATTCGAGACAAACCCATGGAAATTCCTAGAGTTGTGAAGACAAAAGCAAAGCATTTTTTAGCCCACAAAGACAGGAAGTGCCGAGGTCCGTTTACTTATAGATCAACATTTTCACATTAAACTTATAATTCACTGTTTTCACTCCTCTAATGTCCCATGGAAGGACATTTATAATTTTACAAAACGAGGAAAATACTTGTCTAAGAAAAAGAGAGCCTAATGTAGAATAAGACTAGTTATATTCCTAAGTCAATGAATTTAATATGCGAACAAACTATATCGCTGCTCAAGACGTATTTTAAACCACCAATCATACCAAATTATCATTATTAATCGAAGTCCTTAGTCCTTGCAATTGCTCTTGCTGGTCAAACATCAACTGTTTCACTTCTTTATCGAAGACTTTTTGTTTTTTGGCACCCTTTATGCTAAAGACTCTCTCTCTAATATAAAATGGGCCGCAACTAGTTCTTTAGTGGGCTTTGAAATAAAATGGGCCGCGACTATTCAAGTCTGCGGTGTTTTTGTTCCAGACATTATTATATTTGCATCCAAACACGTCATATTCAAGTTACTCATATTTTAGAATTTCTCCCGGAGACATAGCCAACGGATTTAGGGATCTTACCGTTCTGCGATTCTCCGGTGAGTTTAAATTTCTCCAATTTCATATCGATTTCTTCTTACTGATTTCCTTATATGTTTCGTGTTTGATTTCCCGAGAATTCATGGTAAAATTGATCGGTATATTTTGATAATCGACTTCAATTTGATCATTTTACTCCTTACGCTTAAAAGCCACTATAAACTAGTATGAAATCAAAGGTTTCGTCTCTTGATCTGAATCTAAGAAACGAATTCAAGATTAATACTCGTTAATTGATAACTTTTGAGTGATAAACACTTCATTTACAGGTTTTGATTCTGACTTGTATTGATATGATTTTGATTTTGGTTGATATCTTCTAGTGTTTTCTGTGTCCATGTATTGTCTAGTCCCTGATAATTTTGAAATTTTTTGTTTGTTTATGTTAAAAACAGATTGTTGAAAGCTTTTAGAGACTTCCTTCAATGGTGAGCCAAGGAATGGTATCTCTTACAAAGTCTCTATGCACTATGACTCCAAGAATCCATCTCAAGAATCCGAATATGATGCGGAACCTAAAGACTAAATCTTGTAATCTCCGTTTCGGAAATCTCCGTGTCTTATGCACAACAAAACTATCTCAGTGGGAACCATTACCATTTATTCATGCTTCTGCTGAAGAAGCTGGTGGTATAGTATTGGAAAAAACCGCAAATGTGTTCGAATCTATTATCTCCGAGAGTGCCGAGGAAGAGAAAGTTGATTCAGCGAAACAGCGGATGAATTCTCAAGTTCAAGTACTTAAATGGCCAATATGGCTTTTAGGTCCATCAGTTCTCCTCACAAGCGGTATGGCACCCACTTTATGGCTTCCATTGTCATCAGTTTTCCTCGGTTCCAATGTGGTTAGTCTACTATCCTTGATCGGTCTAGATTGCATTTTCAACCTCGGAGCAACACTTTTCCTCTTAATGGCTGATTCTTGCGCTCGTCCTAAAGACCCATCACAGTCCTGCAACAGCAAACCACCATTTAGCTACAAGTTCTGGAACATGTTTTCACTCATAACCGGGTTTCTCGTCCCAACACTACTTCTCTTCGGATCCCAATCCAGCTTACTTGCTTCTCTCCAACCCCAGCTTCCTCTCCTCTCATCCGCTGTTCTCCTTTTCCCGTACTTCATGCTCCTCGCGGTCCAGACATTAACAGAGATCCTCACATGGCATTGGCAATCACCGGTATGGCTAGTCACACCAGTTGTCTACGAGGCTTACCGAATCTTGCAACTGATGAGAGGGTTGACACTAAGCTCAGAAGTCAACGCACCGGTTTGGGTGGTTCATATGCTTCGTGGGCTTGTATCTTGGTGGGTGTTGATCTTGGGAATGCAACTCATGAGAGTTGCTTGGTTTGCTGGTTTTGCATCTAGAACTAAAACAACTCAGCAACCACAATCTGTTGCTTCAAAGTAAAAACACAGATAGATGTTTCTTCGTTTAGTTTTTTTAAAGTCATGTCAGAAACTAAAGATTGTAACCCTTACTTTATAGCTTTTATTATTGGTGAGTTGGTGATAATGATAAAAACATATTCTTTATGATCATATTTTATATCTCTTTTTTTTAGTTAGGTATATGTTGTTTTTCATTTCAATGCGTTTCTGGTTCAACTATATATAATATAACGCATAATTCATAAAACATCGCTATATTACATATCATAAATAGAGAGAACTCATATCAAACCATCTACAATTTGTAAAGAAATCAGCAACCACATTCTATTGCTTCTAAGTAAAGAAGATGAGATGTTTTCTTCGTTTAGTTTCTAAGTCATGTAAGTAGAAAAGAAACAAAAAGTTATGTAAGCTATGTAGCTTTTGCCTTGTAATATTGGGGTGGGTTGGTCATAACCCATAACAACAATAAAACATATTCTTTATGATCAGATCAGATTCTAAATTCCTGTTTCCTTTAGTTAAGGTAAGTGTTATTCATTTCAAAATTTTAATGCGTTTGCGATTAGAGGCCCGTTTGCGTTTTCATAATTTTTAAAGGAAAAGACAATAATACCCTTGAGGCGGAACAACACAAATAGCGATGTCCCCACTCTATTCATTTAGCTCTCTCTCTCTCTCGATCTCAGTTCTCGATCGACGACTGCTCTCTCTGATCCGGAGACGGCGTCACGGGACGAATCTTATCGCCGGGAGTCGTTTTTTTGCGGTTTGTACGGAAAATAGATTTGAATCTCCGGCGATCTGATCAGGATGAGTAACAGCGAGCTTCTCACCGTCGAGCCTCTGGACCTTCAATTCCCTTGTAAGCTTATTTCAGACTTATTCATTGCTTCGTTTAATCCTCTTCTCCCAGATCTATATTTTTCTGTGTAACGATGTTAACGATTTTCGTAATTTTGCTTCTCTGATTTGAATTTAGTTGAATTGAAGAAGCAGATCTCTTGCTCTCTGTATTTGACGAACAAGACCGACAATAATGTCGCCTTTAAGGTGATTTGATAATTCCCTTTTTATAATTTTGGAATCGGGAAATTTTTGAGATTGTATCTTGTGTTTATGAGGCTTACTCGTTTGTGTGTGATTTAAGGTTAAGACGACGAATCCGAAAAAGTATTGTGTTAGGCCTAACACTGGAGTTGTTCTACCGAGGTCTACTACTGAAGTTCTTGGTACGTTCTCTGAATCTTTTCTCTTTGGATAGATTTGTGTTCCTGGATTAGGAATTTGATGAATCGTTTGTTTTGTTTGATATAGTGACCATGCAAGCTCAAAAGGAAGCTCCTTCCGATATGCAATGCAAGGATAAGTTTTTGCTTCAAGGTATAATAGCTATTCCTGGTGTCACGGCCAAGGAAGTTACTCCTGAGATGGTATTGTATTACTTATTACATTCCCTTGTTGATTTGATTTAGATGATTATAGTTTGGTTTTTGTTTCTTAAAACAGTTGTTTCTTGTTACTCTTGTGATGAAAATTTGCAGTTTAGCAAAGAAGCTGGGCATCTAGTTGAGGAGACTAAACTGAGAGTTACTTATGTTGCTCCACCACGACCACCGTCACCGGTTCACGAAGGATCAGAAGAGGGTTCTTCACCAAGGGCTTCTATCTCAGATAACGGACATGGTTCTGAGTTTTCGGTAAGTAAATGTTTACTTAAGCTTAGCTTTGAGTGCCTGGTAAACTTTTTTTATAAAGATTATCATGTATTTTTGTGTTTAATTTTAGTTTCAGAGATCTAGCGTGGACAAGGTTGAACCTCAAGAAAACACATCTGAGGTATTATCACAATTCTTCTAAAGCTTGTAACCGTCAAAACCATGTGAAATTATCTTTTTGCTTTTGCTCTGTTTAAAACCGATTAGTTGCAACTTTGGGGGTAACTTTATTGGAAAGTTGCCTTTTAGGCTGATTTATTAGGTTGAGAATCTTTCTTTATGTTGATTACTTAAAAGGTTCATTACATTGTTGAACCAAAAAAAAGGTTCGTTACATTTTCTAGAAGTCTGTCCAGTGTCCATTACTTATTTATCTTTTTGTGCACCAAATCCTCAAATCTCTAGCTGTTACTGGACACAAGTTATCAGGAAAGTCTGGTCATTTTACAGCTGAATTATGTGTGATTTCAGGCGAGAGCTCTCATCACAAAGCTAACCGAGGAAAAGCAGTCTGCCATTCAACTGAACAGCAGACTTCAAAGAGATCTGGTAAAGAACTTTCACTTGAATCCTTTTTATCTCTCTGAATCTTTCCTCTTTGCTGTTGTTTTTAGAACGAAAAGATGATTACTTTGATGGTTAGCAATTACGAGCCAGTGCTTGTAGTGTTTTTCATGGTTTTGAGAAGAGATGCTTTAGCTTTATCTATCATTTGCATTAGCCAATCTGACTCTTGTCAAAATCCAACATAAAAATTGTGTTTCTTTTACTGTTCTACATCATCTGGTATTCAAAACCCATCATACTTGTAGAAATATGTCCCCATTAAAATGGTTGATTTATCTCACCATACCATTAATCAAAACGAGTCTTGTATATATACCAGTTTAGAATCATGAGATTGTTTTCTGACAAAGATTTTGGTTGATCTGCAGGATGTGTTAAGGCGTGAAAGCAACAAGAGCCAAAGTGGTGGTATCCCTTTCATGTACGTTCTTCTGGTTGGACTCATCGGTCTAATTTTGGGATACATTATGAAGAGGACATAACCATCCACCTGAAATTAATTCCTCACCGCCACGACGAAAGGAAAAAAAAAACAGACTTTTAACTCTTTCAGTCGGACATTTTCTTCACTTCTGTATTTGTCAATTTCACCTTTAAAAGGTGTCCTAGAGGATTTCTGTTTCTGGTAGTGAATTTTTCATAACTCAGTTTGCTTTGTTTTAAAACTTTTGTAATCCAATGACTTTGCGTGGGTTATTTCTCCACTAATTCTTTTCTCATTTAACACAAATTTCATCATCTAAGAATGAAATCGGCCGAAGGAAAAAAAAATAAAAAATGAAGTCGAGTGAACAGAATAATAGACGAACTGAAACCTTGCTACGCAGCCAGAGACTTCGGGTTTAGCCAAATAACACTCTAACCAAGAAGGAGAGTAATCTACGCGCCAACAGAGCCGCGTGGAGTTCAGATTCTCTCTCGTCGTACCACCAGGGCCACCACCATTTCCCCATGAGTATCTCCACCGTACAAAACTTATACTCTCTGATTAGATTCACCGAATCACAATCTTAAAAGTCTTCTACTTCCATGATGCGGAGGATTCCGGTTTCGTAAAGATTTTTCCTTTATTCCATCTTTAGGGTTTTAATTCTCCTTTTACGATTTCTGGATTTCAATGGCGCCTTTTGTTGAAGTCTGTAGATATAAACCTGTACCGCTCTCATTGAGCTCTCTCTATACATGTCCTTGCCGTTCCTCTCCAAAAAGATCTCTAATTCTTCCCCATTTATCTGAAAAGTACTCGAATTTTCGTCTCGTCGATTCCAAACCATTGTCTCATTGTAGCTTTACTCGGATTCCTGTTAACCGGCGTTTTATCACGGCCGTTGCACGAGCTGAATCAAATCAAATTGGTGAAGATGACAACTCAAAGGAGGTAACTTTGTTCATCTTTCTTACCTTTTTCAATCTTAGTAGGAGAGAAAGAAAGATTTATCAGAAGATAGGCAATTTTAGCTTAGCTGTAAATTTCCCCGATGGTGTTAGCTTAATAGTACTAAGACTCGTATTAGGGACTTGAGATTCTACGGTAGTTTCGATAAAGAATTGTTTTTATCGATTTAGTATGAAATTCTGAGAAACTTATCATGGCATTGCTGCAACTCCCGTCTGTTTAGGAACACAACAGAGATCAAGAATTGCAAAATGTTGAAGAAGATTCGAGTTTAGATCATCAGAAGCAGAAATCTAGAAGCCAGTTTAAGAAAAGAGTAATTTTCGGTCTAGGAATCGGATTCTCTGTAGGCGGTATTGTATTAGCTGGAAGATGGGTTTTCACAGTAGCAGTAGCAGCTGCGGTTCTTCTAAGTGCCCGAGAATATTTCGAACTGGTGAGAAGTAAAGGAATTGCTCGAGGAATGACACCTCCTCCACGATATCTATCTAGAGTCTGCTCAGTTATATGTGCCCTGATGCCCATACTTACATTGTGAGTAGTTTCAGTCAGTAAACACCTCCAAAGCCCACAATTCGTTCTCTTAGTTCTGATTAAGGGTTTTATCTTTTTCTTATGAATGTTGTTTTTAGGTATTTTGGTCATATAGATATCTCGGTGACATCAGCGGCATTTGTTGTTGCAATGGCATTGTTGTTACAGAGAGGAAACCCGCGTTTTTCTCAGCTGAGTAGTACGATGTTTGGGCTGTTTTACTGTGGATATCTTCCTTGTTTCTGGGTTAAGCTACGTTGTGGTCTTACTGCTCCTGTTCTAAACACTGGCAAGCACTCTATTATTATCCTTCTTAGCTTTGATTCGTAAAGTACTTAAAGACTAAGTCTCCTGAGCGGTTTAATTACTTATAGGAATTGGAAGAAGCTGGCCAAATATCCTCGGTGGCCAAGCACATTGGACAGTGGGACTTGTTGCTATATTGATTTCATTCTGCGGTATAATTGCCTCAGACACATTTGCTTTTCTCGGTGGCAAGGTATGTCTCTGATGAAGGTTAGATCTTAGACGTTTATACATTATTTTTCCTTATTCTAATTGGGATTATGGTTTCAAATTTACAGTCTTCTCTTATTGATAAACCGTTTAGGCTTTTTTGAGGGTTTGATAGAGTTTTTTTGCATTGGTTAACGAAGTTGAGAGCTTGCTCTATCTAACTCTTATTTCCGGCGTTCGTTTTATTAAATTAACGAAAGTTAGAACGACAAATTTTGTATTATCGACCTTTCAATGCCTATAGTCTCACAATAACTTTCTCACGATAAAATCTGCAGGCATTTGGTAAAACTCCTCTTATTAGCATTAGTCCAAAGAAGACATGGGAAGGAGCTCTTGCAGGACTTGTTGGTTGTATTGTCATAACCATTTTACTCTCCAAGTCTCTTTCTTGGCCTCATTCTCTTGTCAGGTACTCGAATCTGATGGAATTCTAACATAAATCATTACGTCTTTATTATTCTAAGTTGTTCTTTTTTAAGCAGCACTATAGCTTTTGGGGTTCTTAACTTCTTCGGATCAGTCTTTGGTGATTTAACCGAGTCAATGATCAAACGTGACGCGGGGGTCAAAGACTCAGGCTCACTCATCCCTGGACACGGTAATTACCCGATAAATCAGACCGGTTTATTGTCTTAGCCATACCCTCTCTAACCGGTTCTTTTGTAATTGCAGGTGGAATATTGGACAGAGTTGATAGTTACGTATTTACTGGGGCATTAGCCTACTCGTTCGTAAGACTTCATGGAGTTTGACTCTGGTGAATCCCAAGAAAGCCATTATAGCTTCAAGAATACTTACAGTGCCGGTGCGAGTTCTTCCCTCCACGAGAGTGAAATTCAAAAGAAAAAGATATAGCAATGATGGTGGCGAGGAATGTAGGAGATTAGCATCCGGTTTGTTGTTTGATTGAACCGGTCTTCAATGTTTGGTTCAATTCGAGTAACCGGTTCGTTAGGCAAATTCACAGACCGTTGGTAACGAAACGCTGTCGTTTGGAATTGATTTATAGATTCATTCTTGAGTTCTTTCCAAAAAAAATCATTTTCCAGATAATGGATTAAAAGAAAATGGAGTAAAATCATGTGGGGATGTTAATAAATGCGTTGTTCCCAAGCAGACTTTTATTTCTCTATTAAAAAATCTGAATGTAAAAGGAAACTATAAACGAATAATCAAATATCAATGATAAAAAAAAAGAGGCGAAAATTAAGAAATGATTGGGAAGAGGAAAGTGTGGATTTTGTTATCCAATACAATAAAATAAAGAATGTTACTTTCACAATTTCACTGCAGAATCTTAGCACCTAATCAAGTACTAGTTAATTAGAAAAAAGTAGTAATATTTTGATTAAATCTAAGCACCAATACTGCGAGAACCCATGTGATTTCACAGACAAAACTCGTATTACACAAATCTTTACAATACTAAAATTCTAAAACAAGTGATTTCATCGTATATTCTTACGACATTAAAATCATTTGATAAAGTAATTTAAGCTTCTTCTTTCTATTTCTTCTTGGTCAAAGTAATTTAAACTTCTTTAAACATGGCAAAAAGAAAGACTAACAAAAGGATATTATATATATCATTTGATTGGTTAACATCACAACCAAAGACTAAAGAACACATTAAAACATGATATAACCCAAATTAAAAAGCTAAAAAGAAAATGAAAGTCTTAACATTTCCAAGCAGAGACAGCAACAAGTTCTTTCCTCTGCCAACACAAGACAAGTGAAGACGACGACGACTGTCTCTTCTCCAAGTGAAACCCTCTCATCGTATTCCTCTGCAACAAATACTCCGCCTGAGTCTCCGCCGTCTGGCTAAGCGTCACCGGAGTAAACCCACATTGCCCAAATAAGCTTCTCCACGGCGGTGATCTCTCCATCCAACGGTAACGATTCGTCAACAGTTTCTGTATCGACGGTTGCACACAAAACCTCTCGATACTCGTAGCAGCTTCCGCATTATTCAGATTCCCGGAGTCGAGAGACTCGAGCAGAGATGTGTAGTACTGAAGCGCGTGGATCACACCGTTAGGAAACGGCGCGTCGTTGTTGCGGTCGCAGCTTCTGTCTGTGCACACGACGACGTTTGGAGAGATTTGTTTGAGGAAACGAAGGATCAACGGGAGGTAGCCGGAGACAATGGAGCTGATTGGAAGATTCACAGCGATTGCTTCTTTCCCCGAAGATCGGAATAGAGAGGGAGGCCAATAAGTTGGATTCAAGAGAATCTCCATATTCAAAAGCTCGATTTCGAAGGCAACACCGGTTTCTCCGGCGAAGTTTCTGAGATTTTCTTCTGTGAATCGGAGCTCGAATTCGTCGGAGAAAGTTGAAGGAGAAGCGAAAGCTGTAATCTTTAGCGAGGAGGGAGCTGATGAAGTTCTGTTTTTTCTACCGGCGAGCTCTTGAATCAGAGACGCCCATTGACCACCGTAACCGATATCAAAATCGACAATGTGGATCCGATCAAACCCTTCCAAGGATTCGAGAATCGTCTGGTTTGCTGTGAAATTGACGAATTGAAGAAACGGTGACGTTTCGGAGAAAGCTCTGTAAGCTGCGATTCGAAGGATTAGGGTTTGAGGAGGAGAAAGAGACGGTGGTGATGATGAGTCTTGAAGGAGAGAATGAAGAGCTTCGGTTATATACGAAGCCGCTCTATGAAACGGAGGTTTAAGATTATTGTTGAGGTTGTGATTGAGCCGCGCCAATATCCCTTGCGCGAGAATGGGATGGTTATCTCCGCCGTTTGTGGTGGTTCCGATTAGCTCCGCCGCCGCGGAGAATAGCTGGTCGATGATTACTGATGACTGGTCTTGGTTGTAGTCTTCGTCTTCTCCGGCTACTTTTGGCGGAGCGAGAAACGGGTCGTGAGATTCCTGAACCGGATCCGAGAATGGGAAACCCCACTGTTGGTGGTGTTGAGATCCGGGTTGACCCGAATTGAGCCGTTTCGCTGGAGGAGACGACAGAGGATCCGAGAAAAAATCCGGATTTGGGTTTATCAGAACTTCAGAGTTCGTCGTATTCTGAAACTTTTCGTCTTCCGGTGGTGGTTCGTGGAAAGGGAAGCCATAGCCAAAGAGTAGATTAGGGTTATCAATAACCGGGTCGGATCCAGAACCCGGGTCAAAACCCACAAACTCAGAACCCGGATCCACAACATCGCCAGCCATGATTAGTCTAAGAATACTCTGCTTTTGTCCCGGCGAGCCACCGGAGAGAACACCATCAAGATCCTCGAAACCCATTTGGTCACATTTCCCATCGGCGCCGGCAAAGGCAGCAGCAGCGCCGCCGCTGGGACCACCGTGAGAGGAAGACAGCGTGGTGGTTGAGGAAGAGACTAAAGGGCTTGGACTTCTAACAGAGTCTAAAACAGACGTCGGCTCCGAGAAACCACCATTGTTAACAACATAGCAGAGATCTTCTTCTACTCTCCAGATTTTGTATCCCGGAGAAGAAGAATCTAAAAAACTCAGAACCCCCTTCCCTTGAAATTGCTCAAAGGGCAGGGGCATGACCAATCTAAATGAAAGAGAGAATGAAAAACAAAGAAACCCAGAAAAACCCTAGATCTCAGAACGACGAAGATGAAAGCTTGAAATTGAAATTGGCGCCCACATTATTCTCTCACTCAATGATAATTACAATCTTTTATCACTTTCCTTTTGTATCTTCCCTCTGGATGATTGCAACAACATTCCAAAGTAATGATCTTCATAAAAAATGCTCTCTTTTCTTTGGTAAAGGATTTTGTTTTTTGGTCTGTGTGTGGTGCCTTGTGTCTGTAGATTTACTTATCTACATCTGTATCATTTCATATCCCCTCGGTTCTAACCCTACTCGCACTTACGGCGCGTGACTCCTATTCTCGAAGGGACACTATTACAACTATACCTTACTTTGAAATTTGCCCAAAACTTTCATACATCTCTATGAAAAATAACTATACCTTACTATATTAATCCTTTTATTTACCCTTATTATCTTGTTTTGCGTTGATTATTCTAACTCCAATTTAAATTAAACCATTTTAATTGAACAAATCTAGCTAAATAAGTAATCTATGAAAAAAATAGAGTTGAATTTTCTAATTCAAACTATAAAGAGAACCTGAAAATGTCAATTATTAGTTGATTATCTTACAATTCAATGGTCTAAAAATATGGAAGCGCGTTAAGAAAAATCATGGATCTGAAACACTGAGAGTAAAAAAATCTAAAACATATATACAGAAGTTGCAGAACAAAAAGTGAACTTGACGCAGATGGTTCGTTGTCTATCAATGTTTTCCAAAATTACCCATGGTTTCAAAGAATTCACTCGACTTGAAGGAGGGGTAATACAGTCTATTCTAGACTTGGAATGGTACTGTTACTACTGTAAGTTTGTCAATGACCAGTACTCTAAAAGTAAAAATTTGTTGACAGTCTTAAAATACTCAAGTGTTTGTTTATTGAAACACCGAAGGAAAATCAAATAAGAGATGCGCAGCTGGATTTCCAAGACATGTTGGAGAACTTTTGGTGTTTTGTGTATGAATGAAACGGAAACATTGCTTATGTGATTGCCCTAAACATATATTTCTATTTTTTCTAACCAAGAACAATATAAAACACAAATCATTTTAATTGGACATTGTAATAATGGGAGACATGTTTTTTCTTTCCAAGACAAACAAGAAAAAACCCATGTGAATTTCCACCACCTTGTAATCTGCTTAACAACATCTATATTAGTTAACTATTTTTTCTGCTTTTTGTTTTGTTTAGTATTATAAACAATTACCAAATTGTATATATTTAATCAACTCAATGTATATTGGTTGATGACTGACTAGAGGAGGGACACATCGACCGTGTGTTACCTGCATTCATACTCGTGTAGGGAAACACATGTAATTCGGTTGCCGTGATATTAAAAAAAAAAGTAAACAGTTATACATTTTGTGAGTTCGGTGTAGAATAAATAGTATTGTAAAAAAATACTACGTTAAAGGAAGAGAGGTGACTTCAATATGAATGAGATAAACACATTTTAGAGTGATATTTCTTGAATCTAAGGGAAATCAAATGAATAGTCGAATTATATTTTTAAAGATGTTTATGTTACAATACATGAGAAATCAAATCAAATCAAATTTGCCTCTCACCCACATATTATCACTTTAACCGTACTTTTACAAAAGAAATAAAATTTTTTTTGTTTTTGTCAGTTTCTCTCGCATGTGTCTGGTTTACAATTTCATTCCATTTTGTTTTTAGGTTTGCTAGTTTATCAACAAAAAATGGAAGTCCTCAAAATAGATGATTGTTTACTACCATGAGCTCTTTATTCATCGCTAAAGTTTGTTTTCCGTTTCTTATTTAAAATTTCAATTTTTATGTTAGGAATTTTAAGTGGTTTAACTTATGTGAATCATGTCATGCACAACCACAAAACAAGGAGTCAAGGACCATGTAACTTTTTCAATTATAACAAAACGTGTCAATTTTTGATTGTTTTATTAAAGTTTAGGAGTTAGGAAGCACATTAAAACACAAACAATAAAATTTGTTTTGTGTAGAAAATAAAAGAAATAGTGACGGCAGAAACCAAACAAAAAACAAAGACCGTGATAGATTGGGGTGGGCGTTCGGTTTTTTTGGTTTAATCGGTTCGGATTAATCGGATTTTTGGTTTATTTCAGATTTTTAAACTTAGCCGAATTGAACCAAATAAATATTTCGGTTTAATCAGTTTGGTTTTTAATTTGTTCGGTTCGGATACATAGAAATTTTACAATACCGATTTTCAAACCGAAATTTTACTACTTCGGTTAATTAACCTCAAAAACATCAACAAAATTACAAACATTCAACATAAAGCCATATTAGGCTATTACAAAGTGCGACTTAACCTATTTCATGCACAAAAACAAAAGAATTTCCTAATTGCAATGACTAGTTAATTGTTTGTAAGCCTCACTAGTTACTATAACCTGTTACAAGCTGCAATAAGCACCAAAAAGGACAAAAGAGCAGCTTCTTTCATGAAAGTTTGATCCATCCAAAAACTTATTTGAAATTAACTAAAATTAACTAAAATTGAACCATTAAAACTTAAATCTAACACATAATCCTTGTTATATATAACATCTACAACCCCAAAACGTAATATAAATTCAAAACCCCCAAATTAAAAAATTAAAATTCTGATTAGGATTTGAATAAAATTTCAAATTCACTAAAATCAAACCATTAAAACTTAAATCTAACACATAATCCTCGTTAAATAAGACATCTACAATCTCAAAATGTAATATAAATTCATAACCCCCAAATTGAAAAATTGAATTTTGCGATTAGGGTTTGAATCATCTTTCAAATTCACTAAAATCGAACCATTAAAACTTATATCTAACACCAAATTCTCGTTATATAAGACATCTTAAACCCCAATACTTAATTGCATTTCAAAAACCCTAATTTAAAAAAAAAAATCGATTAGGGTTTCTTGTTGAAAACTTACTGAGAATCGATTTAGAAACTTCCTAAATACTTGAGATGATGATGCTCGGTTTCGAATTGAGAAGAAGAAGATTAAAAGAACAGATAAAGAAGAACAGCAAGCGAAGAACAATCACCTCTCTCTCTCGTGTCTCTGAGAAAAAAAAAACAGAAACGATATTATGAATCCAAAAACAAAAATATGTTACGTGTTTGATGTGTTTGGTTTAAAATCACTCATTTAGGGAAATTGATTAGGAAATTCGGTTATCCATTCGGTTATGTCCGATTAACCCGAACCGATCATAATTCTGGATTAGAATTAAATTCATGCCGATCGGTTTACACCTTTAATCCAATATAAATCCAAAACCAAATATTTTGGTTCGGTCCGACCCGACCCGAATACCCCGATCCGAAGGCCCACCCCTAGATTGTATGAACTTGTAAATTGTCAAGACAACAACCAACACAACCATGTCGTATTATCATTAATTTCCGGTTAAAGTAAACTATATAATAATAGTGATTGGTTTAACCCTAAGGTCTTATTTCTAAAATCGAGAAACAGTTGACAGAAATAGTTAGACAACCAAATACGACCGGCGGGTATTAGTCAATCACACGAGTTCCTCTGAATGATCTGATAGCCATAATAGGTCACGTAAGCTATGAACTAATGTGGATAATATTCTAGAAGAAGAATGACTGTCAAAGTCTAGTTTTCAAAACTGTTGAATATTTAAAGCTATTTAAGAAATATCGACAACCAATGGGATTTTTAAGGTAAAATAAGGTTATATTTTAAAACACTAAATACTAACAATGTATATAATTTGTTCACCGGAAGTCCCCTGAGGCCTGAACTTTGGTTATTATAAAATGGCGAATTTGGGCTGGGCTTGTTCGATCACACAGAATATGGCAGTATTATAACGGGCTTTATATATCATTCGGAGATTCTTCATTACTCCGTATTAACTAATTGTGGGGCTTAGTCCATAAACAATCACTAAAATCGTAATATTTGGTAAATTCATTTAAAGGTTCCTTAAATCGTGCAAAGTTACCTAATAAAACTAATCAAAAGCCCAAAATTTTAGTAAGTATATAAGCTGATGTGTCATTCAGTAATTCGATAATTCTGGGGTAAACTAAAAGTTGTGTATATAATCAACACATACGTCACTTCTTACACATAATTGTGTGGCGATCGCAGTCGAAGTCTGAGTTTTTTTCAATCATACAACTCGAATCCAAAAGTTTTGATCTTTTCATCTCTGTAAGTTTCTCTGATTGATCTTGTTGACTCTGTTCGATTTGTAATATGAAATTTACCGAGATAAAATAGGGTTTTGTGTTGGGATTTAGTGAAGTATTATTTTTCGTTGTTGTTGTTGTTAAATCGGTGATTATCGGATTTTATTATATGCAGGAATAAAGATGAACAAAAGCAGCTTCAAGCAGGACAATGATTTCGGTAAAAAACAAAATATATCCGTTTTCAGTAAATCGATTGTGATATTAGGATGAAATCAGTAAATATGAAACTTAGTGATGATTGATTATAATTCAGAAAAGAGGAAAGCTGAAGCTTTAAGGATCAGAGAGAAGTATCCTGACAGAGTTCCGGTAATCAAACTTTGTTCTTATGTCTTAAATTATCTATTCTGTAACAGCCATAGGTTTTGTTCTAGTTCCTATTTTTGTTGACATTGAACATACCCAGTTTGTTAACTTGAACACTCTGGTAGATGTTTTAACTGTGGTTCTAAGTACTTTAAAGTTTCAGAATTATAAGATGTTTGATTGTCTCTTTTGTAATAGGTGATTGTGGAAAAGGCAGAGAAAAGTGATATCCCAAGCATTGACAAGAAGAAGTATGATCCTCTTTATATCTATCTACATTCTATAAAAATCTGAGCTAGTTGATTCTTATTCTTGGATTGAATATATACGTTTAACAGATACCTTGTACCAGCGGATCTAACGGTTGGCCAATTTGTGTATGTGATTCGTAAAAGAATCAAACTTAGTGCAGAGAAAGCTATCTTCATCTTTGTTGATAATGTTCTTCCTCCCACTGGTAAAATTGTTCATCCCTCTTAATCCTTACTTAATCCCCAGTTAATCCCTACATAAGCCTGTCTTTCTTATTTGGAATTGGGAAACTCAATTGCAGGAGCGATGATGTCAACCATCTACGAAGAGAAGAAAGAAGAAGACGGCTTCTTATATGTTACCTATAGTGGAGAAAACACATTTGGATCTTCAGTTCATCTATGAATCTGATATAAATTCATGATTCCTACTGGCCAAATTAGTGTCATGTTCTTGCTTTTAAAGTTTTAATGGAATGTAAATGTTAAATGTTTAATTTTCTCTTCTTGTTCGTGACATTGTTTAACTGCGGAATATGAACAAGTTGTTAACTTAACGTGTTAATTAGTTCCGTTTTGGTTTCTCTAGAATTCGTTTCGTAATGGTTTGAGTGGTTTTTATAAATAATATTGGGAATTAGAGTTTGACTTTGACTTGGCAATTCCGGGTCGAACCCACGATGGTTGTTGGGCTTTATTTACACAAGGAAGAGCAATGGTAGGCCCAATTAGATATCGACGTGGCGTAAAAAGACAAATCACATGGGGAAGTGCCACGTGTGAAACTTAGCGGCAATGGCGGCTTCGGGTTGCGGTTAGGGCACGACCTTCGCAAACAAGATAAAAACAGAGAGGTGATGGTCCACGCACACTTGTCTGCTGCTTGTGGACCCCACTTCCTCTGGTCCTACACGTTCTTTACTCGGCCTTTCCTTCCATGATGACTAATGTATTCTCCCATGTCAACTATTTTTTTTCTTCCTTTTTTTTTTATTTTGGGTGCGACCGCTGAAGTTTGAGACCGACGACGTTCTTACATTTTCTTAGATCCGAAATCAGTTTGTGATCATTTCTTTCGAAAATAGACGTTTTTCCCAACTAAAAATCCAATTAGGAGAGCCAAACATTTTTGTTGTTCTTGAAGGAACTTAACTCACACCATTAGTTCGTCAAAAAATGCAAGATAATCTGTTTTGGTTTCGTATGTTCTCGCATCACGAAGTAACAAAGTCGTGTCATGAATATATTTGAGTTTTAAACCATGCCCATATTCTATCTTTAACATGTTTTTTTATCATGATCGCCTACCTAATTAATCAAGCATTAAATAAGTTTATAGGTATAGATATTTCGCAATTTTACAATCGGATAGTGGATATATCATTGAACCAAAACTCAGCACCAAGGTTTTAGCGTGGTTGTTAGACTTCATTAAGGCCTAATTAATATTATGTATATTCACTACAATTTTGCATGTATCATATAATTAAGGACTTCACATTCTATGTTTTCTCTTGAAACAGTCAAACAGATATATAATACAAAATTTGTTATTGACTTTTGAGGTTTTAGCAGACAGTGTCCACTTGTTGATAACATCAAACTATGTCCCTTGGGGATTATAAGCGTGGAAACTATTACTTTATTGTGAATATAATATAAGTCATCGCAATGCAACGAAATAGCTAGGTGGTTGTAATGTCATTGTGTTCACGTATACATGAAAACGTATCATGTGGGAAATGTCGAGCTATATATATCTCAATGCATGAGATAACTACTTCTAACAGCAAAACTAATCACAGACAAGACCGTTGCATACTCATTAGTTGTTATCAACTATATATAAAGATACACTTAGATAATATACAAAATACATATATATATATATGTCGTTTCTTTTTGAATAATGTGTAAGTTAAGTATAAAATAAAATAAATATGCAAACACACTTTGTTCAAGGTTTTGTAGAAAAAAAGATATGCTACACATTAGATATGCTACAAAAAGATATGCTACAAAATACATATATATATATATGTCGTTTCTTTTTGAATAATGTGTAAGTTAAGTATAAAATAAAATAAATATGCAAACACACTTTGTTCAAGGTTTTGTAGAAAAAAAGATATGCTACACATTAGAGGAAGCATTGATACGATCGATCCTTAATCTGCTTTTACTACTGCACATTCATGAATACAAATCAATTACACAATCGATTTACAAATGAATTAATATAGTCGACAAACCCCTTCCTGGTTTTGAATACATAAGAAAAAGCTTAATTTTGACCTGTCAGAAATGGAACAATATTCCGTTCGATCTGAAGAATGTTTGGCCAAAGACTGCTTGTACATTTTATAATCGCCATTAGAAATATCGATCGTTGCGCGGATGTTAAGCTTCCCGAGAAACACCAATACATGTATAAAAATATAAATAAAAAAATGAGGAGACAAAGTTAGAAAGGTAGCGTAAAACCATGCAAAGTGTTTAAAGGCCTCAGCGTAGAGACAAAGAGGTAAGATTTTAAACCCTCTTATTGGGATAAACAAAGAAGCATATGCATCAAAAACCCTAATTCTCCCTTTTGCTCGCTTCGATGACTAGCTAGCTAGATTTTCGCTCCATTAATTATTAATACATATTAAAACAATATATATAAAATCAGTAAGCGGGGTCAATCTGAGAATGCTATAACTACGAGAGAGAAGACACGAGTTTGGTCTTTTCTCTTTCGTTAGGTTTCTCTGGTTTGGGTCGGTGGATTTCTCAGAGACAGAAGAGGGGGCCACACACACCATATCTGACCTTCACTACTCTATTCTTCTTCTCACCCATACATTTGCATGTTCTCTACTTCTCTTCTACCATCAACGACTCTTTCGCTCTCTATCTATATCTGCATTTATTACATAATCTCTCTGCCTTAAGCATTTATAACAATCACGATATCTTCAAACCGCCATCTCTATATTTATCTATATATATAAATCTAAATATTGGCCTGCAACCGTCTTGGTTACAATCTAGCTAAGTTATCATCTCTTTGATCGCTAGCTCGTATGGATATGTTGATGAGGAGTACTTGCTTCTATTCCCTTTTTATCGTTTTCTTCATCCTTTCTTGGTCTCGTTTATGTGATTCTCGCCATCTTGGACCCATCGAGAAGAAGCTTTGTGTAAATCGTGATCACTTAGTTACGAAGGTAAGCCCCTTTAATTTGTGATGTTAGAGTCTCGGTTAGTTTGATGATGTTAGGATTTTTTTTTGGTTCGGTATATGCAACTTATACATAGCAAAATAACACGGACAAATCTCATTGTTATTAACATGTGTATTATAGCCCTTTTTTCCTAAGTGCAACTGGTTCATTTTTGTATGGGTTAAATATCCTTAGATTTGATT
The DNA here is from genome assembly GCA_028015245.1 of Cardamine occulta. NCBI lineage: Eukaryota > Viridiplantae > Streptophyta > Magnoliopsida > Brassicales > Brassicaceae > Cardamine > Cardamine occulta. Next base: position 1,310,403 of record CM051380.1, on the reverse strand, counting down.
TTTAAAATATTTTTTCAATACAGAGAAGAATTGGATGCATATTTTCCCTTTTCAAAATCAAATCTACTTAGGATTATCTGTACTTAATCAACGTTTTGTAGATTCTAGGATGGTTTTTTGTGAGACGAAATTATATTTTTGATTTGAGATAAAAGTATATGTTTTCAAAATCAAATCTACTTAATGTTTGGTTTTTTTGTCATACAAATCTACGTCTTGAATGTTTGTATATTCTAAGATGGTTTTCGAATATTTTTTTTATATAAAGTAGGGGGATTTTAAAAGTTTTTGTTAATTCTTATACAGAATCCAAAACCAAATTTTAAGAGTTATTCCAAAGAGTTGATCGTGAAATTTTTTTTTCCTTAATAGTGCTATTTTTTAATAAATACGTTTTACCAATTACTCCATTAATCAAAACCCAAACCCCTATTCTATGGCAAATAGTGACATTTTTATCAACTAATAGAAGGAATTCGAAATAAAATTTATGTATTTTTATAAGATTTTTGACGATCATAATTTAAAAAAATAAAAAACCATTTAAAAGACTACAAACATTTGTGGCTTAATAATTTTGTGGGGATGCATCGAAATACTTTTAAACGACTCTGTAGGTATGTGTATAGAAAACACCAATGTGTATAAGAGGTTCGGAATGGTCAAGTATCGTAGCTGGTTTCACTTGTTTTTCTTAAAATCATCTCCCATGCATGTAAATGGGTTTGTATTAACCATACTCCGCTGTTATTAAACTAACAAACTTAAGATATATATGTGTAGATAAAAAATATATATATATACTAACTGTTTTTCCATGGCACAGAATAACGATGAGATTACAAAACTAGAAGCTCCTTCAACAAACAAGACGAACACCTTATCGAGGCAAGCACATCATGTACTAAATAATGGTGAAATTAATGGTCAGACTAATGGGAAGAGGATGAAAGACGATCGCAGAGTTAAACGAGCTTCACTAGGCAAAACGCTCACGTCCAAAAGAGTCTCAAGAACTTGGAAAGTTCCTAAATATTCAAAGAAGCAGCCTAGATCAGATCAAGAACATCCCGGTTTCAATCTCGATTATATGCAGCCCACCACGCACCCGCCTCATCATAATTAACTCTTACTGATGATCATATAGTAACTCCATAAACAAATTTCGTATCGTGCTTTTATATATATCATAACTAAAGCAACGAAGAATTTCCAAATTTTTTCTCGTTTTCATTTCATGATGTACGGTCAGAAACGACCTAGTTTCAAGCTTTATTATTAAGATACATATTTTAGAGTAGTAAAACAGTTATTGATATTGTTCAATATGCTACTCCGATCCGTTGGGTTTCTTGATCTTGTTACTATATCACACTTGCTTGCATATCAGCATATACTATATTTTTCAATAAAGGGCTTGCAAGGTATACTATATTTTACTCGTTTTTGTATGCACACACATGTATATATTTTTGTTGTATTATCAGGGTGAGAATAGACAAATTCATTGGAGTTTGAATGATAATCCCAAAAGCAGCAAAAATACAGAAAGATTTGGTGGTTGGTTATATATATGTAGTTTACTAATCAACTTTATAAAAGCTATTCTGTTAATTTAGCATTAAAATGAAAGACAACAATTAAGAAAATATCGTCCAAATTATTTATAATTAATTCAATATAGTTCTCGTTTATTAAATTTGTAATACTATATATGGATAATGGCGATTTTTATTTTTGTTACCCTCAATTTACATCGTTTTCTGATATTATCAGAACCGAGTCCGAATTAAACTACGTATATATTGTATGTACATAAGTTGGTGGACCTTAAAATAGTAATGCTTGCAATTTTACATCTGATAAAAGAAAAGTGTTCGTACAACTAGTCAATTGTTTTCTTTATATTATACTTATATACAAGTATTACGTCAAGTATACATATATATATATATAGATGAGTCCGCGTGCACAGTCACTGTTAACGATGTCCAAAAAAGACGAAGATCTCGCGTTTGGTTCCAATGCAATCAGAGAGAGGTCCCAAATCGACGTCTCTCAAGTTCAAATTGACTTGTAAACAACTTTTAATATAATTAAAGGAATTTGTTTTTGTCAAAGGAATTTCTTTAATCTTATTTCTTATAAAAACGTTTGTATTTAAGTTTTCCGAATATTTCATGTTTATTTTGTTTCCTGTAACTTAAATTATGGAAAAAATGGGAGGTAAGGTATAAGAAAATAAATAAAAGAAAATATGGAAACGAGAGAACTTATTATCAACTGCTTGAATACAAGGCCCACTTTATATGGAATGGGCCAAAAGCCCATAATATGTCCTGACAAAAAAGTTTCCCGCCGGAAAAGTTTCTGGAAATTCCAATTTGTGAAACCTAAAGCGAGAGAGATAGTGTGGTTGGAGATTCGTGAAGAATGGAGGGAAATCAAGCTGGATCTTCTCTAGACTCGTTGATAGCTTCGTTCCATAAACGGATCGGCGAGTTGCAAGAACTCGTCATCGCCCGGAACAGTGAGTCGAGTTCTAACACTCAAACTCACTCAATGCGTTGTTATCTCCATTTGATGACCTAATTTCAATTTCCTGCAGTGTATCCGGCGAGTAGCATCCCGGATTTATCGGCCATTGACACGGCGTTGAGCTCGATGGAGCTTCAGGTTCAGTCAATCAAGGACCGGTTACGTGAAGAAACCGAAGCTATTCCGAAAGCAAAGGTACTTGATATTTGAAATTCAGATTCTTTAACGATTATTTACCTGTAAGATGATTCGAATTAGTGTAATTTACTGTTTAGAATCTGGACCTGGGTTTTGTTATTTCGAAAATCAAATTCTGCGATTCTTAATTTTGGGAATTCTGGTTGCTTGTAGAAACTTATTGAGGCATCACTGAAACAGCAAGGGAAATTGCAGAAGATGTCTATTTATGCACCTTCCCATTTTCCTGATAAGACTACAATGTTGAATTCAGATATAGATAGATGGTATGTATATACATTTACTAGCCTTTTCTTTCAATAGCCTATGATTTTTGTTTAATTAATCTAGAAGTTTGACTAAGGTTAGTGGGTTTTTTCATTCCAGTTTGCTCCAAGAAAATGTCAAGCAGTACGAACAAATTTACGCTCCCAGCTCGCTCAAATCTGATGAGGAAGCAGCTGTTTTACCCAAGGTAGAACTTGCATGTACTTTGTTTTATGTCCATATAGAGTTTATGGCCTTTACGGCTCTATGGATATAATAAAACTGTAGCTAGTGTTTGCATCTCTGTCTATGGACTATGATTTGTCTTGTGTTTTGTTTCCAGGAGAAGAAGGGTCGTGCGTCTGCTCCGCTTTGGTACATAACTGTTGAGGAACTCAATTCACTCTCATCGTAAGTACATTTTTTTTACTTTCTCTTCTCCCTCTTTATGCGAAACGTGTATCGCTATTCTGACATTTTTTCCCCCAAAAACAAGATATATGAGAGGAAGACTCACCCTTGAGAAAGTGAATGCGGCTATCAGTGACATGGCTTCATATGCTGAAGCAAATGCTCATCTTATTGCAGCTCCAAAACAGAAGGTATATTACAAATAATATGCTTTATTACCAGCTTGTGGATTTGATTTATATATGCTACAATTGTTGTACTGACTGTTGTTTGTTATGTTGTAAAGCTGCCGGAAAACCTCTGGGAGAAAGCACTGGTAAGCTTAATATAACTCATCTCGACCACACTGTCTATCCGTTCACAAGCAAAAACATTGTTATAATCTTTTAAGTGTCAGTGAAGGTCTCAGAAAGATTATCTTATATGCAGAAACTACGAGATATTGTAACAGCGGGAGCAGTAAAGGGAAAACATTTCTTTCTTGAAACTGACATGAAGGGACCAAGTTTGAAACTAGACAACACCGGAAAAGCAATACTTACAGTAAGTAACCTATTTTGTATTCAACAACAAATCACAATTTCATACTTCCTTAACTCTTGACCAGAATTAGACAACCTTGGAAACACATAATAATTGTCATCTTTTCATGTCTTTAACAGGTTCTTCGTCATCTTGGTCGTATTAGTGAGACCCGAATTGGCCAAAACCGCGTCATCATCCTCATGAAGCCTCATTAGAAACCAACTTGCCTACTTAGTTCAATTTCACCGCGTAAGGGGTAATTCCGTCATTCAAAATCAATTTTCTCCTTCTCAGAAGCCTCCTGAAACGGCATGAAGCCTAATCTTAGACTATTCAACCCAACAGGCCCAGGTAGGCCCATAATCAACTATGTTTCTGTCTTTAACTGCACGAATTTTATATTGTGGACAAAATGTTTCTAAACAATTTCTCATATTTGCACAAAAGTAGAAAAACTCGGTTTCCGTTATTTCATTGTATTTTAAAAATAATTTCTATAAGCAATCTGGTTCAAGTTCCAGTGCACATATTGGCCTGTCCTATTCAAATCTACAAAGTAGCAAAACTCGATTTCCGTTTTCTATTTAGCGACTTTTTATTTATCTGTACACAGTTTACTTTCGTAAAAACCTTTTGGATCGTATGTGTGACTGTCAATCTTTATACGTGACACGACTTGACCAAATTAATTAGAATGAAAGCGCAAAAAATAGGTTTATTTAAAACAACATTTATAAATAGACTCTATAAATGTACATTAACCAAATAATATGGACGTCGAACGTTTGGTTATAATTCGGCAACATTTTTCTGAACAGAAAAAACAAGAAATCGAATAAACCAAGCCAAAACGAAGATCTCTACCTACATTATTATTATTATTATTATTATTTGTATGTTATGGAAAAAAAAAAACAAGAGGAACTAAGAAATGGGAAGAAGGTGGTCCAGGAAAACAGGAAAGCAAAGACTATTTGCCTCAGAAACATTCACAATTTCACGTTTATCCATAATGTCTGTCCCAATCTCTTTGTCTTCTTTTTCATATAACCAATTAACCAATTTTAGTCATATTTCGTTCGTGCAAAATCACAAAAACCATTATGCATAAAGACAAAATCACACACCACAATCTTATCGCATGCATGTTTTAATATTCACATTTATTACCAACTATCAAATAATTCTTATGCTTCTTTACAATGTTGTAACCTAAACTTTATATTTACAAGAAAGAAACAATCATAAATTTTCTGCAGACCACATTTAGACTTATAGAGTTCTCCATCACCATTCTTTTCAAACGAATCATTTAACTCAGCCAAGAAAGATATGGTCTGTCCAATGCATTTAATGACCAAAAATACTAATCCTCAAGAATTTACTTCGCCGCTGTAAATAATAAATTATGGCCGCCTCAATAGTGAAATTATGCAATCATTACTGCGAAAAAGAAGTAACTCCTTGAAAAATTTATTTTTATAATACTAAAAAGAACCAGTAGAAGGGGGAGCAATAAAACGGATTATACGAAATATGTTTCATTTTACTTAAAGTATTTAAATTGTTTCAAGTTAATAACATAGAATCCGGACCCATTACGTGGTACTGAATACAGATAAGACAAAACCAGGAGAGCTTCTTTCATCTATTTTAATTCCATGATTCCATTTTTTTTTCTTATAAATCTAAAAATTTAGATTCGATATTTAGATATTTGATTATATAAAACAAGAGTCTATAGTTATGTGTATTCATTCTACTTACCCATTCGACCAAATTCCCAAACCGTACGAGTTAATAGAGCGGAGCTCGTTGCGGAAGCGTATTCTTCCGTCGGTTTAAAAAACTCGCCGGAGCTTCCGTGTTAGTCGGAGAAACAGCCACCGTGACTCTCCGGCAAGATGTCGACAAGCTGCTTCTCTTCTTCCTAACGATTTCAGTAGTGGCGGTGCAAGCGAGAGCCTGACACCAGAACATGTCTCCTCCTCCTCCTACATTACCACCTGACTCGGAAGATGTTCGAGCCGACCCGGTTGGTTCGAGAGTGGAACTCGGCGTCGTTGTGGTTCCTTCGTCGATTAATTGAAGAAAGTTGCAGACACGGAGAAACCCTGAGAGTCCTCTTTGTCTCATTATGACGTCACTAATCTACAATAACAAACAAACAAAACCATGTGTTTGTTTTTTCAGTGACAATTACGTGTAAATATGATCGTACAAGCGTGTAATTAAAAAGGAAAAAAACAAAAAAGAACATCGACACAGGTGAAGAAAAGAATTTGATATTTTTAAAAGAATTTGAAATTATAAACATAATTAATGAGACAGAAAAAAGGTTTCTTTTTTCGTTCTGTTACAATTAAGTGTAATCGAGCATCGAAAAGGAACATTTTTAAAAAGAACATCGACCCAGATGAAGAAAATTGTTAAATCGAATTGGGTATTTGATAGAATTTGAAATGAAAACGTAAATTAACGATAAAAGATGCTTTTTTTTTTGAATTAGAACAAGAAAAAATAGACCTTGCAGGAGAGAGAGCAGAAGAGATAAGGAGACTGGAGACACCGGTCACAGGTGACGCAAAAGTTGCCGGAACCACGAAACTGTCGAGACTGAGGTCTTTCATTGATGAACACAACTTTCGAACTGTTCGTTATGTAAGGCTTTAATCGTAACACACAAAAAGAAACACAGAAACGCGTATTAATTAAAAGCTGTAAATTTTAGGGCACAAGAACCCATGAAAATATTGGATTAAGAGATTATTATTAAAAGGAGGTAATAAATTAGGAAAAATTAATTACAGATTATGAGACAACACCATCAAGTTGTTACCTGAATTAAAGAGCAGTCCATTAGCTTCGAACCATCCTCTACTCTCAAAACGTCGCGATACACATATCTTCTTATCTGCAACAATATTCCCAGATACATTGAAGTTTATATTTTTTCTGTAAAAATGAAAAAATTTCAAGTTTTTTTTTGGTGTAAGTTAAAAGAGACCTGAAGAAGACGATGAGAGGTATGAGAAGAGATACAGTGAGGGCAGATGCTAAGACAACAGTCGATACATAGAATGTTCTTTTCGTTCTTCTTAACATCTTCATGCTCTAAGCAAGCGTTGAAAAACTTCTCCTTTAGCAAAACTTCAAGCCATGCAGGAAATTCTCCAGATTCCATCTTCATAAAAAAAGAAAAAGAGAGAGAATTTTGTACGAAACCCAGAAATGAATCAAGACTCATGTTTCAATTTCATGTTTTTTGGCTTAAAAATGAAAAATCCAGCAGACTCACCATGGATTGGATGAGTTTGGAGCTCTTGTCCTGTTATCTTTGGGAAGAGATAGAGCAAGAGTAAGGTCAAGGTCAGGCGGTTTTGAGCTCTCAGTGGTGAAATTGACTGACCATTCCCACAGAGAGAGAGAAAAAGAAAAAGAGAGCGGCGCCTGGAGAGAGTGACCACTAGCTTCATTTAAATGAGTCTCCTCCTCCTTTGCTTAAGGATGTGTAATCTCTTCGTTAATTAATGTGTTTTGTTTGTTGATTATTAATATATTTACTTAGACAAGTATTATTATTGTTTAACTAGACAAGTGATTTAACTTTGATCCATTTCAGTCGACGACTACATGTGATAGACGAGAAATTTCGAGTATGATTAACTTAGAAGTGACAAGTAACAATTTTAGGATAATTTTTTATTTATCACTAGTTTAGTTTTGCTTACATTCCAACCAAGAAACCAGAGTTTAAATACAGAATTCAAATTGACAAAAACAAAATTGGGAATTCAATAATGTTTTATTACCGTAAATAGAAAAGTTTCTAATTTTTTGAAATGAGTTAGTTTATTTTTAATCTCTACTAACAAATGAGTTCGAATCATTAAAGGCAAAAATTTGAGTTAGTTTAATAAAGTAGAACGAGATTTCCTTATACAAAGTTGAATAATAAAAAAAAAAAAAATTTAATCCGTCTCTTATTGATACAAAATATTTTCCGTGTGTTATTTTTATATTGGTTGATGGCCTCTGTCTCGTTAACTGGGCAAAAGTGCTAAATGACAAGACTCTCCCCAACAGTCTATAGCTTTTCATTTCTCAGTGGCAATTTTGTAAAACCAAACCTAACCTACTAAACAACAAATTTATCTTTTTTACTATTTTCTTCTTCACTAAAAATGTGAATTATAACCCAACTAAAGTAAGCACCGGTGTATAATTAGAAACATTAGCATCCAGACAAAATAAAACCAAGTTCGAATTATAAATTAAGAAAGTATAAATGTTTTAAAGTAATTAAATAGAAGAAAAATAGAGAGCAAATTCCAAGAAGCTAGAGACCCCTTGTCACAGCTGTAGACTCTTCTCGAAAACCAGTGCGGACTTGATGGGCTTTATTAGTTATTACTTATACTACTAAAATTACCTACGCACCTCACTAGGCCACCTATAATTTTTTTATTTTCTTACAATAATAAAAATCATCTCAACTATCAATTTTAAGACTAGTACAAGTTTTTTTGAACATACATATTTAAATTTGAGACAAAAACAAAAATCGTTGTATAAATATAGAGAGGGACAGAGAGGTGGATCAGAGTTGGTACGGAGGAGCAGCAGCCTCAGGCAGAAGGCGATGCCTCTGCTTTGATCTGATCCGATTCGATCCTCTTGTCCCCTGTCTCGTTACTGCTTTTAGTTACTAATCAGGCTAGTTTAGTCATTTCACAATATTTTAATGGGCTTGGGCCTTTATTACACTTTGTTTGGGCTACTTTCTTTTGTCTCATTGCGATTTTTGGTTCTTCATACCCATTTCTCATCCATCCCATCAAACACAATTAAGTTTTATATCCAACAACCGATACAGACCAAATCAGTGGTTGAAAATGTTGGTTTTAATCGATTCCAAAATTTAATATTTCTAAAAATTGAGTTATAGGTATTTTAAAAAGAAACATTAGACTAGTAATTCATATTACTTTGTTGGTTTATTTTGATTATTGTTTATCACAATTCACAATCCCAGAGTTAAACCGCGCACAATCAATATTTTAATTTATTCAAACGACTTCGTTGCATAACAACTTTATCTAACTACAGAAATCGTTGGTAACCAAATGGTCAAATGAAAACAAGGGACAATGTTATACGACCCACAAATTTGTCATTGATGTCCCACAAGAAATAAATAGATGGCTATATGTCATTGTGGAATTACACATAATGGTAAAAATTCTATGTAAAGTCGTCCACGTTGATATATTATACTATTGGGTAGGGGATCCATTAAACAAAACAAAAATCCACTAAATATCATATTATCAACCCATAAATATTTAATTTCACAGTAAAATCACCCCAATTGGCAATATATTAATTATGACAAATATTCAAAATTTTCAATAAAATATAATTTTAACTGGTTAGAGACACATATGTAGCAAATCATGAAAATTCTATATTATATGTCATTATAGATTATGAAATGGAGGAGTGGAGAACCGTGGAAGGATTTTATTTGACTCGTTTAGAAAGTACGCGTGCTGATGATATGTTTGGTGTTTCTGACAAGGCTTGTCATGTGACTACAATGAGAAAGGGTTACAAAATTGATGTTTGTTTTTCTTTCTACAGATGTCTTAGCTTAACAAGTCAACGGTCGTAGCACAAATCTATTATATTTTTATTGGCTGATGTTAAAAGAGATAAACCTTGAATTTGCGTTATGATTATACAAACAGAAAATCAAAATTAAAATCGTAATTATATAATATATAGGGCACAATCATAAACAGTTACCACTTAATATGTTTGCTAAAAGCTTTACAAAGACGTATAAAAGAAAAGAAAAAGAAAGCAAGAAATTGGGAGATGAGTTTCGGAAGACATGTCTTCAATTCATAAAGGTGTCTTCAAAGCTATGATTAGTGTTGGTGGTACATTTTAATACTCAATACTCAATAGTAATACCAATAATTAAAACTCATTCTTACTAATTTCTTTACGACAAGTTATCAAATAAAACTTTTTATGGTTTCTTATAGCCAGATTATTAGTTGACATCTATAATAATGACGGGAAATTTCCACTAGCCGTACGGTTAAGGTCTTTATTATATGGTTATGCCGATTTTTTATTTTAAATATATAGTCGAATACTTATTTTTGTAATCAAACCAAGTACTTATTAAACAAACCCAATGATGAACAGAAAAAGGATAAAGAATGTAGAAAGTGTATACCACACTTAATTTTCGTGCCGTTCACATTTATAGATACGAGTGTTAACAGTTAGTTAGCGTAGTCTTAAACTCTTTCTCAACTGTTTATTAGTAGGGTTTTTTTTTGTTTGTATAAACCAATTTAATCACATATAAATAAACAAAATCTGACCGGAAAATGTAAAAAACTTTGATCATTGATGTTGTCTGTTACACCATTTATATAACCAGTTAGTCGTTCTAGCAAATTTTCACTTGTTACCGTTAACCAAATCATCAAAATAAAAAGTCAGCGGAATAAGAGATGCGCGTGAAAAAAAAAAAAAAACTTTACTATAATGTTTAAAAAAAAAAAAGCGAAAAAAAGGAAAGGCTTTGTGCATTCCTTTCTTCCAATGCATCCAAAGCACCATTAAATCCCTCAAACCAAAAACCTAGACAAAGTTTGTTGACTGTTGAGCTATCAAAATCAAGTATTTTTTTCGCTTCTCAAATCGATTCTGATTTCGCGCAAAGAAGAAATTTGTTTTCTTTATCATCTTTTTGATTTGGGCATTTTCAGCGATGCGAGAAGTGGAAACATCGGCAATCACAACAGCTACAGGTCCTCCACAATTCTCTCAAATGTTTCAGAAACTAGCCATGGCTGTCAAAACCAAGACTTACGAGTTCTTCACCGAAGATGGTGAAAGAGTCGGCGTCGATTCCGATGCTGAGGGTTTCGCTCTTCTTGACTCCTCCGAGGATTTCATCACCGATCAGAAAGTCGTCGTTCTTAAACCTGATAGACCTCTCAGTGCTTCTTCTCCGGGATCTTCTGTTAAATCTCCGGTTAATGATGCTCAGACGAAGAATTTGGCCACGGAAGGTGTGAAACCTAATCAAACGAAGCTTTCTCAGGTTAGGAAATTGGATACTCAGATGGGAATAAGTTTGATTTCGTCTGCTTTCGCTACGGCTTCGTCTTTTGAAGCTTCGTATCTTCAATTGCAAGCTGCTCACGCGCCGTTTCTGGAGGAAAATGTCAAGGCTGCTGATAGAGCTCTGGTCTCTAATCTCCAGAAATTGTCTGATTTGAAGCAATTTTATAGAAATTATCGCCAAAGTTTGGATTTTGAGTCTGATTTAGCTATTGGTTCTTGCTTAGAATCTCGGGTACAGGAGAATCAGAGCAAGCTTAGAGCTTTGGAAACTGTCTCAAATCGGTTACAAGCTGAGATGGATGCAAAGGATTTGCAGGTTTGGAGTCTGAGGAACAAATTAGGTGAGATTCAGAAATCTAATTCCAAGTTATCAAAGAGATTGTCTGCAAATTCGAAATCATCATCAATGGATGTTCTGTTATCGGTTAGGGTTTATGAGTCTCTATTGCATGATGCCTTTAAAGCTACTCAGAAATTCACTAAGATTCTGATTGAATTGATGGAAAAAGCTGGGTGGGATTTGGATTTAGTGGCTAACTCTGTTCATCCTGAGGTAGATTTTGCTAAGAAGGGACATAACCGATATGCATTGTTGTCGTATGTTTGCCTTGGGATGTTTCGAGGTTTCGACGTTGAAGGATTTGATCTAAATGAGAATGATAAAGAAGAAGAATCTGAGATGAGTTCTTCAGAGTCTTCATTGAGGGAATTGATGCAACATGTATCGAGCAATCCCATGGAGCTTCTTGATAGAGATAAAGATTGTGCATTCTCTAGATTTTGCGATAAGAAGTATCACGAGCTCATTCATCCGAACATGGAATCTTCGATATTCAGCAACATGGATCACACCGAAGCTGTATTGAGTTCTTGGAGATCTTTGAGCACATTCTACGAGTCTTTTGTCACAATGGCTAGCTCGATTTGGACCCTTCACAAGTTAGCCTTGTCTTTTGATCCTGCAGTTGAGATTTTCCAAGTTGAAAGTGGAGTGGATTTTTCAATTGTTTTCATGGAGAATGTCTTAAAAAGGAAACAAGACAAGAAGTTTTCGATGAATCCTACTCGAGCGAAAGTAGGATTCACAGTGGTTCCCGGGTTCAAAATCGGCTGCACAGTGATCCAGTCTCAAGTTTACCTTACTGGCTTCAAATGTAAATGAAAGAGATCAATAGTTTAACCGATGCTCAGGTTTCTTATCACAAAGCTGCTATTGGGACTTGGCCGCTCGAAGACTATAAGGGTTTTAACTTTTTTACCTTCTTACTTCTGTGATTAATTGTGTTCTTTTAAGTCTGCTTTGAGTTCTTGATTTCGTTTAAAGTGTATAGTTTCTACAGCTATGGTGGGAGATTTTTTCTTCTTTTGGAGTTTGGATTGCAATGAATTAAATTGTTTCTCTTCATCTTACTAAGTTGTAACTTGTAACAGATTGATTATCAAAATATAAGTTTTTTCACAAAGTGTGTTCTATTTGATCAAATCTCACGTTGATCTGTATTTCTGGGCTTTCTTGCTGTTTTCGCCCGCCTAATTCCTACTATAAAAGTAAAACTCGTTTTTATTCGTGGCCTTAATAAAAGCCCATATGCAGCCTTACAGGTACAACTTGAGACCAACTGTGGTATATTGTCGATATAACTAAATATGTGCCGTAACGATTACTTTTGCGGTTAAATATTTGTTGGGCTTTATAAGCCCCATTTATAACCAATTAAATGGAAAATAGTGCACGTGTGTGTAAAAGTCCACGTGGCATGAATATAAAACATTCCTTCGTCGTACATTCAATATTTTTTTAGTTGGCATGGCTGACTTGACCAAGCATTACAAGTCGGTACGACATCATTTTACGTACTATCAACAAACGACAAGCTTAACGACTAACGAAGATTATTGTATACGATCGTCGATTACTAATCACATATGTTTTTTGGTCTTTTTTGTTTTTCTTCGTTGACTATATATTGTTGATTTGTTGAAGTAATGGTTTAGACCGATATGTCAAATTAAAATCAAGTTATTGTTCTAAAAACATACCCTATTTAATTCACCGCAAATTATGGAACCGACTGATGTATTTAGAACCAAGATTATCTTCGCTTTATGTGAGGGCAATTAAGCTTTAACGACGAGTTATTTATTTTAATCGTACCCTTTTTCATAAATCTTGAATTTGCCCTTCGAGGCATCCAAAAGTGTTTATGACACGTCAGGTACGATTATCCGTACAAATATAGACAAAATAATGCCAGTTGTACATATGCTTTGATATTATTTTACAATATCGCTAATCGAAATTTTCACCTTTAACACCCACTTAGTCATTTTTTTTGCTCTCAACAGTCAGCACCAAACTAATATAAGGATTTTATTATTATCAATAATAAAACATTTATTCTGACTATAATATTCAAATGGATTTCATATTTCCAATGCCAACTTAAAACAATAAAATTAAACCCTTTATTTTTTCCAACCGTCTATCAAATGAATGATAAATGATATTGATAATCCAATTTTCTTTACCTAATATACATGTTCCAATTTTCAAACACTTTGTTGTATGTTTGGCAGAATCACCACTATTGAATATAAGTAATATATCAAAAGTAGGTAATGAATTGTTTCGCACTGAAAATACAAATCATACACATTATTTAGCTAAGAGCATTCTATAAACCAACTAAGACGTAATTCGAATTGGGGGTGACCAACGTTTCAACTTTTAAGTCACAATATAGTAGAACTATTTAACTTGTGTTTGACTTCCTTTTTTTAATTTTTTTTTGTAACCTCCTAGTAGTGGTTTATTCGCTATTTTAGTTAGATTGCTAACATATCATTCCCATCAGTCGGCGACCAGCAAATTGAAAATTCTATGCTTTTGTCAACAATTTTTTTTTGTTTTTTTTGTTAAAATTTGTTTTTGTCAACAAATTGATATTAGAAAAAAAAACTATTTTATACATTAATCAAATGTAACGTGAAGTAATAAACGTCATGTATGCGTAACTTTTGTATGGTTGTCTCTGTCTTTCCTTCGTTGAGTTTTTCCTCTATTAAGACCCCAAACAAAAAAATTGTTCCTACATGAAATGTTGAAAATCTAAAAGCGTAATTTGAAAGTCATATATATAGCTTGGCGTTGTTCGATGTTCGAGGAAACTCAAGAGTTGACAATATCGTATAGGGATAATTATAGAATAGTCATTTATCATATAAATTATGAGAGACTCAAAAAATACTAATTTCACTCTACGTACATTTGAGGAAGACATTTTCTTTATTGATGTATTGTTGATTATTATAATGTTGAAATTGAGAATGTTAATTAAATCTGTACGACTTTGAACATATTTTTCCGGGAAAGTCTCAAAGTTTCCAAAATTAATTTTTAGAAATAATTATAAAAAATCCACAGGCTTATATTATTGTAGTGCTAATCCAAACCTAGCAAATGATTCGAACTCAGCTCCGATATATATATTTTAAAGGGATTTAGTAAAATTTGATATAAAAAGTGTTATGAGACATTTTGTTTCGCATAAAAACCAAATTATTAGACTATAAAATTTTGGTCATGTGAAATTGTTTTTTCCCGAAGTTTTTATTTAAGTATGTATTTGTTTAAGACTTTAGTAGCATTATAACATTCTTAGTATTTCATGTATTTGGAAATTTTGTTTAAATATGTTAATATAGAGGTTTGGTTAGCTTGGACAAACGCGAGTCAAATGAGTCCCACATATTTAAAGCTATGAGTGACACGTTCGTGTACGTAATGGACTTGTACGGAGTCATGAAGCGATGAATAGTTGATTATACTGTTATAAAGTATTATTTTTAAAATGAAAAAAAAACAGTATTCTCACACGTAAACCGTATTCTATATATGGTGTTATTACACATTACTTTCATTTTCGTTGAAGAAACAATACATATACAGTCATACAGATAAATGGAGTATACGATGAATAATATACATTATGCAAACATTGATACATATATATGTAATTATGTATGCATCATGTTCATATATGCATATTAATCTGCCAATTGTTTATTCGAAAGATTAGAAACAAAGCAACAACACTTGACATTAAAAAAGAAAGTTATATAATAGTATAAGTTTGTTTTTCTGGTTTTAAACTATATAAGTTTTGGCAATCATCTCGTCGTTTATACAGTCGAATCTACAAAGAAGCTCATAACTATTAGTAACGATAATCGTCTTTTAGTCCGAGGACAATAAAATATATATAAATGAATACACCAAAAAACTTTTGCCTGATTAGATTAACACAAATTGGTATCAAGTTGGCCAAAAAAAAAAAAAAAGCCGAACCCAGATCTGTGTTCAGTTATTTATTTGTGTTCTTGTCTGCATATGAATAAATCTATGTGGAGGCATCTAAAGGACACACCGTACACAAACTAAACTTTTAAAACCTTAAAGACAACATAATGTGCAGCTAAATTGATCAACACAAAATTTCCTTAAAAGGTAATTAATGTTTTTAATATCGTGTGGGCTTGTATAACAAATCGGGACAGAAAATGTTTGCCACGTGGGTATCACACGTGTGGTTGCATCATAATTGTCATCAAACAATACTGTACCAGACGTTGAACCTTCCGTGACTCATCCTCTTCTCTGTATTTAGATCAAAAATTTGTTATAAGATTAAATATATCAGTTTAAAGATTTTAATTCGCAAGTAAACAAACATAAAGAAAAGAAATTGAAATTATAAGTGAATGCGTAAGAAAATTTGAAATTGTGGTTAATGCTAAATTAAAGTCGTTTGATTAAAAACGAAGTTAATAAAGAATTCTCTAGGTGAGAAAAGCAAAAGGGGAAAGTTTCTTTTTACAAAATAAAATCCAACGGTTAAGATTTTTTTCTCCTCATCCAACCGTCCATAGATCTGACTCAGTTTTTTCTTGGCTTCTTCTCTATTTAAACTTGTCTGCTCTTACTCTTCAGCGTTTACACAGCCACAAAATCCTCAAAACTCCATATGTCTCTTTCTCTTCTCAACTCTTCTCCGTTTATTATCAAAATCGATCAATCAAATGATAAGGAAAACAGAGCTTTGAAACTCTGATAAATTTGTTAATTTGTTTTTGAAACAGAGGAAAACAGAGTAAAGTGTTCTGTTTTAATTTGGAGGCGTCAAACATTTTTCGATCTTCTCTTCTCTCTTTCTTTATATTGTCTTAAAATTAGCTCTGTTCCTTGCTTTGTCAACGATGAGGAGGTTAAGAGGAATCAAAATTAGAAGACCAATTCAACGAATCTCGAGATGGATCCTCCGGAAAACCAGGATCCGCCGTTCAAGATACATCCGGTTAAGCCCGAACCAACCGGTTTGCAAGCCGAGAGCCATCACGAAGCTCATAAGTTGGGGTCGAAGTCTCACATCCCACAGCGCCAGGTTCCTTGGGTCTAAATGCTCAAATTCAGGGTACATACCAATTGGACAGGATCCGATTCGAGAAAAACCCGACCCGGTTCCGAAAGGTCACTCGGCGGTTTACGTCGGTAGAAAAGATGGCGACTTTCAGAGAGTTTTGGTGCCAATAGTTTACTTTAACCATCCTCTGTTCGGTGAGCTTCTGAGAGAGGCAGAAGAAGAATTTGGGTTTTGCCAAGAAGGTGGAATCACTATCCCCTGTCCTTATTCGGATTTCAAACGGGTCCAGACCCGAATTGAATCCGGTTCGGGTTTCTGTAAATTTCCCTGGAACCGGCGCCGGCTATAACGACGGCGGAAGAAGATAATGATGAAATTTTTTTCTTAGCTCTTTTTACTATTTTCTACCTTTGTGACCTTTTCACTTTTGACACTCTTTTTACCCTTTTGTTATATATGTGGATATGTGAAAGTGAGATTTTTTTCTTTTTTAGTTTTAAAATTTAGGCGATAATGTAAATGATATAGAGATTTTTTTTCTTTTGCATGAGTGCTTTTGGTATGATTATGATTTTGATTATGAATAAGATAGTGATTTAAAGGTGAATTATGAAAATGATAAAACCCAAACAAAAATTTAGCACGATTCTATTCATCTGTGGACCTACACAAGATTTTGCTAGCAATCACAATAATTCATCATTGTTAATCCCACTAATTCTGCATATATTGGGAAATTATTGAGAGTTTCTTTGATCAGAAAAAAGTGCACGGAGTGCTAATTAGTCTACAGGAAAAATATATTAAATTTGATTTGCCTGCAAAACACTTAAATTAGAAAAATGGTTATAGATCTAATATTTTTCAATCTCTTTGGGTTTAATGATTAGTATTATTCAATCTAGTTTCGTGCAAGTGTTGAATTGGTGAAGTATGACTAGGAAAAAATATGGGGAAAATACTGCCAAAAGGAGATATTCTAGCATTGAAATGTTCGTCGCCATTAGAGTCCCTTTCGATATCTCAATACGTAGTGGTGACTTTTTGGTGGAGAATCCACCAAAGAATCAATGATTTTCATGGCAAGCCAAAAGGATAAATTTAAAGAAAAAAATACACTTAGAAAAAGAAAGCACATTCATATGTTGATAGTTTATATAGCAAACATCAAAGTCATTGAGTTGGCTCGGGACTATATATAGTATAGGTTTTTGTTACAATTTGATTTGTATTATTTGTTTTCCAGTTTATCTGAATAGTGATAAGAACCATAGTTAATGTATTTAACAAAAAAACACATAGTTAATGTATACAAATGATAAGGTAGTCTTAATAACGTTAGGATTTAGTTTAGTACTACTTGTATTTAATTAGCATGGAACAAGAAATGAGTATCGTCACGTGTTCTTTGTATGAAAATTCGTACTTTTCTCGTTTATAGATTGTATCAAGCAATGGACCTATTTTGCTTGTTAAACTAGCAATATTACTATTTTCACACTTCATAACATTTACTATTGCTAACAATTTGGAAGCTATTCAACAGATGAGTAAATCTGAAAAATACCTTACTTTCCGTTTTGTGCGATATTTCAGATTTCCATTTTAAATTAAATTTATTACAAAATTAGTGGGATATTTCAGATTTCCATTGGGCTTGCGTTGGTTGTTTCATAGATTGGTCCAATTTCAATTTCCATTGGGATAAGTAGTGGCTGTAACAATCAATGATTAATTTTCTCCAAGGGCATATACCAACTTCAGAAGTCAGAACACAAGTTTAGACCTACGACCAATTAACATTTTGACTTTTATAACCAAATTCAACTGAACCGGATAAATTATCGTTGGTCCAAGTAAATTGCATCGATGTAAACATCTTTTGGGAGGAGGGAGGGAAAGACTTACTAATATATCTTCTTTTTGTTTTGTTTTGTTAAATGACTTACTAATCTATCTCTTAAACTATATTAATAAAAATCAGATATGATCTAAAGAACGAGCTTTGAGTATTTGCTAAACATGGTCAATTCCCAAATTAGTTAATGTTCAATAGCTTATACAGTACAAAGCGGTCCAATGCGCAGATGAAGAGTAGAAAATATAAGCAGTGAAACAAAATCATCAAAACATGGGCTTGAATCTCATTCACAGCTCAATAGCCCAATAGATTTATCATTTTTAAAATTTTTTGTAATTGACATCTAAACTGAAGTTAAATTTGGATGATAATAGTCTTAACACACCATATTAAGAAAGTAAGAATTGTGATAGATAGTTATTTATGGTACATGTGTTCAATTTTATAATACTAGAAGCTAGCAAAACTAATCAATATGTGGTTACACTAGAAGTCAAGTTGCATTTTGATTCGAGTTCTCAGAAGATTACATCAACTACGGTTGAGAATCCTAATTGCCTCGACGACAAAAAAAAAACCCCCTACTTGCCTCTATGATGATCACTAGTCTCTTGTTTAATTTCTTATGAAGATTGGACCTTCTTTGTGTATAATTTACTTTGCATAATGCATAGCATTATATATAAAACATCTCTCGTACAATCTACCAAAACCGTGTTTTACATCGTTTCTGTGTGGATTTCTCCCTTAACTACCAATCTTATAAAAATTCATCTTTATTTGCAAATTCGATGATAATTAATTAAATTTTTTTCTTTCTATATTTTGATTTAAACTAGTGTGAGGTAAGGTTTATGGATCAACAAGCTCTTACACGGTTACACCAACTCTCTAGACTATGTAGATCCTAGATCAAACTATAGAAACACACTTTTAAGTCGTGATTCCCGACTAAGTATGTATTTTTGTGGGCAAAAAAAAAACATCACAAATTTCAGAGATCTTGCCTATATATCTCTCGAGTTGTCCCAACCTAAAATCTCTTGACTTGGTAACGATTCCTTTTCTTGGTAATGAGAGTAGTGACTATATATATACTATACATTCTCATGGTGCTTTTCTTTGTAGGAGCTTCATGGTTATCCAAAGGTGGAGGAAATCGCAAGCTCACATTTGCCTCAGTGTCTCCAAACATCTATACAGAGTATTTTGAGATAAAAGATGTTGCCTGAGGCTGACCAAGAGAGAAATCCAAAAGCTGAAACCGAGTTTGGCGAATACATCTTAAAGAATGCAACAGCTCTCAAGAAGCTTACTATACATGGTTAGATGAAAAATAACCTGTGTGTGATAGCGTTCTTGAGCAAATTCGCACGTTTCGAAATTGCTCTTTTAATAGAAGTGAAGATGGGTCTGAGGACCAGCGAGATATCGGGTAGGTAATGTATTTGTATGTAATTCATTCTTTGACCCGATCCCCTATTATGCCGATGATAAGATTCTTTGAAATTTCGGCTAGTCTAAAGTTTTTTTTTTTTTTTTAAATTCTTTCTTGTTCGTACTACTAACCTATGATGATCAAGTTTCGATTGCAGTTTACGTGTAGTAATCTTTATCAATGTATTTTTTAGAAATTCCTTTGGTCGTGGTCAGGAATTAAAGTTGTTTGTTTCTACCACTTGAAAATTCTCCACTAACTTGAGAAGAATATTGTGATGGAATCGATCTAGCGAACATATACTAATCAAAAGGACATTATTAAAACGGGACCCTCTTTGCACAAAAGAAGTCTTAGCAAACGAGACACCCAAAATCAAATCATCTTTTAATTGTTTGTAAATCATTTTACGCACTCTTAAGTCTAATCAACTAATATACCAATTTTTATCATCCAATTTGTCGACTCTTTGGTATTGATTCGTTATAAGTGAATGTTTTCGGCCAAGTCACAATTAAGATTTTTAATGTGGAACGGTCGATCTATAGGGACGTCCATTTTTGAATTCTATCCAAAATGAGAAAAACTGTGCTTATTCTTATATGATTTTGTTAATGTCAAAAAAGAACTCTAAAATTTTGACCATATAAATCTAAGGCCCGAAGCCATAGTTTATTTTTGTATATGTTTTAGACCGGATATATTATGCAGTTTTGCATTCGCCCTACATGTATCCACATATCCCATGATCAAAGTATAAACCATACTGATTTATTTGTAGTATTATTGTAGCCGCCGTCATAACTCGCGAGTTATAAACGACAACAAAAATTCATATATCTTGGGTCGGTCCACACACTGATGAACCTAATCATTCCAAAAAAAAAACATTAAAACACTATGAATAAGATAAAATCAGAAACTAAAACCCCATTTGAAAACAAACCCAAAGAACCCCAAAAGGAACAAAAATATGAGAAGACTCTTTCTCTCCTCTCTCCTCTTCTTCTCCTTCTTCCACTCATCATCCTCCACAAGATCTTCAGCAGAATCTCACATCTTCATCTATGGTGGATGTTCACCGGAAAAATACACACCAAACACTCCTTTCGAATCAAATCGCGACACTTTCCTCTCCTCCGTCGTCACTTCCTCCGCCGACGCCTCATTCAACAGCTTCGCCGTCGGCAACGACTCCTCCTCCTCTTCTTCTTCCGCCGTCTTCGGCCTTTATCAATGCCGTGACGATCTTCGATCATCAGACTGCTCAAAATGCATCCAAAACTCAGTCGATCAAATCACTCTCCTTTGTCCTTACTCTTACGGTGCTTCTCTCCAACTCGAAGGCTGCTTCTTACGGTACGAAACCAACGACTTTCTCGGGAAACAAGACACGAGTCTTAGGTATAAGAAGTGTAGTTCGAAGAGTGTTGAGAATGACTACGATTTCTTTAAACGGAGAGACGATGTGTTGTCGGATCTTGAGTCGACTCAGCTCGGTTTCAAAGTTAGCCGGTCCGGTTTAGTCGAGGGTTTTGCTCAGTGTGTTGGTGACTTGAGTCCTAGTGACTGTACGGCTTGTCTTGCAGAGTCTGTCGGAAAACTAAAGAATCTTTGTGGTTCGGCGGTTGCAGCTGAGGTTTACTTGGCTCAGTGCTATGCTCGTTATTGGGGTTCTGGTTACTATGACTTCTCTTCAGGTCGGTCCATAAATTTGAAATCTTCATTTCATTTATTAGTTTTCTTCATTTCATTTACTAAATTTTTTTTATGTAATTAGTGCAAAAATTTTATAACATTTAAATTCGTTAATTAGCTTCGTGAATGATGTTTAGTATTATTTAAAAATGTGAGAATTTGACATAGTTTAAATTTCCGCCGCTTATAATTGAGAAAATCACGAGTCTAGTCGCTTCTTGGTAGCACGAGAAAGCTGAAGAAATTATAAAATTTTCCTCCTCTTTTTTCCACTGCGAAGACACCGTTAAGTATTGAATAAAATAAATTTAATCTTTTGGATTATTCGTTGGAAAATTCGACCATCATGATTATAATATCATTGGTCAGAAAAGAATGTTGTTTGCAAATATAATATAGTTATACTGGAGTATTATTCTTTTCTTTATAGGCATAGCCACCCATATCCCCAATTCCAACTTTAATTTAAATACTCTTTATAGCTTGATCGATATCACACAGTCCAAAAGTCACTGCATCTTAGAAAATCTAATTCTTTGCTTGTTATATGGTCTTATCTTATGTAGTTTGTCCCATACTATAAGATATTTCTAAATTTAATCTTACTTCCGTAATTAAGATCCAACGAACGGAGATCACGTGGGGAAATCAATTGCGATCATCGTAGGAGTCATTGCTGGATTCGCAATTCTTGTTGTTCTCCTCTCCCTCTGCAGAAACTCTATGCGTAAGTATATACTTACTTGCCTAATCTTCACATGATTAAAAGCAAATCACCTAGTTTCTAAAGATTCAAATTTTGTTTATTGATCTAATATTTTTCTTATACTGATTTTCAGATTGATATAAAGAAGACCTGATTCGGGATAAAAGATTCTAGGGACCTATTTTTTTTTTTTTTTTTATGTTTGTTTGAACTTTTTAGCTTTTATTTTTTATTTTGGAGAAACACATCTGTTACCATTTCTTATTGATTAGTTTTGGTTTATCAAATGGAAAACTCGAAACGAAAATAATATATGATTTAGGTTTGAGGTATAGTTAAATATTTGAATAGTGACTCGTATTGTCTGCCTTAAAAGATGATAACTTTATTCCGTTAATTTAAATTATAGGCTTATGCGATTTTCATTGGCAGGCGCAATTATTCCATACTCATTGTATAATAAGATAACATTTGGGAATATTATAATTTCGGAGAACAACGTGATTCGATCTGAGTACCGCACCACATATTCCATTGGACCACTAAATTATGATCTAGGCTCCGGCCCACTAGGCTTCTACGCCGTGCAGCAAAAATCAATATCGACGACAACATTCTCTTAGAAAGCCCGAAAAAAATATTCTAACCCATCTTTCGTATTGGCAAAACTCGAATGGAAGCTTCTAAGCAATGACTTTCGACTTTGGAGAAATAAAGACTATGCAATGACTTTTTAATTCATTGTTGGATGGGTCCTACATTGTCGCTAGAAATTATGGATTCACTAGAAAATGGGTTTCAATGGAAATATGTTTTCCTGTTTCATAATAATATAAGATGTTTCATAAAGTTTAAGAAATAAATTAATATTTTTTATTTATTTTTTTAGATAATTTGACCAATGATAAAATATACTACACAATATAAACGAAATGATAGTTTTCAAATTTATGTCACCTTGACAATGATAAATAATTTACAGATAATAATTAGCAAGAACATAAGATGATGCTAAAATGTGTCAGCGGAAAAAAAGTTGAAACCAAGGTGAAGGCGTAGCCACAGAAGCCAAGCACTGGATCATCCGGTATCTCGCTCCAACATCATTGGATTCTGGATAGAAAACTGCCGTCTTCAAACGAGTAGCATTCTCTAGCAATGGAAATATGTTTTACGTGAATGCATAAAGTTTAACAAATAATTTTTTTTTTTTTGTAGATAATTTGAGTAATGATAAAATATACTACACAATATAATTAACCACAAAAGTTATATACATTTAATTCTTTACATAGAAAGTTGGAAAACATCTTATATAGTAAAAAAAAATAATCTCTAAAACATCATATAATATGAAACAGAAGAAGTACTATTATTATTATGTTTTTAAAGAATTAATTTAAATTGTCTAAAACTAATGGCATTTTTAGTATATTCAACAATTCTAAAGTTATTCTTTTAAAAATGATTCTCAATTAATAGTATAGATGAATAAACAAATGCTCAATATTATCCACTTTTATTTTATGAATACTAAGAGATAGTACTCACGCATTACATAGATGCGATCACTTTTTGAATAGTATAGATGAATCTTGTGTGCACACATTTCTTTCGCTTCCTTTGGATATGCAACTGGAAGTGTTCTCCAGACTTCCCATTAGCTATATTCAAGAACCCAAGCTGGTCTGCAAGCATTTCAACGAAATAACGAACCTACCTCAGCCCCATCAGCTTCGGAGCAAGCTTCACAAAAGTCTTCTATTTATCCGTTTCCGCGCCTCCGTCAATGATAAATTCGGGTACCTTTATTGAGTACTACGATCATCATACTCAAGGTTTGATACGAAACTCCTAAGATGCTGCCATCTTTTCGACAAACAACTTGTGGCCACGACATGTTTTATCGGGACATGTGAGAGTATTCAGATGAGCAAGTCGTCTGATATTTGACTGATGATGTCCATGTGGTTTTACTCTCAAAACCAAAGATAACAAAATATAAGATTAATTAATCGATTATAGGCTTACGTTAACTGTCTGCAGACTAGAGAACCTACAGAAAAAGGAAAAAACTTACGTTAATTGTTCGTAGATACGTAGTTTCGTGTTTGTCAAGCTCTGTTTGAGAGTAAAATTCTAAAAACTTATTATTGAGATTTATAGATTTAACTTTAACATAATTGCTAAAAGTAAATTACCTATTGTAATATGTCAAAACTAAATTAATTTCCAAATTAAAACAATTTTCTATTTTATTAATTATTTATCTTTCTTTTGGTCATGGGACTACTAACACATGTCTTCATTACTCATCTTCTTCTTCCTTGTTTCAATCCCTAGATTCTTCTTCTTCCTGGAACAGAGACAAGTTTATCCCAACAAGCTCTCTCGTCTTTGTCTCTGGAAACCAATTAAAAACCCCAAGAAAAGAAAAAGACGAGATCAGCTAATTCTTAAACCCTAAGCTAAGTCGGTGGTACTACCCACTAATTAACAAAATATAATGAGCTAAACCAGGCCAGGTTTGGGATATAGATTTTAAGACAAATAAAAAGCTCATAGTCATAAATTAATGGACAAGGTTTTTTTAGTCTATGAAAAAGATGAAGGTATATTATTAACTTTCACTAATTTTATAAAATAGTACTCAACAAAAAATATGTTTGTATCTTATACAAATAATTATATAGTTTAGTGCACATTTTGTAATGATTATGTTATGATGTGCCGGGAAAAGCTATTATATCTACTGTAATAATGAGAATATGATTTCATTCAAAAAAAGATTATATAGAATTTAGATTTAATCTAATAATCTCTCAGCTCTTGAAGTTAAATAAACTTAAGAAAATGAAAAAAATAATATTTTTGTTGACAGTCGATATATCCACGTATGCGTTCACTTTGATACGGCGTCGCGTTTGTTTACGGCCTGGAATATAATGCATAATTAATGAAATTACTCTCATATGCATGACCATCAATAATCATATAAACAAAAGCTTACACATAGTCTCACACGTGCCTTATATCTCTCTCCATGTGTTAGATTCCTCGCCACCCTCTTCATCTACGTTATACGACAAGTTCTATTCCTCATTTGCTATTAATAACACCACTACAACAACAACAATCATTAAAAAATGTACTAAAAATGTACACGTTTGTAAAAGTCACCGGCTTCTTCACCATCATGTTCTTTTTAGCTGCTCCAGCCATCGCAGCCGCCTCAAACAAAGCTGAAGTGGATGTGCTTGAGACGGCTCGAGCTGCCGTGGTTGAAGCCAGGGCTAGGTTTGGCTCGATTGCCGTGGTTGAGGCCAAAAATGAGGTTGCTAGTGGTTATTATACTATGGGTTTAAGTGACTGTGAGAAGCTGTACGATGAAAGTGAGGCTAGACTATCGAAACTGGTTGTGGCTCATGAGAATTTTACCGTTGAAGATGTTAGAACGTGGCTAAGCGGCGCGCTTGCAAACCATCACACTTGTTTAGACGGCTTGGTTCAGCTACGTCAAGATCACACGCCAATGGCTCATAGCAACGTCACGTTCGTGCTCCGTGAAGCATTGGCTTTGTATAAGAAGCCTAGAGATCATATGAAAAAAAGTAAGAACATCTATTGATATCTACGTTCATTCATGTACACAAAATTAAATCAAATGATAATAGCACAATGCATCGCTCTGTTTTTTCAAATTGCCAATGATGGTTTTTTGCTAGACGCATCATGTTTTATCACTATATACCGGTTGTAGACTCCAAAGACTAGGTTTTGAGATCACATGGTATATTATGGATTAACATTGTGTAGGGCTGCATGGGCAAGCGAGACAGAACCATGGACCAATGAGACCAAAGCATGGACCACCGAGACCAAATCATGGACCAATAAGACCAATCCATGTACCATCGGGACCTAACCAAAGCGGCGGAATGTTAGTGTCGTGGAACCCGACAAAGTCAAGGGCGGATTTCGTGGTGGCTAAGGACGGTTCGGCGACTCACCGGTCGATAAATGAAGCATTAGCCGCCGTTTCAAGAATGGGTAAAAATCGGTCGAATAGAGTGATCATCTACATAAAAGCGGGTGTTTATAACGAGAAAATCGAAATAGATAGAAAAATTAAAAATATCATGCTAGTTGGTGATGGTATGGACCGTACAATTATCACCAATAACAGAAACGTCCCAGATGGTTCCACGACTTATGGATCAGCTACATTCGGTAATATTATAATCACATATAACATTTTATTTAACTTCAGATATTATATAATACTATACTTTTGCATGTTGATACTTAGTAATTAGTTGATATGATATATAGGGGTGTCCGGCGATGGATTTTGGGCACGGGACATGACGTTCGAGAACACGGCAGGACCACATAAACATCAAGCCGTGGCGTTGAGAGTGAGCTCGGATTTGTCTTTATTTTATCGGTGTAGTTTTAAAGGATATCAAGATACTCTTTTCACGCATTCGCTTCGTCAATTCTACCGCGATTGTCATATTTATGGTAATTCTCTTCTTCTTTTTTTTTCCAACATTTATGGTGTTATCTATATATGATTGGTTAAAGGTTATAAATTTATATAGAAACTAGTCATAATCATATATGTATGGATTAAGAATTCAAGGAGATTTTTGATAGGTACGATTGATTTCATATTTGGAGATGCGGCTGCTGTTTTCCAAAACTGTGATATATTTGTGAGACGGCCAATGGACCAACAAGGCAATATGATTACAGCTCAAGGAAGAGAAGACCCTCGTGAAAATACAGGTTGTCGGATTCAAACCAAACCGAAAAAACAAACAAAAACTGAAATGATCGTAAAGTTTGATTAAAAACTAAAACCGGATCACATCGATACATATTAGAATCAACTTTATTTATGGTTACTAATATTAAACCGAAAAAGAAAAACTGAAATCTAACCTGAACCCGGGTTAATTTGAACACTTATGATCGATAATATACATTTTCTTCATGGTTAATGTTAACCGGTTTTCTGATGACTTGGTTTTATAACACTTGATCAGGCATTTCAATCCAACACTCACGGGTCAGGCCAGCACCAGAATTCGAGGCGGTTAAAGGCCAGTTTAAGAGCTACTTGGGGCGGCCGTGGAAGAAGTACTCTCGGACGGTGTTTCTCAAAACGGATATCGATGAATTGATTGACCCGAGAGGGTGGACAGAATGGAGTGGCGATTTCGCTCTGTCGACGTTGTATTATGGCGAGTTTATGAACACCGGAGGTGGAGCGGGGACTAGTAGAAGGGTAAGTTGGCCTGGATTTCACCTCCTTCGCGGCGAGGAAGAAGCTTCTCCGTTCACCGTCAGTCGTTTTATACAAGGAGATTCTTGGATCCCTATTACCGGTGTGCCGTTTTCTGCCGAGGTTTGAGCCGGTCTTGAGTAATTCAAGATAATAGCAACGTGAACATAATATTTTAGAATATTTATGTTTATTTTGAATATTGCACTAATATAAATTTAATTTGCCAAAACTGTAACTGTAAAAACCAAA
This sequence comes from Cardamine occulta, assembly GCA_028015245.1. Classification (NCBI taxonomy): domain Eukaryota; kingdom Viridiplantae; phylum Streptophyta; class Magnoliopsida; order Brassicales; family Brassicaceae; genus Cardamine; species Cardamine occulta. The sequence goes on along the minus strand of CM051380.1, from coordinate 1,282,668 downwards.
ACGAAACACAATATTCAAAATCAACTCTCCACGACAATACATATGCCTAACAGTCAGAAGCCAGAGGAATCGACCAGTGCAGAGTAAGACGCATTCTCGTCCGAAGCCGTCATCTTATCCCCGGTCATATCCCTAGTTACCGTTCTGTTTCTGGTCTTGAACACTACTTCATGGTCTAAACCAGCCAACTCACACAATTCTAATCTCCGAGTCTTAGTCAATTCCATGTCAGCTTCCCAACAAGACTCTGAAATTATCTCTATCACTTTCTCCATCTTATCCTTTGTTACTAAGATTCCGTTTTGAAGGAGTGCAAGATAGACTTGTTCAGCTGCCGCCTTTCGAATCTGGATCATGTGAAAACAAAATATCGAGTAACCAAAATGTTTTTAAGAAGTGAACAGAATGTGTTTTATACTAAAGTGACAAGTACATTTGGGTATCGGTGGCCAAGGAATGCAAGAAGCTGAGAGAAGGCTTTTGTACTGATGGGATCTGAGACTGAAGCGATATATCCAAGTATTGCAAGGCCTCTTTTTAACTTCTCGAAGTCCTTAGAAGCTCTTAGTTCGACAGCTAGAGAATCCATGACATCCGCATAGAAACTCAGCGTATAAGTCTGAAATAAAATGGCAGATTAGCTCTGTATGTGTTTATAATCATTCTATATCCTTTGGCAATTTGAATCCAAAGAGGTAAATTTTAAACCAACCTCTTGATTCAGAAAAATCTTCTTGCTGAAGAGGATCTCAATTGTCTGTATAAAATAGAAAGGTCAACACATAACCACAGAGAAGGTAGATGTTAATACAAAAGACGGTGAGTGTGTTTACCTTTAGACAGGGTACCATAACTCTGTCACATTTCTTGTACTCTTGAAGTATCCAGAGAATGTCATCACACAATGCAGACTCTCGGGATTGTTGTTCTTTAGGGTCTTTAGCTTCACCTTCCCTCATATACTCCAGCAATGCAAAGAGCGAAGCCTTACTAAGTGAATCTTGTAATCCTCCAATCGATATTACTAATCCAGACATCACCTCTTTGCTGTAACAACTGAATTTTAATAGCTGCACAAAACGTGGGAAAGAGAAAGTTGGTACCTACAAAAGAAGATAATAAATTATAGTCAGATAGACCCTTTGAAACCGATGAAGCAACTAAGTCTTCAGGATCTGCTTACTGCCCATTGTAAACTTGCTTTGTTGGGAAGAATTTCTTCCAGTTTTTCTCTATGAGGTATGAAAGGGACGGAAACAGTTTTGTTATACAAAATCCTTTGAAGAACCTTTGCAGCTGTTTCTCTTAATTTATCCATTTTCTCCACTCCTTGCTTCACAATAACTCCAATTAGACGGATCGCAAGATTTGAATCGAAAAGTGAGGATGTATCATTCTTATGTTCACCCGCTGAATTTATTCCGATTTTCTTACAGAGGATATATGTACACTTCTCAAGGCCATGAACTGCAGCTTCACGAACCCAAGAACCTACATCACCTCTATTGTCAACTGAATAGTCATTAAGAGCTTTCAGTAAAGTATCCATCACTTCAGTCTTGATAAGAAATAAAAGAGACAGGTCATTGTTTTCAGGATCATTTGCTCTTTTCTGAGTAAGAGTCTCACACACGGATGTGAGTCCCTTTACAGCATTCACACGTGCCTCTGCATCTCTATCTTCAGGGTTCACCTGCTTGGAAGAAAAAACATCCATCAAAGTCAACTCTTTCATTCTGTTTTCCAAGAGTTTGAGACTGATGTAATGAAGTCATATGTTGTCTTCTTTACCTCTATCTTACATGCACTGCAGAGCTTCAAAACTACATCCTTCCATTTTGAAGCTAATAGTTCATATGGCAACACACCTAGTGCAAGTGCAGAACCTCTTCGAACAGCTACATTTGGGTCCATTAGATGTTTTTGGTGCTTTGATATTAAATCAACAGATTTCTTATCATTGCCAACGAGATAGGATTGCACAAGCTGTTTAACAGCACTGACTGCTGCATTCTGTATAATAAGTTAAACTTGTCAACTAATGAATTATGCTAACAGAATGAGAATAAATAACTTCATGACAATTAGAAAGACAGGTACCTGTATTTGAGAATTAGGATGTCTTAAATTCTCAGTGAGAGTTTCAAGCAGGATCTGTTCTGTTCTCTCAGCTAATCTCACATGCGATAACGAGATACACTCGATAAACCGCGAGACAGCCAATCGCATTATTTCTCCTCCTTTTCCACGGTAAAGGCGTGCTTTCTCAATGGAAGGGACAATCCCAGCCATACGCTTATGGCTATCTGTAAAAATTGAGTGCCACAGGAACCTTTATTATAAGGGATAAAGATGCCAACCATCAAACTCTGTTAATATTCTCCTCTGAGCAAAAATCAAATTCAAAGAGGGGCAAATAAAATCTGAGTAAATCTAAGGTGATATGGTTCTAGATTCCAAGATGGTTCCCATATTTTTGGTTTTCCATACTAAAAATGATATGTAATTACATATGCAAGGATGACACAAAACCCAAAGCTGGAAAATAGATGGTACCAACCAGCAGAGAGGACATAGCCACACCGGTGCAGAGCTAACACAACCTCTCCAGCTGCCAATGTTGCACCATGGCGCATGCACAAATCAGTTGAAAGGGTACAAGGAATTAGTTTCTCCAGCACATAGTTGGCAAAATGCTTAGGCTCGTATTTAACAAGAGCAGCAAGAGCTTCTCCAGCAAGTTCTCTCAAGCTTTTATCCTGAAGTCATAAGATTGAACAATTAATATATTATGGAAGCTACAACTAGGAACAACGATTTGATACAGTTCCCAAGCAAACAAATGGCTCTAGTTTATGGGTTGTTGAATATTGATATTAGTTGTCGACCACTTAAGAGAAAACCGTTCCACATTACATACAAGCAGGGGCTTAAAGAGCTATTAGGCTCACAGAGAAATCAGAGTAAACCAATATCAAAAAGTGTCTATGATAAGCATACCCAGTGGCAGATCTTGTTGTATAGCAATTCATCCACAAAAGGATATAGATACCCTTCATATTGGGCAATGGAAACAGCAACCTGAAGGTAAGAGTTCACCCGAGAAGAAAGGGAAAAATAATCAGCTATGTTCACTATGTCAATCCCATGAGGGTAATTTCCCTGCCTTCCAACATTCTCTTGGAAAGCCGCGGCAGCAGCCCTTCTACAGTTCACCTGATTAAAGAAATAAATAAACTTTACGCAATGAAGAGATGTACAAAACACACAAATCTTCAAATCAAACAAGAAACGGCAAACAGAGTATATAGTCAAAAGAGGGATTAGTACCTCTCTATCAAAGGAGCCCACTATCAATAAATCTGGAGCAAGCTGATCCAGTACGCTTTTCATATCTTTGTGGTTATAGGCGCGCCCAAATGCCCAACAAACATAGGCAGCTGCATCACGCACATGAGATCCAACACTGTGCGGACCTCGACGAACATCGTAATGGAGTGCCTGCATATTATATTTATATATAAACCCATAGAACTTCTGCATAATTTGAGTGAGTGATGCCATTGCTTCGTATACATTGACTAGAGAAATAAGAAATTATGTGCATGGGATAGAGGACGACCTTCACAATAACTGGGATGACTAGTGGGAAACTTCTAGGCAACAGTAACCCTCTACGGGCCAGTTCAGCTAAGGCCAAACAACCCCCATGCCATGAACCATCTCCCTGAATATCATGAAAATCACAATAACAGTCAGCTAGATAATGCCTACTTTTAATGGGATCTTAGTACATGCAAGCAATGCTGCCAGATATCCACTAAGAGTACCTCTCCTGGTGAAAACAGCTCCAATACAGATGACAACACCTCTTCAGACAGAACAGATGTTAGTCGCGAAGTTACACGACCTATACCCTTAGCAGCAGACCAACGAACCACAGTGTCCTACACGGATCAGAAAATAGTAAATTTACGAAAGGACAATCCTTGCAGATCTTAGTAACATGTGAGATTGTCTGGTTCGCAGCTACAAGTTTCATGTGGCAAAAAGTTCACATCATATATCAATTCAGGCTCACCACAGCTTTATGTGCAGTGTCAGCTATTTATAACATTCAAGACTTGTTTGAGAATTATCTGGTCACTCGAGTCTACAACTTGGTACAAAGATTTCTGGGCATCTAGTCGTATAAGTTGAGACATAAACACCTCAAGTTATCAGCCTAACAGTAGTATCTCTGATTCTCACCCTTTAAACATACCGTGTCTCTCAAACCAGAGAGTAACATTTCAATAATCTCTTCTAAGATTTCTGGAACATCCATATCTTCATCCTCTTGGTCATCCGAACTTTCTGGTTGTGAGACAGCAGTCACTGTATGATCAGGCGCCAATCTTTGGGATGAACCGGCAGACATATTATCAGAAAGAGAGGCGGTTCGAGCCTACAGGTAATTCAATAAGTAAGTTTCGGATGACAAACTGAGAATGACTACCAAAGATTATGTCAATTAAGAACATAAGAGTTAAAAAATATAAAAAACCATGACGAGTAAGTTGCTCTTTGCACTACTATTCTACATGCTAAAAGGTATGTACCACATAGCGCCAGGAAGGTGAGCGATGAGGAAGACAAACAAGCCCTATCCTCTGAGTTAACTTGATCAAATACTTGCGAAGCAGAGAACTTTTAACCGCGGCATTTGATTTGCTTAGCACGGTCACATCATTCAATACAATAGGAAGCACATCTAGCAACGATTTCTGGCTAGCAGTCTGCCAATAAGAGTAGACATATAAGATCCAGATGCAAAATGCAACAACTTAAGTGATAAAAACCAGCAATATTTCTACAAGATTAAAAACAGGTAAAATCAAATCGAATCTGTACTTTACTGACATCTATATATGTCTGACGTGTTCAATATGGACCATTATTAAACAAAGTGGAAAACTCCAGGTTACAAATAGAAGAAACCTTAAAAATGGCAGCAAGAGCTTCCATCACACCAAGCAACCGAAAGTGGTTCATGACACTATCTTCCTTAGAGGATAAAACTTCATGTGTCCACTCAAAAAAGCTGAAATGGAAATGCCACAATACAACAAAGAAAAGTTAGTTCATATATTCAAGCTGAGTAATTCGTACAGGTTACAAGAGTAAAGAGCAGTTTACAAACAATCTTATTGGTGAAGTCAAGCGTTCAAAGAGAAACAGAACGGATTGCTGATGGTGATAGGAACAGACCTTGAAAAAGCTTTTCCCATATCCGGACGAGTTAAAAGCTTAGAGAGAAGCAATCCTGATATCCTGCGCATTGGTCCAGCACTGCACAGATAGTCCTTACAGAAACCTAATATCTTCAATACCAAAGGAGCAAGGTCGTCCACACCAAAGGTCTTGTCATTAGCAATGCTTGTATCAACAGAAGATATATCAAACGGGACCAACACAAGGATGGAAAGCCACAAAAGAGTAACACATTTGGCTTCCATTTCTCCAGTGCTTTCTTGCCTCAAGGCAGAAACAGAAGTCGTGCTATGACACTTCTCCAGGAGCAACACGGCGAGTTCCAGATCGGATACTTGATGCGGAAAGAACTTGATAACAGCTTTGTAGCCGCAGACGGTAACTAAAGCATATATAATGATGCTTATTGGCTTAATAATTTCAAGAATTTCATCAGGTTTAGCATCTAACTCAACTGTTTTGGAGCGGATGATAAACATTAATGGAGAAACTATGCTCTCTAAGTAAGGTTCCACTAGTTGACCTTGCTCCTGGTATTTATCCATCTACAATACATCAAAACAAGCTCGGAAGAGTAAATCAACATGATACTGAAACAATATCAAGTAGATGGAGTTAAAAGAGTAACGAGCATACTATGGATCGGATCTTATGAACAGAAGTAGGATCAACGACACGGCCATTTGAAACAATATCATCGAGATGGGATTTAACGAGCTTCCATTCTTGCAAAAAGTACCTCTGTAAAACTCTCTCCTTGGAATCATGCTCATCGTCTTCTTCCTCTTCCATTTTTACCGGCGCCTCGATTTCGATCTTCGCCGGCGACTTTTCATCTGCTCTAGTGGCCATTACTGGATCAGCGGAGGCGAATTCAATAAGTTCCCGCTCGCCGATAGTTTTCAGTCAGTGTGGAACTGGAAATTTCACGAGATCGGTGAAGACGAGATGGTGAGTTTGCACTTTAAGGCCCATTAGTCTTATTTTGGGCCTATTGGTCATATATGTAGGCCCGTTTATTTCTTACATCTTCGGGTACTTTTTAAATCGGTTTACTTCGGGTACTTTTTAAATCGGTTTAACCAATTAATTACAAGACCCGAACGGTCCAGAGTTGGTAGGCGTGAGTTCGTTAATTTCTGAATTTCTTATATATCCAAGAATATGCAATATTACCAAAAGAATATTTTCTTGAATCCCTTCTTTCTTTTTTTTAATTATGGCGGAAAATCCAAAGAGAAATGTAATAAAAACTGCGAAAGGCATAGAGGATCACTAAACTCTTAGCCTCAATCAGCGGTCACGATGATACCCTTCAGTGAGATCCAACGGTCAGATATGATCCGAGTTGTCCCTTAGTGAAGACGAAGAGATGGCGAAATTTTGTTTTGATTGGCTAACAATGATCTCACTCATAAAATAAGTTGCAGAGAGTCTCTCATCTTTTCATTTCTTCACCATCCTCTTCTCTCTCTCTATCACAAGAGAGCAAAAAATCAGAATCAATGGCTTCTACTTCCTCTCTTGCTCTCTCGCAGGCTCTCCTTGCTCGTGCCATCTCTCACCATGGCTCTGACCAGCGTGTCTCGTTACCAGCTTTCTCTGGACTCAAATCCACTGGCTCACGCGCCTCTGCTTCTTCTCGTCGACGCAACGCTGCATCCATGAGCAAAATCCGCTCTCTTCGTCCTCTCGTTCGCGCTGCAGCTGTTGAGACAGCTGAGCCGACCACTGATTCGTCTATTGTGGACAAATCGGTCAACTCGATTAGGTTCTTGGCGATTGATGCGGTGGAGAAGGCGAATTCAGGTCATCCTGGTCTTCCTATGGGTTGTGCTCCGATGGCTCACATTTTGTATGATGAGGTCATGAGGTATAACCCCAAGAACCCTTACTGGTTTAACCGTGACCGATTCGTTCTATCTGCTGGACATGGATGTATGTTGCTTTACTCGTTGCTTCATCTTGCTGGCTACGACAGTGTCCTGGTTTGTGATCTCTTCTTTGTTTCTGCTCAATTTAGTTTCTTTTAGCTTACTGAAATTACCTTAATGGCTTTCGATCTGATCATAATTGAAGAATGTTGTTACTTTATTGGTTAGATATACCTGTAAAGTTCACAGATTCAATCTGTTTTGATGTTCATGTGATTTGAAAGTCATTTACTGAAAAAAGTGTTGGATTTGTTTATTAGGAGGAAGATTTGAAGAACTTCCGTCAATGGGGAAGCAAGACACCAGGACATCCTGAGAATTTCGAGACTCCTGGAATTGAAGTCACTACTGGTTTGAGATTTTGATTTTTTAGCTTGTGGTTCATGTAAATTACAGAGCTTTATATGTCATGTTTACGATTTGTGGCTCTATGCTTTTGATGCTATGCAGGTCCTCTTGGACAAGGAATTGCAAATGCTGTTGGTTTAGCTCTTGCTGAGAAGCACTTGGCTGCTAGATTCAACAAACCTGATGCTGAAGTTGTCGACCACTACACGTAATATATGACAATATTTTTGTGCCCATGCTTATGTCATCATTCTTGGTTTGGACATGGTTCTGATATTAGAAAATACTGTTTTCGGTTGATTGTCTAGATACGCGATCCTCGGAGATGGTTGTCAAATGGAGGGTATTTCAAATGAAGCTTGCTCTCTAGCTGGCCACTGGGGACTTGGAAAGCTCATTGCTTTCTACGATGACAATCACATTTCCATTGATGGAGACACAGAAATTGCCTTTACTGAGAATGTGGACCAGCGTTTCGAAGCCCTTGGATGGCATGTTATCTGGGTGAAGAATGGAAACACTGGGTATGACGAGATCCGTGCTGCCATTAAGGAAGCTAAAGCTGTTACAGACAAGCCTACTTTGATTAAGGTAACTACACTCAATTTCTTAGCCATCAAATACCCGTTGGTCTAAAGACCTTTGGTATTGATTTTCCATATTGCTTGTATCCCATTGAATATTCAGGTCACTACTACAATTGGTTATGGGTCTCCCAACAAGGCGAACTCATACAGTGTCCATGGAGCTGCACTTGGCAAGAAGGAAGTTGAAGCTACCAGAAATAACCTTGGATGGCCGTATGAGCCGTTCCAGGTACCTGATGATGTTAAGAGGTAAGTAAATCCAAACCAAGCTTCTGTTTGGTTTTGTGCTATGAAGTGGCCTTGATGACTTACAATTTGATGTGCACTTTTCTAGCCACTGGAGCCGTCATACACCTGAAGGTGCTGCTCTTGAATCTGACTGGAGTGCAAAGTTTGCAGAGTATGCAAAGAAGTACCCAGAGGAAGCTGCAGAGTTGAAATCTATTATCACCGGTGAATTACCTGTTGGCTGGGAGAAGGCTCTACCTGTAAGTAGAATTCTCTTGCTGTACGTACAATCCAATTGGTATCCTAGATACGGGTTTTAGAAAGTCTTTCTTTTTCCATTTTTAGACATACACACCAGAGTCTCCAGGTGATGCCACCAGAAACCTGTCACAGCAATGTCTTAATGCCCTGGCTAAAGTTGTTCCTGGCTTCCTTGGTGGAAGTGCTGACCTTGCATCTTCCAACATGACATTGCTGAAAGCATTTGGCGACTTCCAAAAGGCCACACCTGAAGAAAGAAATCTTAGGTTTGGTGTCAGGGAGCATGGAATGGGAGCCATCTGCAACGGCATTGCCCTTCACAGCCCTGGTCTTATCCCTTACTGTGCAACTTTCTTTGTGTTCACTGACTACATGAGAGGGGCCATGAGAATCTCGGCTTTGTCTGAAGCTGGTGTTATCTATGTTATGACCCATGATTCTATTGGTCTTGGTGAGGATGGACCAACCCATCAGCCCATTGAGCACATTGCAAGTTTCCGTGCAATGCCCAACACTCTTATGTTCCGTCCTGCTGATGGAAATGAGACAGCTGGTGCATACAAGATTGCTGTCACCAAACGCAAGACCCCATCTATCTTAGCTCTGTCTAGGCAAAAGCTGCCTCACCTTCCAGGTACATCCATTGAAGGAGTGGAAAAGGGTGGATATACAATTACTGACAACTCGTCAGGCAACAAACCTGATTTGATCTTGATTGGAACTGGATCTGAGCTAGAGATTGCTGCACAGGCTGCAGAGGTGCTGAGGAAAGAAGGGAAAACTGTTAGAGTTGTTTCTTTCGTGTGTTGGGAACTCTTTGACGAGCAATCAGATGAGTACAAGGAGAGTGTTTTGCCATCTGATGTATCAGCTAGAGTTAGTATCGAAGCAGCTTCAACCTTCGGATGGGGAAAGATTGTTGGAGGCAAAGGAAAGTCCATTGGTGTAGATTCTTTTGGGGCAAGCGCACCAGCACCCATACTCTACAAGGAGTTTGGAATCACCGTTGAAGCCGTTATTGATGCGGCTAAGTCACTCATCTAAGACCACCAGACCATTCCCTTTAGGGTTTGTCTGAACTTGATTTGGATGCAAAGCTATTCACAACATTGTCTTATATCTCCAAATAAAAGTGCAACAAAGACAAAGACTTTCACTTTTTGTTTCTTGTAATTCGGGTCAACATAGGGTTTTGGGTTTTGAGATGAGAAACGATTTAGAAAGACAACGTAAAACTCCCATGATCAGTCGTGTATTGTTGTTAAATGATTGAATTTCAGCAAACTTTGCCGCTATTTCTTCGACAAAAATGACCTAACATAAACAGACACAAGTATTGTGGTCAGTACATGTATATCTGAATTTATGTGGACAAGAATGATTACACAGTATGGGTTTGGTTGTTCGTTACGGAATATCTAAATTTGGTCCCATCGTTGATATTGAAAGGAATGGTGAAAATTTATATGGTGACATATCCAAATTATCCACATCCTATCCTAAGCCTCTAACTCACAAGAAAAGAGAGTTACTACATTAAGTATCATGACGATAACGACAAAAGAGTGTGGGATCCACTTATTTCGAATATCCCGCGAGGAAGATATATTACCACAGAAATAAGCATATTCCGGTTCCATTTTTAATGGGCTATAGGCCCAGTAAAGACCAATATTCTCCATCGGAATTAATTTCTAGGCCCATGTTAATCACTCGCATACACATGTCAAAGCTCTCAGCTTGCTAAAGAGACACATATGCAACACATGCCAGAATTTTGATTGGCTATTCACCACAGTGGACCACCTCTGATCTGATCTTTGGTTAACGGCGAACCGAAACTACTTACGCAACTAACCTTTCCTCTCAGTGCTGCTCTCACCAACTCTCATAAACTGCAAAACAATTTTAAAAAAGTTAGAACTTACCGAAGAAATTAAATTGTAATATTTGATAAGAGATGAACATTTAATTTAGGGAGACAGAGTGGTAGGTAAGTAGAAAAAAGAAAAGCCTAATTCACCAAAAACCTCCATTCCCGCAAAAGCTTGAATCGAAATTCTCTTAAGTAGAGCCAATGGCGCAAGCTAGTAGAATCTGCCAAGGTGTGCAGAAGCCACGTGTTCTACCCGATTTCTCAAAATCCCACGAACACAAATCGCCATTCTCGGTCTCGATGAAGACGCAGCAACAGCTTCTAACTTACTCGGGATTGACGAAGAAATGGAGTATGATTCGTCCAGTTAGGATCATGGCTTCAATCTCCACGGCGGAGAAACATTCAAAGGAGTCAGAGATTGTTCTTCAACCCATTAAAGAAATCTCGGGACTTGTTAAGTTACCTGGCTCTAAATCCCTCTCCAATCGCATTTTGCTCCTCGCTGCCCTTTCTGAGGTACAATCAATTTGCTTAATTTTGAAAAAAGTCTGCAACTTTCGTTTGATCCTAGTGGTTTTTTGCACTGAAAATATTACCTTTTTGGCTTTGTTTTACAGGGAACAACTGTGGTGGACAATTTGTTGAATAGTGATGACATAACTTACATGCTTGGTGCTTTGAAGCAATTAGGGCTTAATGTGGAACATGACAGTGAAAACAATCGAGCTATAGTCCAAGGATGTAGCGGAGTATTTCCAGCTTCTAAAGATTCCAATGGCGTAATTTAACTTTTCCTAGGAAATGCAGGAACAGCTATGCGTCCACTTACAGCTGCAGTTACTGCTGCAGATGGAAACGCAAGGTTTGAATCAGAACAAGTATCGATTTTTTCAAAATACTTCAATCAGTGTTTTTGGTATCTTACTAGTTTTTGGATTATATGTTTCAGTTATGTGCTTGGTGGGGTGCCTCGAATGAGAGAAAGACCTATAGGAGACTTGGTTATTGGTCTTAAGCAGCTTGGAGCAGATGTTGAATGTACTTTAGGCACTAATTGTCCTCCTGTTCGAGTTAACGCTAATGGTGGACTTCCAGGTGGAAAGGTTGTGATCTAAAGATTTGAAACGTTGTTTCTTTATGTTTGCTTCTGAGTTTTTGACATGGTTGTGTATTTTGCAGGTGAAGCTTTCTGGATCAATCAGTAGTCAATACTTGACAGCTCTACTCATGGCAGCTCCTTTAGCACTTGGAGATGTAGAGATTGAGATTATCGATAAGTTAATTTCGGTTCCATTTGTTGAAATGACATTGAAGTTGATGGAGCGTTTTGGTGTTAAAGCCGAGCATAGTGAAAGCTGGGATCGTTTCTTTGTCAAGGGAGGTCAAAAATACAAGTAATGTTTCTTTTATCTTATATATTATATCATTTTTTCTCGGGAAAATCGCATAGCTGGAAGAAGAAGCTTAACGAAATGGTAAAATGATTTAGGTCGCCTGGTAATGCTTATGTAGAAGGTGATGCGTCTAGCGCTAGTTATTTCTTAGCTGGTGCTGCCATTACTGGTGGAACAGTCACTGTTGAAGGTTGTGGAACAAGCAGCTTGCAGGTAAATGAAGTAACTTTATTTGAGTGGACTCTATTAGCAAAAACTTGAGATAATTTCTTACCGAGTTGGGTTCATTTTGGTGGTTTAAATCAAGGGAGATGTAAAATTCGCTGAGGTTCTTGAGAAAATGGGGTGTGAAGTCACTTGGACAGAGAACACTGTTACTGTTACAGGACCATCTAGAGACGATTTTGGGATGAGACATATTCGTGCAGTTGATGTGAACATGAACAAAATACCTGATGTTGCAATGACTCTTGCGGTTGTTGCTCTCTTTGCTGATGATCGAACTGCCATTAGAGATGGTAAAAATGCTTTCTTCTTTTCGTGTGATGATTTAGTTTCTAGATTCATCGTTACTTATCTTTGTTACTGAATCATACAGTGGCTAGCTGGAGAGTGAAGGAGACAGAAAGGACGATAGCCATTTGCACAGAGCTTAGAAAGGTAAGAGATTCCTCTTTGTTTTACTGACTTGAAACCGTTTCTATCGCTCTTCTCTGAATGCAATTGTATTTGCAGCTGGGAGCTATTGTTGAGGAGGGACCAGACTATTGTGTGATAACTCCACCAGAAAAGCTGAAAACAGCTGAGATTGATACATACGATGATCATCGAATGGCAATGGCATTCTCTCTTGCAGCTGCTGCAGATGTTCCAATCACCATTAAAGATCCTTCTTGCACCAGAAAAACTTTCCCTGATTACTTTGAAGTCCTTGAAAGAGTCACAAATCACTAAAAAGTATAAACCAATGTATTTTTTTTGTTCCCTCTATGTTTGTCTTTTGTAATATTATCAGAGAGAGTGTTTACTTTGTAATCTTTGGGAGGGGAGATGCAATCCCTGAAATCGGTATTGACTCGGTCAAAATGTTCATCCCAGTTATATGTATAGGACTTCTTCACTTGAAAGGATAGATCAAACATTTAGTCAATCTGATGATTACAATTTAATTTAGCACTGATTTGGGTTTTCAAATTCTTTGTCTTATTTGCTAAACAATGAAATGGAACCGGGCCAATAGGAAAGGGGAAGGCATGCAATTGAAAAAGTAATTAAAGCCAATCTAAGCCCAATCGTGAACGACGCCGTTTTAACGCAAACGTCTTTTCCATTATTAATTATCAACCTGTTTTTAGTATTTTAACTTTTTAAGGCTAAAATCAACGGTGAAACGTAAAATAAAATTCACTTAAACAGATAAATGAAGTTAAACAAGTCTGACAAGATAACATAAACAAACTTGTTCCCTAAAATCAGAATCTCATAGTACGCTTAAACCCATCAAAACTAGTGAAAACAGATATTTAAGTCCAAATGTCGAAGAGCCTTGTATTGCAGCGCAGAAAATGAAATGGTAGTTCTTGAAGGACTTGACCAATTCTATTCTTCTTAAGCCACAAGAGTGCTTGCAGTTGTAGATTCGCTGCAAATACAAAACCAAGAAGGGATCAAAATTCAAGTACGACGATCAATGACAGTTTTAAACAACTCTTCAATGTCTGAGTACTTACTACTTCCAGACGGGTGGGAGCTTCTTGGTCTTCTTGTAGTAACGAGCAAGACGGTGGATTCTGCTCTCAACAAGAATCAGCCTAAATTTGGAATCCTTGTCTTTCCTGTTCCTCTCAAGATGCTTGCGGATAGCAACAGCTTTCTTGATCAAGTGATACAGATCCTCAGGGATCTCAGGTGCAAGGCCTTGAGGGAATTACAAAACATCTTTTAGTTTCCTTGAATGTTAAAACAAAGACTTAAAGAAGACTAAAGAGGGATCAAACAGTACCATGAGCTTTCAAAATTCTCAAAATCTTGCTTCCGGTAACACTTTTCACCTGTGGAATACCATGAGAATCACGAAGAATGACACCAATCTGCGATGGGGTCAAACCCTTCTTTGCAAGCTTGCAAATGGATTCATCAACCTAATTGGATCCTCAAAACAAAACGTCAGAACCAATCAGACCAAACACATTACTCCTAAAAGAGAGTCAAGTAATACCACTTTGAGAAAGAGACCAGCAAACACATTCATAACGATTACATCATAGATAATACAAATCAATAGATTAAATCCTCAAAAGTAATTATCAAATTAAGTTCGTAACTTAACAGATCATCAACCATTTGTTAATATTATCACATTAAGATTATAAACTTACAAACTAATATCACAGCAATTAACATCGGAGTCCATGGCTAATAAATCTAAAATGCAGATTATTCCCATTTCCTGATCGAAGGAAGAATTAAACATATGCTCAGCGATGGGAGAAGTAGCAAGCAACATTATACAAACAAATTGAAATTGAAACCAAACAGAAATCTAGAATTATACTACGAATCTTACATCCTGAGCAGTTGTCTTAACCCAGACTGGAGGTGTACGCTTGTACGGTAAAGCAGATGCTGAGATACCCTTACTACAGAACACAAATACAGATACGAAGAGTGTAAGAGAAACAATTTTCGATCAATACTCAAATCAGATAGGAAGAAGAAACGAACAGACGAACCCTCTGCTGTGCATACGACCCATGACGGCGACTGTAAATGGAGCTTGCTTTCTCTGAGATCCTTCTGCCTCGGCTAGCTCTGGCTGCGTCTGCGCTAAAGAGTATCAAAACCCTAAATTGCTCTTTTATATATACATCGTATCTTATGGTCGAGCCTCGGGTCATTTTGTTCCGAGTGCTCTTATGGGCTTTGTCTATTTATATATGGGCCCATTTCAAGAGAAGTCTGTGATTTATAAAGAGGCTTTGAAGCTCACGTATATGTAAACCCATAAATAAACGACACCGTTGCGAAAGTATTGTTCACTTATGTCATGTCAAATATGTAACTGTACAAAAAACTCAGAAAAAGAGAAGTCTCTCTCGGTTGGGGGAAAATGATTAATATGTAAGTAGGCTGATTCCAATTTTAATTTAGTTAGTATTTTTCGGTTATTTTTTTATAACCAGTATTATCAAGTTGTGTAATGTGTAATAATGTACGTTAAGTTGAAACTAAGCATTACTGGATTCTCAAAGTATTGGAAGACTTGGATGCCTAACAAAAAAAATCCAAAGATTCTGGTTAACGTATATATATACTTTTTTTGCCGGCGTTAACGTATATATATAATCATAAACCATATATATAAGGATTACAAAGAAAGCATCTGCTGTTAAAAAAAACGAAAAAAACGAGCATCTATTAAAAGCAAACTCATTTTATTAATCATGAAATCATGCATGTATAATCATTAACCAGAAAAAAAAAGATGTACAAATGATTTTGTTTTATATACAACACGTCTAGAAACAACCGTGGGTTTTAACCAAAAGGAGACCTATATTGGTTTATACAATACCGATTCACAATGTATCTAGACACAAAATAGTGATAATCACCATCATATAGGCATTGCATTACATCACAGTCACAACACACACACACAAAAACTACTGAAACCATGATCATAAAAGTTCTTTAATCTCTTGCACAGAGAATTTAAACCCTAGAGCTAAAGAAATAAATTCGTTATCGACATTAAATGCCATTCAACACAAAGCTGAGAATAAAAAAGGAGACGTAATTAATAAAAAAAATGGGAGAAAAGAGAATGAAGGACACGTAACGATTGGGTTATACAAATGTCAACGCTAAGTCCATTACATAAAGCCAAACCTCACCCATTTATTAACCTAACTGCCTAACCGTCTTGTCATCACCTTCCTTCTCTCAATTTCCCTTTATAGTATAAAACCTTGCTTCTATCTAAAGCAAACATATTTCACATTTTCTCGAGAATCAGAATACGATCATGAAGCTCGTCTGGTCACCGGAAACAGCATCCAACGCTTACATCCACACCGTTAGATCTGTAAGCATACTACAAATTAACGAAATGGTGCATTTTTTATTATTATTAATGTTTGTACATCATCTTCAATTTGACCTAAATTCTTTTTATCAAAGAATTCTTGAATTATATATGAATTACAATCCTATAGTTATTGCAATCTTTTATTTGCTGTTTAGAACGATATTTTCAGATATATATGATTATTGGTTAGTCGATCTTGATGTATATGGATTAGAATCATGATCTTATTTTAAAATTTGTATATATGTGCCTTTGAAGTGTAAAAGCTACAACGAATCGAGCGTGGCGGAGTTTTTGTCGGCAACGGCAGCGGGGTGGAACTCAAGGCTGATCGTCGAGACATGGTCACGTGGAGATCCGATCGCAACCAGTGTTGGACTCGCCGTCGCGGCCATACATACGTGTGGAAGACACGTGTGCATAGTTCCTGACGAGGAGTCGAGGTCGGAGTACGAGGCGGTGATGAAGGGAGCTGTAACGAGTGAATCCACGGAGGTTGTTGTCGGAGAATCGGAGGAGGACGTGGTGGAGAGAATCTCCGGCGTGGATTTCATGGTGGTGGATTCGAAACGCCGCGAGTTCGTGAAGGCGCTGGGATTAGCGAAAACGAGCAAAATGGGGGCCGTTTTGGTATGCAAAAACGCCACGCAGAAATCTATCCCTGGGTTTAAATGGCACGGTGTTTTGAAACGAGGCACACGTGTGGTGAGATCGGAGTTCTTACCCGTCGGGAGGGGATTAGATATCGCACACGTGGGAGCCAGTGCTGGTGGTGAGTTGAAGAAGCGTCCCAGCCGTTGGATTAAACATATAGATCCTCGATCTGGAGAGGAGCACTTGTTTAAGCGTTAGTAAACGTTTTTTTTCCATATATACCATAATCAAAACATGACATGTACTCATGATTACTATACTAGACCTTTTTGTTAAAGACAAAAATAACATATATAATTATTCAGATATGCGCCAAGAGAGTCTAAGACAAAGGCTTGCACTACCGTGTCCGGGGTTTGAATTATAAGTCATCATGCCAGAGAATCAACAATTACTATTTCTAATCACGCAATATACAACATATATACAGAAAAGATCTCGTCAAGTCAAGAAGTTTGATGAATGTGTGTTTCCAAATGTATAGCTTCCTTTTGCTTCGAGATTTGCTTCCCAAAAGATCTTATGTTAAAATAGACGAGAACAAACCCATGCCACCCTTAACGATTCTGATTTGGCAATAACAGTCTGTCAAACCATTGTGTAAACTCTTTTTTTTTTTTGTTTTGGACAATTGAGTTCACTCAACTGCTAAGATAACGGAAGGTAGTTGGGACTCAATTTTCACTCCCAAAAGAAGTGGGGGACTTGGTCGTACTGAGCTTCACGATTTAATAATGGACACTGAAACCATAAATTTGTGTAATCTCAGTTAAATACTCTAATGAATCATTGTGTTTTAAGGATCTATATAACAACGGTTAACTATATACATATATGTCCTGAAATAACATGTTCACCATTTAAACTAAAAAAAAAAAAAGACTTATTATGAGAAGAAGACAAATAATGAGGAGATTTTTAAGTTCTTTTAAAATTTAACACTGTTAAAATTTAGACCACCTCCATTGATGGGGTTCTTATTAATACTTTTAATATATTTTGATTGTTTAATTATTTTAAATAATTAAAGAAAAAGTTGAACCAATTAATTTAAAACATGTGGCATTTGAGATTATTAACTATTATAGTTGTGGTTTTTATTTAAGAGATTTAAGAGGTAGTTTTTGATTCTCTCTCATCATTTATTATTAATTTTTATTTTTTTTAATGTTAAGAACTTCAATTAAGAGCTCCTTTGGAGATACTCTTAACAGCCTAACTGGCGTTGAATCCAAGAAAGTTGATAAGTCTATATACTACAGTATTTGATTGGGATTAATAATTTGTTTTGTTTTTTTTTTTAAACTGGGGTTAATTTTGTTTCCCTTTGATCTCTAAATATTCATCTAAAGTTTTGAAAATAGTTCAATAATTTATAGTTTTTTTTTTGATAAAAATATTTTTTAGTTTTTGTGTGATTATTATATATATGTATATTTCATAAAGAAAAACACAAAGTATGTAAGATTAAAAAATGTAATGCATCTTACCCTCCAATCATAAATTTGATTCATACTTATTCTAATAGTCAAAACCACAACATTTTCATTTATTTACTTTGCAAATTATAACAATTTACTTTAATTTGAAGATTTTTATTTATTTTACACAGTAAACAATTTATTTTGTATAATTTTTATATATTTGTGAGAATTAAATTTTTTTTTGAATGGATATGTTTCCTTGTAACTATAGAAAAATCCTTTTAAATTAATTTTCATTATATGTTAAAAAAAAAAAATCAATGGTCAAGAGTAAATAAAAAAATAGCCCAGATAAAGAAAACATATCGATATGTAACGTTTTGTCTCGTCTAATATTTCTTCTGAAAAGTATTCGGATTTTTAACTCCTAATTTTCTGTTTAAAGTAAGAAAAAAACAAAAGAGAAGATACATTGAGTCACTGATACAGTGATACACGTTAGAAAACATGAACCAAACCATTTCTATATGGTACTATATGATTTCATATAAGGGAATACGTTACATAATTAAGATACAGTGATACACATTAGAGAACATGAACCAAACCATTTCAATATGGTATTATGTGATTTCATATAAGGGAATATATTACATAATTAAAGTTCTTTTAAAATTAAACACGGTTTTTGTGTGATTATATATTTCATAAAGAAAAATACAAAATATATAAGTTATAAAAATGCAATGCATCTTACGGAGCATAATAAATTATTATTCGTACTTATTCTAATAGTCAAAACCACATCATTTTCATTTATTTACTTTGCAAATTATAACAATGTACTTCAGTTTGAAGATTTTATGTATTTATTTTACACAGTCAACAATTTATTTTCTATAAATTTTATATATTTATGAGAATTAATTAGCTTAAAATTTTGGTTCAGACAGAAAGACATCATCTCTGAAAATTTTGCATCTCTTATCAGCTTGTATCTTTTGCATAAACAACAGACTCCATTTTCTCCGCTCTCTCTATCAGCGTCAACTCCATTTCTCTTCTCTCTCGATTTCAATTTTGAGTTAGGGAGCCGTTATATCATTCCAATCATCATGACGACACAATCATCATCCTCATCATCTGAACCAAGCGGGGACAGGGTGCAATATCCGGTGGAGCAAGCTGATGAGATGATAAGCCAACTCCCAGATCATCTATTGGAAAAGATCCTCGAAGAACTATCCACTCAAGAAGCTGTAAAGACAAGTGTCTTATCGAGTAGATGGGAGAATTTGTGGAAAAGGAGCCTGCATATGTCTGGACATGATAAAGATTATGGAAACTACACCGACGGAACATGTGCGTAGCGCTTCAGTTCGCTTTGCTGAATCTATAACCAAGGTTTCTTATTTTTTCTTTTTCTCAATCGTTTTGTTTTAGGATTCCATTATAATCATTTTATTTATGAAGATTTTATATTTTATAAGAATACACAAATAGGTCTAGGTCTACTTATAAACTGATGTTTGGATAGGTAATATATAGTACTTTTGAAGTTGGGGTAGAAGTAATATTCTACACATAACGTGAAATCAAAAGTAGTTGCATGTACTACAATATGAAAAATTGAAATTTAGATAGCCTGAAGCAAAAAAAGAGAGAGTATAGATAATCATATATCATGTAATAGATGACCAAAAAAAAAAAACTCTTAAAGACACTGTCTTATGTTTTTGAAGATATCATATAACGGGTTTTCACGTCAAAATTATAGGCTACAATTCTAATACAGTTTATAACTTCTATACAATTTTAATACATTCCATAGCCACTTTCAAATATCTTGATTATAAACTTTTGGAAATGTAAATAATTTTGGTGCGAATAACAGTTATCTATATAATAGAATATAAGTTAAATTTTTAGCGTGAAAAATCGTTATCTAAAACAATAGATCATAAGTTAGATTTTTGGCGTGAAAAACAGTTATAAGAAAGTGTAAGAAGTACTGTTTTATATGTTGGATTTTTTGAACTGGTTACCTCTTCCATTTATTCATCATAGAAAAAATCCTAAATTGTATTTTAGAGAATCTATACAGTAGTCACCTCTTGCGTTTACTCATCACAGAATAAACTCACACACATCTAGTATACTAAATTCTAATGATACTTCTGTCTTTAAATTAGTAGATTTAACTAGCTAATTAAGTAGCTATTGATAGTTGATAGATTGTTCACACACAAAAGTCAATTAGACATATCTAAATCATGCACAACACATCTTAACTTTTCCAAGAAAATCCAACATATAAATTTTTTTAGGATTTGCTTGACAACGTCTATTGCATATACGTATATGATTAATTATTAACATATAATTTATAACATTTTACAAGTTTTTTTAAGTTTCTAATAATTTTGTGTGTTTTCACTTTTCAGACTCTAAGCAATCATCTTGGCCACCTAGAGAGCTGCACAATCTGCCACACCCCATCACAATGTAGAGATGGTACACTTGGAAGATGGATCCAAACAGTGACTAGAGAGAAACAAACAAAAGAGCTCACATTGATGAACTATACTGGTTGCCTGGGACATTTCGATGGATACAATTCGCTCCAGTTGCCTCCAAGTGCATTCTTCCATCCGAGCCTCACATCACTGTCACTAACTCGACACAGCTTAATAGGGACATATGCCTTCAACAACTGCTGCAATCTTAAGACCTTAAAGCTTTTTAACATCATCACCAATGTAAGTGACTTGAACAGTGTTTTCGCAGCTTGCTCCTCCCTTGAGGTTCTTATATTGCATATCGCATCCCTAAGACCGCGTGGTGGGTTGAAGATCGAGAACAAGAATTTGGAGGTTTTGCAAATATCTTGTCCTAATAAGATTGATACAATGATCGTGAATGCACCTCATCTCGAGATTCTCGACATGAGATATATCTATTGTAGAAGACAGAGTTTCATCCTTGTTGCTCCCAAAATCCGGTTTAATAGAAACTATTGGGGTTGGTAGGAGTTTCCCTCACCTCAGCTTCAACATATCCAGTCTCGCTCAGGTACAACTACAAACTATTATTGCATTTGGATATTTTAAAAAATATCCAAACATATATAGTTTTACATGTTTGTTATATATATGAATCTTTTTTAGGAGAAGAAAAGCCTTTGGCTTGAGCTGATGGTGAGTCAGTTTCATAACATGAGACGAGCTGGATCTTTATCGGTGAATATCGACGTGAGGAATAATAAGAAGTTGAGATTTTGAAGGAAGTCATACTTGTGTGGGGTGAAGAAATGAAGGAGCTTGAAATCGTATTCAAGGTACATTCTATTTTAGGTTTTATTGGTGGTTAAATCATAATTGAATAAATTTCATCACCTTTTCACTCATATGTCATATGTTTATTTGTCTTATAGAACGATGGTGAATGTTCTACTAGTGGTAGAGCATATGGAAAATGGTGGAATGATGAAATGCCGTTTCCAGACGCTTACTTCTATGTTTCGACTGTACGGACGTATAATTTCAGTGGTTCCAGTGAAGAGGAATTTGCGTTTGCCTCACCTTTCGTGACGCAAGACACAGTGATGGATAAGTTGATGATAGAGACGTCAACGTATCCTCCAACGAAGAAGTTGATTACAGAAGCAAAAGTGGCCAAGCTAATGGAACTTCCTAAAGGTAACGATGATTTTACTATCGAATGTTTTTGATGATGAACTTTGGCCTGCTTCGAACCTATCCATTGGTACTTGTTCTGTGTTTCAATATTTGAGGATTTTTTATTTATTTGAGGATTTAAAGTGACAAAAACATCTGGATATTTGAGGTTTGATTTGGATATTATTTGAGTTTATCTTATGGCGTTTTTGTTTTGATCAATGCTTCTTCAAAAGGGATTATGTTATAATTGCAATACAAAACCAATTAGTGTAAACTACTTCAAAAGTTCATTGAAATCGTTTCCCACCAAAT
Source organism: Cardamine occulta (assembly GCA_028015245.1). NCBI lineage: Eukaryota > Viridiplantae > Streptophyta > Magnoliopsida > Brassicales > Brassicaceae > Cardamine > Cardamine occulta. The sequence goes on along the minus strand of CM051380.1, from coordinate 1,260,624 downwards.
TCAACAAATATATTTGTCCAAGAGCCCCAAAACTTGAGTGAACGTTAAGGTTTAAAAGATAGAGCTGATTCAAACAAAAGAGTTGGAGAATTTAGGGAAAATCATTCGTTTCTACATTTATAATAAGATCATATATATGAACTATTGAAGAAGATGAACCAACATATATGTAGCCAACAAAGCTAAATTATAATCGTCATCCAATAAAAGACACAATTTAATGACGATTTAGCCCTTCCGTGGGAGGACACTGCACTGCCTAAACTGAAACATCAATCTTCATGTTAGTAGATTTCTTCTTAAAATGCCACTTCCTCTGTTTTCTACGTATTGCTGTTTTACATAAGATGATGATGATCAAACTCATTTTCTTCAGAATTACTGAGAATCAAAGTCAGGTTTCGAAGGATATTCAAGTCCCTGCAGCTCCGGCATTCGCCTTAGATCTTCTTCTGTGTATCCTGGGATTAACCAGTATCTCTTATCCATTCCAAATACCTAAACAATGGATCCCCAACAATGCCATAAACGTGCGGGAGAAAAGAAAATAACTTTAACTTCGAAGCCATATATTCAGATGGAAGAAGAAGCCAATGACTTAACTAGCTAACCTGTTCAAAGTTTTTCTTTTTACCGAGGTCATACCGCCATTTTGTGCTTGTTTTCTTCTCATATGCCTGCTCACAAGTCACAACACAACACCAAGAAATTTTCATGAGAAAGAGACTTTCCTGGGATGCACTACGGAAAGCAAAGAACCTAAAGACCTAAAATTTCACTTTGAGCAAAGGAAAGCTTGAAGCTTTAGCAATGGGTTGCACCAAAAGTGTAAGGAGTTGAAAGATCCAAATTCTCATTTAAGCAAAAGAAAGCTCAAAGCTTTAGCCATGAGATGACCGAAACTTTCAAGATTCGTGTCACAAGAAAGAGTCTATGAATTACCTCTATCGTTGTGGTATTGCCAGCTACCAACGAAATGTGCATGATTAAGAAACCCATCACGCTCAAAGCAAATGCCAAGTTCAAAACTGTAGTATGATGAAACAAGGTGAGATTGATTGATGAAATGAAACCAAATACACTAAATACCATATACAGTATAAGGAAGTCCGAACATACCAAATGCGAGAAAAGTAGTAGCAAGAGTTCCTGGGGTTCCAGGTATTTCTTCATCACTAAAGAATGCAATGAAGTGCGGCATAAGAACCAAAGTCACAAGAGTCGTCTCTAAAAATGTGTAGAACTGCATTTGAACATTTAAAACACACACACAAAAGTTGTGACAAAAGAGGAACGGATTTACAAACTAAAGATTCTAATAAAAATAGCACTAAAGACAAAATTACCAAGAAAAGAAGAAAATACTTATAATTCAATGCTCCTACACAGTTAACAACCCAAACGCAATGGTGATCCATTTTCAACACACACCGACCACCTGCATTAAATCAACCTCACAACAATTCAGTTTCAACTATATATATGGTAAAGAAAGAAGAATCTAAGGTAACTTACAAACAGAACAATGATGACAACGGGAAGGTTTTAGTTGATTGCACTTTCTACAAAACCGAACTCTCGGGTTCGAAGAATCTGGCTGTAAACCGACAAACTCCAAACTGTTCAACGGATCAGATTCACCTCTTTCTTCATCAGTAGATGGTCTCCAATTAGGAGGCACAACACCAGGATCAGTAAAAACAACAGAGAAGTAGCTCCACAAAAGCATTGCCAGCTGCACCAAATTAAAACACATCCTTAAGCAAAATTCACAAAACCTCCATCTAAAAGAGATCAATACTTCACAACTAAAGCAACAAAAAGAGGAAAAAAACCAAACTTTGTTGATCGAATTGACTAAAAGAGTGAAGCTTTACCAATCAATGATCGAGAGATTGAATTGGTGAAGAGATTTTACTTACAAGGAAATGAAAGAGGATTAGGATAGTAAGAGCAACAAGAGAATCAAAGCCGCCTTGAGATAGAGCAGGTCCATAATTAGTCAAAACAACGGCGTAATAAGTAACACCGACAACACCAAGAACCAAAAGGATCATGATCGATCCAAGACCTCGTAAAGCTGTACAGAATTTGAATACGTTCCATGCCATTGCAGTACCAGATCTATGCATAGTCAAAGCAACAATCGATTAGGTGTTCGATCTCCTTCAGGGTTGATTTCTTGCTAATGGAGGCAGAGGAAAGACGCGTGGTCAAGACAAATAATTGTCAAGGCCAAGAAAATAAAGGATATGTTTTTGAGGAAAATTCAACGAGGTCTTAAGCAGCTTTCTAGGGTTTTTGATCTGGAACCAAAAATCAAAGGGGGTTTAAGGGAAAAACTGAGAGTGATAATTCACAGATGCAGAGACCTCGTGAACGAGGAATGGATTATGAAGACGATGAGAGGCCTGAAGAATGAGACTTTTTCTCCTGTATTTAATGACTCTCGAGTCAATCAGTCTTTCAGGAGCCTAAACTGTATGTTTTTTACTTTCACCGTTTTGGTAATTTTCCCGATTACAAGGTTAAGAGCCTTGCGCTCTACCAACTGAGCTAGACGGGCTTGTTGATAGTTAACCTCATTAATTATAAATAACCCACTAGTAGTGGCTGGCAAATCCTTTCTATTTTTGGGCTCCTGAACGAGTAGGCTCTATTGGGCCACAATTTGACAGATGTAGTTAAAGCTCATTAGACCCTGTAATAAGTTTGTTACTTGCTCTTCTTAGTCCAAAAGAGTAAAGAGGAATCGGAGCTACTGAAGATGGCTTTCATGGCGTCTTCACCGACCACTTGCTTGTACCGAATGAATCACCATATATGCCGGAGAAAACTTTGTTCCGGTTCCCGCCGTATTGTCGCCTCAATTCCAGAGACTTCAGATGACAAACATCCGAAGCAAATTGGTCGAAGGTACTCTTTCTCCTGCCTGAGACTCTCTGTTTATGATTGAACCAAGTAATTTGATTTTGAAATTTCTGTAAAAATTGGAAGAGAGATCATTCTTAGGAGCAGTGAAGTAGCTATGATCGGAGCTATATTCCAGCTCAGGTACGTTTTCTTCAACGAAAATCTACATTCCACGGCTCAGGTGTTGTGATGATTAGACAAAAACGATGATGATGATGAAATGGTTGTGATTGGTTTTAGTGGGAAAAAACCAGATTATCTAGGAGTACAAAAGAACGAGAGATTGGCTCTATGTCCTGCCACAAATAACTGTATCTCCACTTCTGAGAATATCAGTGATCGAGTGCATTATACTCCACCGTGGTAAATCAAGAGCTTTGTGTTTAGATTTTGGTCTTCTGCTTTGAAAAGATTTGATCAGCAAACACTTTTTCTTTACTTTTTTGATGAGCAGGAACTATAATGGAGGAAGAAAAACGCCTGTGGACAGACAAGTTGCAATGAAAGAGCTTCTCAATGCGGTAACAATCCTTAAACATCAAGGCCAATATCAAAATATGATTCTAATCGCCATTTTGAAATCTTTTGATCACCATTGATGGCAGATTAAGTCGACCAAACCTGACAAATTTACCCCTCGGATTGTGGAGAAGAAGGATGACTATGTTCATGTGGAATATGAAAGTCCAATCTTAGGGGTAAGTTTAGTAAGCTTTTCTTCTATCATCTCTCTCAACCAACATAGCTAAAAGATTTTGGACACAACCATTTGGTCTTTGACAGTTAGTAGATGATGTTGAATTCTTGTTCACTCCGGGGAAGAACTCAGTGGAATATCGATCTGCATCCCGTAAAGGGAACTTCGACTTTGATGTGAATAGAAAGCGAATAAAGGTAAGACCTTCAATGCTCAACTATTTCTGTTATTGCCACTGGCTTAATAGTTAATCTGCTGTAATTTTTTTTTTCCAATTTTTGTAGGCATTGCGACAAGAGCTGGAGAAGAAGGGATGGGAATCGGAGAACAACTTCTGAATCAGAAGCTAAAGAGATTCCAGATTTTCTTGTCTTAAAAATTTCTTAATGCAATGCACTATGTAAAAAGATCGCCATAAATGAGAAACAGTGTTTTAAGGATTTGAGTGACTCGTACATAAGGAAACGGTTTTGGAGAAACTTCAAACACGAGTCATGATTTTAACTGACGCATCAAACCCAACAGCAGTTCATACGAGTTCTACAGCTCAGGAAGCCTAATGTTGAAGTGAAAATAACGAGCCAGGATAAGGTTGGCTAAATGCACGAAAGGAGCTTAGTCTTTCCTCAGGTCAATGAGTTCGGTCTTGATACCATCGGCCTTAAGTATCATAATCTCAAGCTTGTCTCCCTGTTAATAAAACAATCCACAAAGCATTTGTCACAGACAAACATTTAAGGAAAATGAAGTAATTGTGCAATGTTGATATCAGGGATAGATTTAGTATAATATCTTCAAGTTAATGCAAGTGATATGAGCACATAGGCGAGCTTTTGGTGGCATGGTGACAAAAGAAGACACAAATAGGACAACTTACAGTGTAGATATCCCTCTCTGTGGCAGATGCAAAAACAGTTTTGACCAAGTCAACTGCTTCAGCCTCTGAAAGGGGTGTGATAGAATCCTACATGGTGGCAGAAGTCGAAAAAATATAAGCAACTGAGTGATTCATTTTTGCGCTTACAATGTGAAAAGCCAAAGTACAAATGAAGAATATCAACAAACCTGTGCAGGTAGTAGAAGAGGGCTTGGAGACTTGAGCTGGTTGTCAAGGAAAGGCATAATGAGAGTAGAACCAGAACCTTGAGCACTGTATCCAACCTTCTCATATGATCCAACAGCATCGTAGGTAAAGACACACCCTTTTCCTGAATATATTCCAGAATAAAAGATAACACAATGTACCTCTTCAATAGTCAAATCATAACGCAAAAAAAAAAGACGAGCATTTTACCTTCCGCGTCAAGCCCTCCTAGAACATTGAAAGCATAGTAGGGGAAAAACCGCTTGAAATAAAGCGTATTAGAGAGAAGCTGGGCCATTGCAGGACAGCTCATCTGCTTGTTATGCTGATGTTGATAGATCTGCAGGACACCAAACACAGAACAAAAAACATTCTTAGACAAGTATTTTTATCTTCATTAAAATATCTGATATATGCAAGGGAAGGAACAAATTTGATCAAACGACCACATGAAACCTCACCAAGTGTCTGGATTTGAGAACCTTCTGCAATGCTTTCACATCAGCCTGAAAGCCAGAGGAAGACAAGACAGCTTTGTCTGCTCTGGAAGATTAAAAGAAGATAACAATTTAAGAAGAGTCTTGCAAGTTACATAAGATGAAAACACATAAGAATTCTATCTATTTCCATACTAATGAATACTTTTGGTATATAAGATGCAACAACACAGTAACACTCTTTTGTAAGGTTACATAACTCAAGGAACTAAACACATTGTAAAAAAAAAGTTATAAGAACACAAATAAGCCAAGCAATAAACTGGATTACAGAATCCAAGGAATGATCAATGTTAAATCACAAAGTCTATACAAGAGCTACCATAGCACCAAACAAAGACACAATTGGTTTCATCCAGATCTACGAATTATTGATTGCAAAAGCCCAGAAATTTACAAAAACCCTAATAATCAACAACCAAAGCCCAAAATCGAACTATTGCCAGCATTCAATTACTTCCCCAAAGAATCAAAAGCTGGAATTTGAGACAAGGTACTCACAGTTTATGGATTTTTGAGTAATCGCGACTAAGAATACTGTAACCGGTAGACATCCGAGTATCGGCGGCGATAACGCAGTAATCCGATCCAGCGATGGCCACACATGTTCTGAAACAATACAATGATTAATACAGAGCAGTAAATCGCAACAAAAACGCTCAAATGACAAATCAGAATAAAAAAGACGACACTAGGCGAAGAAACCAGGTGAGTTGATTAAGGGTGACACGATCCGTACCCTCCATTGTTATCGTAAGGAGACCAGTTCGCGTGCTGCTTAGTCATGGCGGATTTGAAGGAGAAGCTTAGAGTTAGAGCTAGGGCTTAGAAGAATTGAAAAATGGCAGATGAGCTTTCCGGTTTGTTTTTTGATGTCAAGAAACTTTGGATCTTAGCTCTGGCTTTGTTAACAAGAAAAAGACGGGACCTAAAAACGATACCGTTTTAGACCTGGGAAATTACGGGCTGTAACGATATAATCTTGAGCTTTAATGGGCCTTCTTTGGGCTTTGAATTCCTGGTGAATTACTTTTTTTTCTTTTTTTTTGTTCACTTCTTCTTCTTCTTCTTCTTCGTTTTTTCTTTTGCAGTAGTTCTTCTTCTTCTTCTTCGTCTTCTTCTGTTTAGTCATAATCGTCTCCGTTTTATTGTAGAAACTTTACCCTAGATCAGTCTAGATCTAGCTGAAACCCTAATTTCACGTGACCTATTTAGTCTGATGTTGTTCTAGTAAATGATAGAGTCTTCTGTACAAATTTGTCTCGAGTATTAGTAAGTTCATTTGAAGGAGGGTTTTTCGAAAAAACCTTTCTTTATCTCTTCTCTCACTCTATTTCGTTCTCTCATTTTCTTTTTGTTAGTTTTACTGACTTAGCGCTACCAGTAAATCTTCACATTTGTAGTAGTTGGGAATTTAGGGTTTTTGGGTGTGTGTGAAAACAATGGAAGCACTTGTTGTTGATGCTGGCTCTAAGCTCCTGAAAGCAGGAGCAGCAATTCCTGACCAATCTCCTGCAATGATAATTCCATCTCAAATGAAACGAATGGTAGAGGATGGGTCTTCTTCAGCTGATAACCCCACCACTGTGTTTGAAGATGTCACTCTTGATCCTATTGAAAGGGGATTGATAAGAGATTGGGATGCTATGGAAGATCTGTTACGATATGTTGTTTACACTGGACTTGGATGGGAAGAGGGAAACGAAGGCAATATACTTTTCACAGATCCACTTTGTACTCCTAAGGTCCGTATCTCAACTTCCTCCTTTGCTTTCTTAATTGAAAAAGATAACTTAGATTTCTTTTGAAGTCGCTTTTGGATGATTTAAAGGATCCATTTTGTTTTTATAGTATCACAGTTAAGATAACAAAATGCTGCTGTTTTAACGTTTTGACCTGATTTGGCTCTGCAAATGTTTTGTTTGTGGGCAGGCTATTAGGGAACAATTGGTGCAGCTGATGTTTGAAACATTCAATGTCTCTGGGTTTTATGCATCAGAGCAAGCAGTGTTGTCCCTTTATGCTGTTGGACGCATCTCTGGTTGCACTGTTGATATTGGTCATGGGAAGATAGGTATAATACTGTCATGTGATTTATGTTACACGAGTTTTTGTTTCCTTTTACTAACCTTTTTTCATACTCTGAGACGGTTTGTTAAAACCAAATGTTTTTGTCCTCTTAAGTTGCAATAGATTGGAGGTTCCTTGTGTATGTGGCTGGGTGTGATCAGCGTGTTGTTATGTCTGATGTTTTAACTTCGTGATTCGATCTCACAGCTGTTGTTAACTCTTTTCCGGTGTACTCAGATATTGCGCCAGTTCTTGAAGGTGCTGTTCAACACATTGCCTCGAAACGGTTTGAGCTAGGGGGAACCGACCTAACAAAAATATTTGCCCAAGAGCTTGGAAAATCCAACCTGTCGATGAATCTCAGCATGTCGGATATTGAAAAACTGAAGGAGCAATATGCAAACTGTGCCGAGGACGAAATTGCTTATGCGAAAACCCAAAGCTGTGAAATGGAGCAGCATACTCTTCCTGATGGACAGGTTTGTGTGGCTACAAATCAAAGATTCTACATCTTGGGTTGCCTTATACATATATATAACAAAACCATTGCCTTATAGGTGATAAGCGTTGGGCGAGAGAGATACTCTGTTGGGGAATCTTTGTTTCAGCCATCAATATTGGGATTGGAGGAGCACGGAATCGTTGAGCAGCTTGTCCGGATTATCTCCACTGTCTCATCTGAGAACCATAGGCAACTCTTAGAGAACACTGTACTCTGTGGTGGCACAACCTCCATGACAGGTACAAAATTTGTGTGTGTTTGATAGTTTTTTGGATCATAAAACTGAAGGGTTTTGTGCAATGCTCATTGACAGGATTCGAAAGTAGATTTCAGAAAGAAGCAAACTTGTGCTCATCTGCTATTAGACCAACTTTGGTGAAACCGCCGGAATATATGCCAGAGAATTTGGGGATGTATTCAGCTTGGGTAGGAGGAGCCATACTAGCTAAAGTGGTGTTTCCACAGAATCAGCATGTTACTAAAGCAGATTATGACGAAACTGGACCATCAGTGGTTCACCGGAAATGTTTCTGAAACGTTGTAGTTTGTTGTAGCTGAGGATTTCATTTGCTTTTCCTGTGGTTTGAAGATTTGGAACAAATTAACACTTCTTTCAAATGTTCACTAGTATGTGTTTAGTTGTTTTCGTGCTTCTGAGCAGCTCTTGAACTTTATAAACGATTGTTGACAAATGCAAACGTTTTATAATCATAACAAGTACTGCAAGTCTGCGACCATAAGCCTTGAATCCGGTTGTATACAAAACGCAAACGTTATACAAATCTTATGAGTTCACTGTGGAAACAAACACAAAATGTCGAATTTCTCATCTGATTTGATATTTCTAGAAAAAGCATTTAATCGGTTACATTCTGTAGCTTTCTAAAGCGAGGAAACCGAAACCGGGTGGGTTTCTCACAGTTTAGCGAAAACCGGCCCTGACCTCTTCAAACGAGTACTCAACAATAATGTTTTCTTCATCCATTCTCTTCTCCAGCGCAGGAGTGAACGGCGTTGTTGTCTCTGTCATAGCGACTGAAGCTGCTGGAGTTGTTGGTACAGAGATGGGAGCAGCTCCTTCGTTTTCTTCCTTGGTTTTAGGTGTCAAGATTCTCTCATCTAAAGATGATGGCTTTGCTGTGTAAGCATCCTTGTGATCTTCTGGGGAATTCAAGATATTGGAAGTAACCGGTGAAAGAGGCTTCCTAAGCATTGGAGATCTCATAGCTTTTCCTGCAACCAAAACGTTCTTTAATCTGAGACGACCAGGAAGCTCTGAGTTTCTCCTCCCTACACATATTGACATAATTCTCTTAACATTTTGGTCTCTGTAAACCACACTCTTGTGTTGTTAGTATTATGTACCTGAAGGAGCTGGAAAAGTTGAATCTCTTCTACTAGTAGCGTTCTGGTCATGGTAATTAGTCCTTTTGCTATTGAGTGTTGCCTTCTCAGGCTTCAAGCTTTGATGAAGCATGGCACCACCAAGGGAGAGTTTTCTGTTCATGGCAGCAGTTACTGGAGTTCTCAGTGGTTTCTTTCCGCTTTTATTTGGGCTTGGTTTAGACCCATAAAGGGCTTCTTGTTCTGTTATGAGTTGTCCATGGAGTTTCTTCAGATCCTGAGATGAAGCAACAATGTCAAATTGCTTTTAAAACGACTATTAAAAACCAGTTTTCCTTACTCTCTGTCTCTGTTTTTCATGCTCTTTCTCTTCCAATAGAGTCTTGTACTGCTCAAGCATCGATAAAACTCGGACCTGAAATATTTTTAAGGGAACGTGGTTTTGTGTAGAGATGATGATTTGATAAATGTGTAGAGCAGAGTCATTGATCAGTAAAGACACTTACACCATCATATAAGAATTCATTTCCTCTTTCATCCTCCCTAGCAGTGACTTTGGTAGTCAAAGCCTCCACCATCCCTGCATCAGTATAGCAGGAGAAAACAATCATAATCCCGGTTTTTACATTATCAAGTTCTGAGTTGTGGGTTTTGTAATATAATCTAGAGAACAAGAATGTTACCAGGCTTTTTCCGCACGCTTCAATGAAAGATGAGCTCCCCTTCCAGCATTGTACCTATTATCATCCTGAGAAACCAATAATGTTTAGAATAAGAGTTGACGCAGAGAGAGAGCTTGAGATTAAAATGTCTTACGCGATTGTATTCTTCGAGCCATGACTCTTCTTCACATGCTGACATCCATTTCTCCACTTTTTCAAGAATCTCCTTCCTACTTGAAGCTTCCTCTTTAACCTTTGCAATCTCTGAATCAATTTGCTCTAACATCTGCTCAGGATCCTTGACACCTAAACGATGAGTGTGGAAACATATTATTACCTAGTGCTTATTATCGACCACATTTCAGCACTGTTAGATGTAAAATGAAGCTTTTTCCTAATAATGGTTTACCAGATTCTATAGCTTCAATTGAAAAGTCTTCTGATTTGAGATCTTCGGTGGCCATGTGCATCTTCCTTGATATTTCCTCAAGCTCAAACTTCTTTCTAAGTATCACCTCTTTGATCTTAGTTGTTTTAAGCTTGCTAAGCCTAATGACTTCATCGTCAACCTGTAAAACAAACCCACATTTTCAAAAGGATGCTCCCTATACTTTTATAAACAGATTGACTAACACTAGAGAGAGGAAACACAGCATGGTTTTTTCCTGTGGACTTACGCATTTAATGGAAGCAACAGAAAGAATGTTGGCCTCCGTAATTTCAGACTCAGGCACGGCGATGCTGCAGGTGACATTGTGAAATATCTTTTGCTCTTCAGCAGGAGTGTCCAGCAGATTCCAAAGCTCCAGCAGGGAGACTGCAAAATCTTGAAGCTGGAAAAACAGGTTATGAATGTCAGAAACCGCAAGCACGCAAAAACTTTTGCACTATATTTCAGAAAGATCTCGAATCCTAACCTTCTGCATTCGCTGTAACTTGACCTTTTGTAGATTTTCAATCATCATATCCAACTTATCAAGAGTACTTCTGCTCACATCTCTGGCGTTGAACTCAACTAGAGATGAGTGTATCCCTTTAATCATGTCCTTGAAGTCTTCACCAAGCACTGAGCACAACAAGTTAAGCGTTTTCAGCAGACTTTCTACCTCTTCCAATATTTTGCTCTACCGTTAGGAAAATATGTGCAAAGGATCTTGTAAGTCCCATATCTAGAAACCAAATTCGTTCAGAAAATTTTGAACACTATCATAAAAAAGTAAAACCAACCTTTTCATTCTTAAGTTCAGCTAATTGCCTACGCAATTCTTCCAACTTCTGAAGCGAAAGATCGGTCTCTTCTGCAGCAAACTTCTTCAGATAATCTGTTGAATTTCCAAGTTGAAATGACAACTTGAGTAACTGATCGATAACTTCTCTAAACTGATTCATTCTCTCAGTCTTCTTTTTGTGCAGACTCTCTAACTGAACATTAACGTTCTCAAGATCCTCTTTCAAGTTTTCACCCAACCTGCTGTTAGACTGTAAGAAAAGACACCAAGAAAAGGAAAAAGCATCAATATTTTCCATAACTCAGGCAGACAAAAAAACAAAATTTATCAAAATCTTTGTTTAACTACACTTTCATGAATTTCTTGTCCACCCATAGAAGAGCCAATGGCTGCAATTTCTGCTCTTCCAAGAGCAATTTCTTTCAGCAAATTCGCTTTAGACCGACTAGCCTCTTCGACTTTTCGCTTATAAACCGAGAGACACTCTTTCTCAATATCAGCCAAAGCAGCATCTTTTTCATCCTCAGTCTCTCCCATTTCATTCCATATTTCCTGATGTCAGAAATGGAAAATTCTACATCAAATTCTGTTTATCACGCAAAATTGGGCAACGAAGATGTGAATCTCTTTTAAGAAACAACCTGCAATTGGCGAAGCAACAATCCACATGTAGTCTCGATTCGCGAAAACTGCTCCGTTGAATTTCGCATCATTGTGATTAAATCTTTTTCTCGAAATCTGCAGACAAAAATTCCCAATTATCCTTCCGAGTATAAACATCATGAACCCTAAAATTTGTCACGCAGTAACTATTAACTGTGAAATCAGAGGATGCGAAACCAGTTTCGTACCATCAACGTCAACTATAAATTGTTTCGTAACTCTAATTCTCGATTATACAAAAACCAAACATTTCAGAAACATCGCGTCAATTAGGAAACAAATGCAGAAACGTTCTCTTGAGTTTTTCTCTGTATTGATCCGCAGAATTAGAAAAAAATAAATAAAAAAAAATCGCAATGACTACGGTCATGGAAAAGTTCAAGATCTTTAACATCTACAAGAGAAAAACGAGAAATAGAACCTACCTCGATCAAAGATCAGCGCCAATAAGAAGTTTTGGAGTTGGGGAAGAAATGATCAAAACTGGAGAGAGCAAAATTAGGGTTTATAAGTGTTGGGAATTAGAGGGTAACGGATGTAAAATCAAAATTTGAAGAGGGAGCGGGAGGAGGGTCCGTTACGATCCGGGGCTCACAGTATTGTTGAAGTGGCATGATCTGAGCCGTTGTATTAAAATCTTTTTTCCTTTTGTGCTTTCTCCTTTTCTTTTAACGGACCAGATTTCATAAGGGAGCAATAAAGTAGCCATGGGCTTATGGTTCGGTTTGTTCGGTTCGGTTCGGAATAAACCAAACAAATCGATTTCGGACACCGACCAAAATCAACCAACAAACCGATCGGATTGAATTCAAAATTAGAATCGGATCTCGGTTCGGTTCGGTTCGGAACCCAACATCCAATTAAAATACCGATTAAATTTTCCTTAACCAGTTTTCTAATTTCTAAATAAAAAATTCTAAACCCAAACCAAAACCCAAACCAAATCATCATATCTCATTTCGACACAATCTTATTTTCTTCTCAGCTCTCATTTTCGACACCCAACACGACGAAACCGTGTTCTTCAGCCGTGGATCCAATCTTCACAAATTCTCCTAAATTTCTTTTGATTTGACACGAGAAAAGGCAAGTCGAATCTCTTCTCCATTTGGATCTCAATATCTCTGCATCGTTTCTTAGTTCTAACCCTAATCAAAATTTTCATTTTTTTAAATTTGGGGGTTTTGAAAACTAATTTGTTTTAGGGGTTTTCTATGTCGTATTTAACAAAGATTAGTTATTAATTTCTAGTTTTCATGGTTTGATTTTGTTAATTTTAATTCTCGAAATTGAAACCCTAATCCAAAAAATTTTGATTTTCAGTTTGAGGTTTTTTTAATTCTAATTACTTATGTGGGTTAGAAATATGTTATTTAACACGGATTATGTTTTAGTTTCATGTTTCTGTGAGTAGATTTTTATGAATTTCAAATTGGAACTTTAAACCCTATTCGGAAATTTAGAAATTTCGAAAAGGGGTTTTGAATTCTAATTACGTAGTATGGTTTTAGATGTTTAGTAATTAGTATGCTTGATTTAACATGTATTTGATTTTTTAAAACCTTAGTATAACTCTGATTATTTTTCAAGTACTAATCAGATTGACTTTTTTTATTTGTAGATGGCTTCTTCTCCAGGCAGAGGTGAACCAGAACCTGATATTGACTCATCTGTTCAGCTTGGAAGCAAGAGGAAGACACGACCAAGTGATGCTGCTTTGCCACCGAAGCCTAAAAAATTTTATCCGAAACGAGCTAAGTGTTGTGAGCATTTCATTTAAAGGGCAGATGATCCAAGTAAGTTTAATTGTAAGCATTGTGGTCATGAGATATGTTGTGACTCTAAGTCATCTGGAACAAGTGCGATGAATGGCCACCTTAGTAGATGTAAGTTGGCTTTAGATTATGAGGGTAGAGAGAAACAGAAGATATTGGCTGGTGATAGTAGTGGCAAGATGAAGCTTGTTTTGTATGATCCTGATCGGTTTAGGAAATCAGTTAACAGGTTAGTTGTAGTCAATGAGTTGTCTTTCTCATTTGTTGAATCAGACGGGTGGAAAGAGTTTTGTTTTGATATGTTGCCTATGTACAAGACATTCTCTAGAAGAATATGTACTAGGGATATAGCTACAATGTATCTGGAAGAGAAGGCAGCATTGAAAGAGTTGTTTGGAGTTGAGAAGAAAAATGTTTCTCTCACCACAGATATATGGGTGTCGCCCACGACTTCCTACAATTACATGGCGGTGACAGGGCACTGGATTGATGAGGAATGGGAAATGCAGAAAAGGATCCTCTCCTTTAAGGTCATCACTGATCATAAAGGAGATACTATAGCAGGCCAGCTGATTGAGTGTGTAGAGGAGTGGGGTATTGAGAAGGTTTTCAGCATTATGGTTGATAATGCAAAGAACAATGAAAGGTTTTGAAGACTTTCATCAATTATCTGCGTGTGAGAGGACCACAAGTTTTAGTTCTAAATGGAGATCTGCTTCATATGCGTTGTTGTGCTCACATTCTCAACCTTATTGTGGGAGATGGTCTAAAAAAGCTAGGTCTAGTATAGTTGTTATTAGGAATGCATTTAAATATGTTAGGTCTTCTTTCACAAGGTTGATGTCTCTCCAGTTGCGGTGTGATACAGGTAAGGTCACTAGAGGTAGCTTACCTTTAGACGGTGTAACTAGATGGAATTCAACCTACCTAATGTTGACTGCTGCTATTAAACATATAGCTGATTTTGAAAGGATATTGAGTGAAGACAAGCTCTACTATGATTACTTCTTGGAGGAAGATGAGACGTCAAAGGTGAAACGATTTGGTCCACCAGAAGCTACTAGTTGGGAAGAAGTAGAGAGGTTAGTGAAGTTTCTAAAAATATTTTACCAGATTACATTAACATTCTCAGCTTCTCAATCAGTAACTTCTACACTTTGTTTCAATGAGATTATCTCCAAGTGTGGCAACAACAACGAAGGGGTAAGAGCTCAAGCAAGGATAATAAGGGATAAGTTTGAGAAGTACTGGGATGGATTTGATAATATGAATCCTCTTGTGACTATTGCTAGTGTCTTCGATCCCAGGAACAAGCTTCAATTTGCTTCTCTTTGCTTTGATCAACTTTATGGAAAAGGTACAATAAAGAGTAGGCAACATAATAGTAACATTTGCAATATTATGAAGAAGCTTTATGATCAGTATAGTCTTAGGCTAAAAAAACCGTGTGAGATTGCTCCTTTCAATTCGTGATCTTAGAGTTATCAGACGATGAAGATGGTTCTGAAAGGATGGATTCAATATACAACAAGCTAACCAGCATAAGGAGTACTGAAGATATCTTTAATGAGTTAGACATCTATTTGGTAGAGAAAATTGAGATCCGAGCAGACAACAGTTTGGGTATGCCTTATAATGTTCTATCATGGTGGATGAAAAACACGTCCAAGTTTATTATCTTATCAGAAATGGCTAGAGATGTTCTAGCAATTCAAGTATCTTCAGTAGCTTCAGAGTCTGCATTTAGTACTAGTGGCCGAGTGTTGGATCCTTATAGGAGCTCTCTAACTTCTTATATGGTGGAGGTTTTGATTTGCACACAATAGTGGTTGCGATGTGCCTATAAATCTCAAGTCGAAGTTGCTAACTTGGTCCAAATATTAGAAAAAGTTAAGTTCCTTGAATCACTAGGTAAATAATAAGTAATATAACTTTGTGTCTTTGTTTCCTTCTCTTGGATATGTTGGTAACTTGCTGTATCTTTGTCTATGTTTTTGTAGATTCTCGGAATTCAATGGCAATCCCTCACTGATTTTTGTTCGTAGGGAAGATAACTATGTTCTCCTTTGTTTAGTACTTTAGTTTAATTTCAGAATTTCCTTATTTAGTCAATGTTTAATAGTTTATACATGTGTTTATTTTGACAAGTTGATGTCTGATGGTATTA
Source organism: Cardamine occulta (assembly GCA_028015245.1). Classification (NCBI taxonomy): domain Eukaryota; kingdom Viridiplantae; phylum Streptophyta; class Magnoliopsida; order Brassicales; family Brassicaceae; genus Cardamine; species Cardamine occulta. The sequence continues at coordinate 1,245,021 of CM051380.1, read as the reverse complement.
TTTTTTAACTTTTTTTCCTGGATCCAACCTTCACAGAGCTGCTGCTATTTTGTCTTTTTTTGGGTGCAGATTGCAGCGTGTAATAGACCTAACTCTACCATTAGGTGCTTGGGGAGGCTTACAAACTATTAATCTAACCATTTACCATCTTTGTTTTGTATTTTGTAATGAATACTTGTTGTGGGGTTTCAAACTACAAGTATTCATTACAAGTATCAATCCTTTTGTGTATTTCAATCTTTTTGTGTATGTATTTGGTTAGGTGTTATTCCCGGTTAGTTAAAGATCAATATTTTGGTTCATTTATGCTTGTAATCGGGTTAAAAAAACTGAACTAATATAAATGACAAATTTTTTTGGAACTGTTTAAATTAGCTAAAACCGAACCGAATAATAGGTAAACCGAACCGAACAAACCGATTTTTTTCGAGTCTATTTCGAATCAAATACACCATTTTGATTAAACCGGATAACTGATTATACCGAACCGAAAAATCCGTTTAAACCGATAGCCCAAACCTACAATAAAGCCTTGAAATTTGAAAACGGGCTGTTCAGATTTTTAAAAAAATATCATTGGCTCCATATTGGTCCTAAATAAAATAAAAATGGTGACCAGATAAACAATTTAAAAATATTTTTTAAAAGCACATAAAATATCAAATCTTCTCATATTATTAATACCTCATATTCTTTGGAGTTTACTCTTCTTAAGTCAATAAAATCTATTAAAATGATGACGTATGATCATTTTCTAGTTATATAACGATTTTGGACATGTGATAAACTGATAATCAATGCATGATAAGAGAATCTAGAGAGTAGAGCGTGTACAAAAATGACACTAATTTTGCAACCATCCAATGAGATCAAAATATTTCTTATTCGTATATTGTGTATGTCTTTGTATATGTGTTGTTTTCTTTTGCGATCATACCGAGATTTTAACATACATTTTCAATATCTGACATTAACTATCTTAATAACATTGAACATTCTTTAACGGATTAATATTCATCGTTAATTTGCACTAAACAGTACGTATGTTAACTGTTAGAGTTTTACATAAACATTCTAACATCACAAAATTTCGATGGAGTTTGGAATGTGATACAGTCAAAAGAGTGTGATCGTAACAGTGTTTTGATGAAAAGTAGAAAGTTTAAGGCGGTCACTGCTTCTATCAACCTCAGAAAATCGTTTTTTCTTAATAGTTTCAGCGCACAAGTGAGAAATGCTGAACAACAAAAGAAGAACCTAACCGAAGCTTTGTTCAAATTTTTGTCTTTATCCATTACTATGGCGATATCGGTCATCAGCGATAACATTACCAATTCCATTCCCCATCAATGCTAGAAAACAAGATATAAAGGGAAATTTTGTTTCCATCAACTCTAGAATAGGAATAAAAAAGATATCAGCTTCCAAAATAAGACTAATAATCAAGACCACACCACATATACCTCCCACTATGACCCCAACGTGAGTGTGATCGTTAGAAGTGTGGTAAATCATTTTGTCAAGGATAGCGAATGATAGTTTATTTAATTTTTGAATAAAAAGATGTTATGATTTGTGAAATGCGACCGTGGTTGTAAATTTTGAGAAACATATTTAGTTTTTACTTAAACCTAAACTTCATTCAACATTTCAATCACTAGACGTTTAGATGTTATAAAAAACTCAACATTGTTTTAAAAATTGACCATCTAGACGTTTAAGTGGCCAAGACCCACCCCCAACCCAAGGCATTAATTTTGGTCATATTATCATCAAAATTAAAGTCTTGATTAATATAAATGTAAATATAATTTTCAGTATTCCCTTTAATTGAAAAATATAAAATAAATCTGTATAATTTCGTTCACATTATTAATCACCACATCCATAATAATCGTACAAATCAAATTGTTTACGATGATGATTGGAAGTGGATAAAAAGAAGAGCTCAGACCAAGCTTGTCTGAATTTCTGGAAAAATAAAATAAAACCAAACTAAAATATGTGGAGAGAGAAAGAGAAGCCGAGCGGAGAGTGTAAAATAATGCCCCTCGGACTTATCAGTATTGTCATTTGTCAGACCGAGCCTCAGCTTCTTAAAAAGAAATTAATTAAAACAAAAGACACTGAAAATTACTCAAAAATCCTTCTTTTTCTGTCTCTCTCTCTTCGTCGTCGTCGTCGTCTTCTCCATCTCCTCTCTCTCTCTGCTACTTCTTCATCTTCCTGATGAATCCTCACAAAACCGAAGAAGATCTGTTCCACCATCACGACCTTGGCCCGACGGACATAATCGTTCAATCACAACCGTCCATTCACCACCACCACAATTCCGAAGACGATCCCGCGTTTTCTCTCCCGGAATTCGTACTCTTCCGGTCTTCTACTTCCGGAGATTCTCCTGGTCACTCCTCCGACGAACACGACGATGCGTCTCATCCCCGTGCCGGAATCCCCAAAATTGCTGATACCTCAAATTCTAGGGTTTCGAGTGAAGGAAGAGATGGGGCTTTTATCAGTCCCGAGCCTCATATCTCATCTCAGTTCTACACATTCAACGCAGATTCTCACTCTCTCATGATTCGCTGTCTCCGCGAAGGCCGTCTCGCTACTCCGGCGGAGATCCGCGTCGCAACGCCGAGGTCCGTCCTCAAGTCATGGCGCTCCGTTTGGAAGGATCGAAACGAGGAAACGGCTTACCTCACTGCCTGGAAACGGATCCAGGATAAGCTCATGTCCCGCCTCGATCCAGCCACCGGTAACGAATTTCTCTGTTTCAAGAATAATTCTCAGCAATTCGTTTCTCACATTAACCAGTGGCAAGATATAGTCATGGGATTTCACGGCGATGGTGATTTGAAACACCTAGGGCCTAAAGAGACTATTGAGAGAATTAAGCAAGTTTGGACTGTGGGTGCTAAGCTCTATGGAATTCCCGAGAGCTTTATTAGGGTTTGTGTAGCGGCATGTCCTATTTGCAATGCTGACTCTGGTTCTGGTTCTGGTTCGAGGAACAAACGACGTCGGTTTGAGTATACAGAGTCTTTTGATGTGCCTGCCAAGGATGTTCCCGATAGGTTGCAACAATTGGCTGCTAAGCATAAGGTTGTGCTCTGCATTAGGCAGAAGTATATTAGGTATAAGCCATTTATGGCAGAGGTGAAGGATTATGCTTGTCATAGAGCTGGAGAGCCTGCCTCTAAGAAATCTAGGATTTTGAAGAGGGAGCCTTATCAGTCGAAGAGATGTGGTTGTGGTTTTAGGATTAGAGCTATTGTGCCAATTGCTAACTACAATGAAAAGGACAAAACTTTTGTATATCAGGAAGAAGGAACAGCTGTTTTTAAGCTATACGCTGTCCATTCAGGACATGAGCCTGGGGCAATGGATGGAAATGCGAGAATCATGCATCGGGTTGTTGGCCATAAGGTTTTTTTGATGGATCAAGAGACGGTCTACGGAGTGAGGGAAGACTTAGAAACTGAAGGGCTTGGATTGATTGGGAAGGATGATGGTGGAGATATTCATTTTTCTGTCTTGCAGCAAGTGCAGGAACTAAGGAGTGAACTTGGCAATCTAGAAGGAAAGATTGGGAAGATTCCGCAAATGATGTTGGGTTCAGTGTCCAGAGAGTTGTTTGAGATGCTCAACAAGATCAGGAATATCGGTGATGAGAGTGTTAAGGGAACAACGGGTTTGCTTTCTGAAAAGACACACTCAGATGAAGTACTTGTTGGAGATAACGATCTAGCACATTGGAGTGACCATCACCACGAGCATTTATATGGAGATGGGAAGGATGCAGAACTTATTGAAGATGATGAGGACAGTTTTGGGAGGAGCCTTGATGACGTTGCTCCTTGGGAACAGATAAGGCCACCATCGGGTTGTAGAAGTTCAAAGGATCTCTTGTCTGAGACATGTAAGCCTGAGAAATGGTTAAAGTCCAATGACTTTGATGAGAAGAGCATTCTGAATTGTGAAGATTCTAAATTAACAAAACCGATGAGACACGATGAAGGTACAGTAACAGATGTAGGTTTAGTTGGTATACAAGTCGATAGCTTCTATCAAGAAAACTCCAAATGGTATGATTCTCCTTGTGGTTTGGATTCAAACACGGACTGTGAAGACAATGGATTCAGACATGGGGAGATTTTGTAGAAACATGGTAAGGTCCTTATTATAACCAATTTCTAACTCTCTTATTTCACACATCTTGTTATGCATATCCATTCCCAATTCATAACTGGGAATCAGATTGTATATTTATGTGTTCTATAACACGGTTTCAGGGATTATATTTGCTTGTATGTTTGTTGTAGGAGTTTCTTTGTTGTGTGTTTATGTAAAGTGAAACCCAGATTGTTTCTCTGCATATATAACATGGTTAATTTATTTAACTAAGATCTGTAACCTTTGAAGGTTTCTCACTTTTGATTATCCTAAAGTGGTAATATTTAGAATTAGCGCCCAAATCATTTGAATGTATTCTCTTTTGGTTTCAGAAATGACCTGAAACAGTCTCGTTCTTAATAATGTGGAACATTATCTGTAATTGTGTTCTTACAATCTTACTGAACAGTGAGCGACTTAATTAAAGGTGTCAATAAGGGCGTTAATTAGAGGTGAAACTTGATTTTGTTTGGTTGGAGAATAAGCGAGATTAGGATATGCGTTTTTAGACTTAATTTGTGCAAGATTATCATTTATTCATATTAAACCTTTTATAATTACACTAATTAGCCATCCTCTTTAACTTTTGTGCCGTTTTGGAAAATACACCATACCGGGAACAAGCTACGAATTTCCCGGCGGTCAACAGCTTAAAAACGCCGTGCTGTAAAATGTCGAAATTGGTATTTGAATTTCACTCAAATTACAAAGTGGCCCTCCAAGTCCATTGTCAACTGAAGGGCATTTCGGTCATGTAGCAAAATTTTCATTTCGATGCAGCAGAAAAATCAAACTACGACGCGATCTGAGGTTCGTCTCATCTATCTCTTTGCTCTGTACCCTGCAATTTCCTTTTGCAGCTGTTTGAGTCAGACTCGCTGACCCAACTCGGATCGGACTCAGAGCTCCGAGGCAATTCGGTCTAATTCCTGTCGTGGTTCCAGATCTGTCTAAGAGTTGAGTCGCTGAGCTCGCCGTGAAAATTGGGAATGGCTTCCTCGGAAGCTGATTCCCGATTGAGTCGAGTCGTAACGCCAGCTTTAGAGAAGATCGTCAAGAACGCGTCGTGGCGGAAACACTCGAAGCTCACTAACGAATGCAAAGCTGTTATCGAGCGGCTAAGTTCGCCGCAGAAATCATCACCTCCGTCGTCCTCTACTGCTGACTCCGAGCCTGATTCTTCTGTTCCCGGTCCACTTAACGACGGTGGTTCGGTAGAGTACTCACTCGCCGATTCTGTATTCATCTTCAGCCCTCTGATCAATGCATGTGGCACTGGCCTCGCGAAGATCGTCGAACTTGCTATTGACTGCATTCAGAAACTTATCGCGCATGGCTACATTCGTGGTGAATCGGACCCCGCCGGTGGAACCGAGTCACTTCTTCTTTTTAAATTGATCGAGTCCGTTTGTAAATGCCATGATTTGGGAGACGAATCTATTGAATTACCTGTGTTAAAGACTCTGTTATCTGCTATTAACTCCATCTCGCTGAGGATCCATGGCGATTGCTTGCTCCTGATTGTACGTACTTGCTACGACATTTACTTGGGAAGCAAAAACGTGGTGAATCAGACGACTGCCAAGGCTTCGCTGATCCAGATTCTGGTGATTGTGTTCCGGAGGATGGAGGCGGATTCGTCAACGGTCCCAATTCAGCCGATCGTAGTGGCTGAGCTCATGCAGCCGATTGAAAAATCAGATGCGGATGGGACGATGACGCAGTTTGTTCAAGGTTTCATCACCAAAATCGTGCAGGATATCGACGGCGTGTTGAATCCGACAATGCGAGGATCAGGAAGCCAAGATGCGGCATTAGGGACTAGCACAGTGGAGACTACGAATCCGACGGATTTGTTGGACTCCACTGATAAAGACATGTTGGACGCTAAGTACTGGGAGATCAGTATGTATAAGTCGGCTTTAGAGGGAAGGAAGGGGGAGCTAGCAGATGGTGAAGCTGAGAGAGATGATGATTTAGAAGTTCAGATAGAGAATAAGCTTCGGAGAGATGCCTACTTGGTTTTTAGAGCGCTTTGTAAGCTCTCCATGAAATCGTCTGCAAAGGAGTCTTCGACAGATCCGCAGTCGATGAGAGGGAAGATTCTCGCTCTTGAGCTGTTGAAGATCTTGTTGGAAAATGCTGGAGCTGTCTTTAGAACAAGCGAGAGGTATGTTCCTGTAACTAAAATGTTTGCATACGTCAGTTGCTTTTGTTTGAGAATGTAAGGGAGAATTCACGGTATGAAGAGAAGTCAGATTTTTATTCTACTGATGATTTGCCATCTCTTCTGAACAGGTTTTTAGGTGCTATCAAACAGTATTTGTGTTTGTCGTTGTTGAAGAATAGCCCTTCTACTCTTATGATTATCTTCCAGCTTTCTTGCTCTATATTCATCAGTTTGGTTGCAAGATTCCGGGATGGATTAAAGGCTGAAATTGGAGTTTTTTTCCCAATGATTGTTCTTAGAGTCATGGAGAATGTAGCTCAACCTAATTTTCAACAGAAGATGATTGTTCTTCGGTTTCTTGACAAGCTTTGTTTGGATTCACAAATCCTAGTTGATATATTCTTGAACTACGATTGTGATGTCAATTCATCAAATATTTTTGAGAGGTATGTTACGTTCCTTGATGCTTTGCTGTTCAGAGTTAAGTTTTGATGAGGTGGAAGTTCTTTGCTTAATTTATGTATCCTCTGTATGTTCACGTTTAGGATGGTCAATGGTCTCCTTAAAACGGCTCAAGGGGCACCTCCTGGTACAGCTACAACGTTGTTGCCACCTCAGGAGGCAGCTATGAAACTTGAAGCCATGAAATGCTTAGTAGCCATATTGAAATCGATGGGAGATTGGTTGAACAAGCAGTTGCGCCTGCCAGTTTCTAATTCGTTGAATAAATCTGAAGCACTTGAGATCGATCTGGGATCTGGAAGTCCTCAGTTGGCAAATGGAAATGCTGATGAGTCTGCTGACGGAACAGATACCTATTCTGAATCTTCAGGAGGTACATCTGATGCTCTGGCTATCGAGCAGCGCCGGGCTTACAAACTCGAACTTCAGGTAAGAACGTAAATATGTTTGGGTATTAGGAAAAATATTGAGAAGAGTGACATTCTATTATTGATCTGTGGTCGTTAATTCTAATTTAAATGTTTGTCCCAGGAAGGTATTTCTCTTTTTAATCGAAAGCCAACAAAAGGCATTGAGTTTCTCATCAACGCGGGTAAGGTGGGTGACTCTCCTGAAGAGATAGCAGCTTTTCTCAAAGATGCGTCAGGGTTAAATAAAAGTTTGATAGGTGATTATCTTGGAGAAAGAGAAGAGTTACCTCTTAAGGTGATGCATGCATATGTGGATTCTTTTGATTTCCAAGGAATGGAATTTGACGAGGCAATTAGAACCTTTCTTGAAGGTTTTAGGCTGCCAGGAGAAGCACAAAAGATTGACCGAATCATGGAAAAGTTTGCTGAACGTTACTGCAAGTGTAATCCTAAGGTGTTTACTAGCGCAGACACAGCTTACGTTCTTGCATATTCTGTGATCATGCTCAATACTGATGCCCACAACCCCATGGTGAAGAGCAAGGTTTGTTTCATTTATTGTCTAGGATAAACACAGTTATTGTGGAAGTTAGAGGTAGAATGTTGATGAAGTTCTTTATGCATTTTTTCTTTCTTTTGGAACATATGTAGATGTCTGCCGATGACTTTATCAGAAACAATCGTGGAATAGACGACGGAAAAGATTTACCCGCGGATTATATGAGATCGCTGTATGAAAGGATAACAAAGAAAGAGATAAAGATGAAAGAAGATGATTTACCTTTGCAACAGAAACAATACGCAAACTCAAACAGAATGCTTGGTTTGGATGGTATATTAAACATAGTTATTCGTAAGCAAGGGGGAGATTCATATGTGGAAACAAGTGATGATCTGATGAAGCATATGCAAGAGCAATTTAAGGAAAAAGCTCGCAAATCAGAGTAAGATCACTCACTCTTCCTTTCAGTAAATGTTGTTAACAACCTTTTCCATTATGACAACTATTTCTCTGTAACACAGTATTTATTTGAACTCAGAACTACTCTCCTAAACTGTTCCATCTTTTAGGTATCTTTGAGCTGATGCAGTATTTGAATTTACTTGAGTTTGCAGGTCAACCTACTATGCTGCAACAGATGTGGTTATTCTCAGATTTATGATTGAGGCTTGTTGGGCTCCTATGCTTGCTGCATTCAGTGTGCCGCTAGACCAGAGTGATGATTTGATAGTGATCAACTTATGTCTTGAAGGCTTCCACCATGCAATCCATGCCACTTCTTTGATGTCAATGAAGACCCATAGAGATGCTTTTGTGACTTCACTAGCGAAGTTCACTTCACTTCACTCCCCAGCTGATATCAAGCAGAAAAATATTGAAGCCATTAAGGTTGGTATTCTACTTTAAGTTTTATGTGACTGTTGTTTTTTAATAGTTCCCCTCCCTCGTTGTACCAAAAAACAGGCTATGTGTCTTGAGTATCCTTTCTTTTTGTCGATAATATTTCCTTCCTGATCTCACTGTCGCCTTTTCCCCTGTAAAACTTGTCTGGATCCCAAATTAATATTGGTTGTTTTCCAGGCGATTCTCAGACTTGCTAATGAAGAGGGAAACTATTTGCAAGATGCCTGGGAGCATATACTAACTTGTGTTTCCCGTTTTGAGCAACTACATCTCTTGGGAGAAGGTGCTCCTCAAGATGCCACTTTTTTTGCTTCCAAACAAAATGAGTCAGAGAAATCGAAGCAACCTAAACAATATGTACTTCCTGTTCTGAAAAGGAAGGGACCTGGGAAAAGTCAGTCTGCAGCTACAGGTGTCTTGAGGGGTTCATATGACAGTATGAGTTTTGGCGGAAAAGGTTCTAGGAACATGAGAAAAGAACAGATGAGCAGCATAGTCTCAAATTTGAACTTGTTGGAGCAGGTTGGTGAAATGAATCAAATATTTGCACAGAGTCAGAAACTAAACAGTGAAGCTATAATAGACTTTGTTAAAGCTCTCTGCAAAGTTTCTATGGATGAGTTGCGGTCTCCTTCTAATCCACGCGTTTTTAGCCTCACGAAGATTGTTGAGATAGCGTAAGAACTCGGCTTCCTCTTTCTTCTCTCATATACTGCATATAAGAGACATACTCTGTTCTTAGCAACTTTAAGTGAGTAATCTGACATTTTCTGTTCGTAATTGGTGACAGGCATTATAACATGAACCGTATAAGGCTTGTTTGGTCAAGCATCTGGCAAGTGCTATCGGGTTTCTTTGTGACCATTGGATGCTCAGAGAATCTTTCTATTGCAATTTTTGCGATGGATTCTCTGCGGCAGTTGTCAATGAAATTCCTGAAACGGGAGGAGTTGGCTAATTACAACTTCCAGAATGAATTTATGACACCTTTTGTCATTGTTATGCGTAGAAGTAATGATGTTGAGATCAGGGAACTTATCATCCGATGTGTTTCTCAGATGGTATTGTCGCGTGTAAACAATGTTAAGTCGGGATGGAAAAGCATGTTCATGGTAGGCATTTATTATACTTCTCTGGTAACCACATTTACTCAAGAGGATTTACGCCTGTGTCCTCACAATGTGTTTTCTTCCTTTGCAGGTTTTTACCACAGCAGCATATGATGACCACAAAAATATTGTGTTTTTGTCCTTTGAGATTATCGAGAAGATTATCCGAGAATATTTCCCATACATCACTGAGACAGAAACCACCACGTTTACAGATTGTGTGAATTGTCTAGTTGCATTCACCAATAATAGATTTAGCAAGGATATCAGTCTCAGTTCCATAGCTTTCCTCCGGTATTGTGCAACAAAGCTTGCAGAAGGAGATCTTAAATCACCATCAATGAACAAAGACAAGGAAAAGATTCCTCAGTCATCTTTCCACACTGGAAAAACTGGGAAACAAGAGAACGGAGAAATTGTAAACAACAATAAACATCTATACTTTTGGTTCCCCTTACTATCAGGTATAAATTTAAACTAAATAGTTTCTACATTAGGCATTTTCAAACTACTTTTTTCGCATGTATTATCTTAGTTGAAGATCCTTATTCATGTGTTTCACCTTCCTATGTCTACTGTGCAGGCTTATCAGAGCTTAGTTTCGATCCAAGACCAGAAATCAGGAAAAGCGCACTACAAATTATGTTTGATACCTTACGCAACCATGGCCATTTATTTTCTCTACAGTTATGGGAAAAAGTATTCGAGTCTGTTTTATTTCCTATATTCGACTACGTAAGGCATTCTATTGATCCTTCTGGCGAAGAAGAAACTACTGACCAAGGAAGTTATGGTGGGGATGTGGATGAGCTAGATCATGATGCATGGCTCTATGAGACATGCACATTAGCACTACAGCTTGTAGTGGATCTCTTTGTCAAATTCTACACTACAGTCAATCCACTTCTAAAGAAAGTACTAATGCTTCTTGTAAGTTTCATAAAGAGACCTCACCAGAGCCTTGCAGGGATTGGTATTGCTGCGTTTGTTCGTCTGATGAGCGATGCTGATGGCCTATTCTCAGAGGAAAAGTGGTTAGAGGTAGTGTCATCTTTAAAAGAAGCGGCCAAGACAACTTGCCCAGATTTTTCTTATTTTCTTAGCGAAGAATATGTAGAGAGAAGCCAGAGAAATGCTCACAACATTCAGAACAGTAATGCTGAGTCTGCTGCTCCAATTGGCGCAGATGGTAATGAAGAGAGTCAGAGAACAGCAACCCGTCTTTACACTGCTATCTCTGATGCTAAATGCCGAGCCGCTGTTCAGCTTTTGTTGATTCAGGTTAGTTCCCCTCTAGCCTTTACGCATACATGTTATAGTAGTGTGTGTTCGTTCCTTCACATGAACCCACAACTTTAATTATTTTCAATCAAAAATTTCTTTGTAAATTGTTAACTCAAAGCCAAGCGCAAACGGAAGGAGAAAGTACTTGTGCGTTTGTTTTTTTGTTAACGATTTACAAACGAATTTTGTGAAAAGTGTCCTATTTCCAAAAAGGTAAAATAAAAAAATAAAAAATAACCGACATTTTTACATGTAAGCGCAAACAAAAAAATTTGCATTTTGAAATAATTGAGGCCTTAATTCATAACACACCAGTTGAATACAAACAATAGTAAAGGAAAAGCTTACTGATTGGGTATTAGTGTGTAGATCAAATTATTTGATTGTAATATTCCAGCTTCGTCTTTTAAGATGCAAATTTTTATTGTCGTAAAAATGTTTCTTTTTTTTCAGGCTGTGATGGAGATTTACAACATGTACAGAAGTCAGCTTTCAGCGAAGAACACATTAGTCCTCTTCGATGCATTGCACGGCGTAGCTTTACATGCTCACGGCATAAACAGTAACTCGATACTCCGTTCAAGACTACAAGAGCTAGGACCCATGACACAGATGCAAGATCCTCCACTACTTCGTCTGGAAAACGAGTCTTACCAAATCTGCCTCACATTCTTACAGAATCTCGTTACAGACAAAAATAAAGAAGCAGAAGAAAAAGAGGAAATAGAATCACTTCTAGTCAACGTCTGTCAAGAAGTTCTTAACTTCTACATTGAGACTTCTTCTTCATTTGGGAAAAAACAACAATCGGAATCATCTCGAACGAGTGAGTACCGATGGAGAATACCTCTGGGATCAGGAAAACGAAGGGAATTAGCTGCAAGAGCTCCTCTTATAGTTGCAACACTTCAAGCAATATGTACATTGGAAGAGGTATCATTTGAGAAGAACCTGAAATGTCTATTTCCACTACTGGCTAACTTGATTTGCAGCGAACACGGCTCTAACGAGGTTCAGATTTCTCTTGCTGACATGCTCGGGTTATCGGTTGGCCCAGTTTTACTCCAGTGGTGCTGATTTTTGCTCTTTGTTTTGGCTTTCGTCTTTCACCTTGGCTTGTGATGTTAATGCTTGCCTTTATAGAGTTGTCTGTTTAATTCATCGGTTCAATATACTCGTCTAGTAGACTTGATGGGCTTAAGTTCTCGTAGGCTCAATATATGCAGGCTTCTCTTTAAACACTTTTGCTGGCTTCCAGTGATACGACGACGTATTTTTCATATGTGATCAATATTGTATTAGTGGCGATTAATCAAATGGATTTATTTCTTTTCATCAATTTATCATATGGATTATAGTGCTACATATCGGGGAATCGATTACATCGTCTTAAGAGAGATTAAACAAATCCTTCCAAGAAACGATGAACATTAATGAGCAAGTAAATTACAATTACTGAACAAACAGAAGAGTCCAAATTAATAATGCTCTGTTATTCTCAATTTCTCTAAACGTCCAAAATAAAGAATAACACATGTTAGTTGAGTGATGACGATCATTGTGTATATATGTCCATAATGTAGCATGGCATGGGATCAGAGCCATATGCCCCCACCACTGGTGGGCTCTCTCAAACAATGACAAAACCTGAACTATTTGGGTCGGGTCGGGTAAGTGGGTGGGTGGGAACAGAGATGTATGGGAGTGATCACGCCCACACATCGTGGTTCTGCAGTGGGCCTGCACAAACTCTCTTCTTCCTAAGCGGTCAAAAACACATTCGCACATACTCACAAGCCACTTTAAACACACATAATTGAAGGATGTGTATGAAAGGATTTTATAGTTTGTAGGCTTGTAGCTACCATCACAAATTCATATTTGAGAGCAAAAAATGCATAGCAGTTAGTGGTTGTGGTTAAATGTGTAAATGTATATAACCACACAACAAATACAATTTGATTTTGAACTAATTAACCACAAATGACAAATGGATGAAAAAGGAGTATATTAGTATCACTTTTGACAAGTGTTGCCCAGAGTGTACTTGAGGGCGTTACTAGAAAGAGAACTGCTAAAATCACCAGCTTATAAATTCATATTCCAAAAAAAAAAAAAAAAAAAAAAAGAACACTTCACGCGTGTGTCAGGGGGGTCATTGCACGTGTAGGAACCTAGCGTTTGTTGTCTCCACTCTCCACCCCTTTTTTTGTCTTCTACAAGGTTTTCGTATTAATACTTAGGGATTAACATTTCAGTTATGCATGCACATATTTTAATTTTGGATAAAAAAACATGCACATATCTGTAGGTCTGATATCTGATACTACAGTTTACAGTGACAAAGATTAAAAATCGATAAATCAATGAATAGAGACCGAAAGAGAAGTCTTATTTTCTTGTACTAATTAAATAGCCAAAAGGGACTAATGTAAATTAGAAACTAGAAATAATGATAAAAAAATGGTAAATTATGAGTAGTTATATCCCACAAGACACGGTCTGACTCGTTATGTCTGTAATATGACTTGATTAGTGTATTTTGGGTCCCACTCCAATTTCCCATGACCGGTTCATGCACGCCCATTCAAAATTTGCCTCTTCTTCATTTTTTTTGTTTGTTCAACTCTTTGGCTTCCTTTAACATCAAACTTTAATTCATTGATTAGCTGCCAAAAGACCAAAGTAGTGGAACCCAATAGGCACGCTTTTGTGTTGTTTCCAAAACAGAACCCACCCCCTTCTGATTTTTTACCTTAAGCCACAACCTAAACCCTATAACTCCATCTCTCTCCTACTTCACTTCGCTTCCACTTTTCATTGATAGCTCACCTTCCAAGCCCTAGCTATATATGTATATATAACTCTATCTTTGTTTATTTTTCTCTCAATTTAGCGATTCAGGAGAGGAAATTAGGGTTTTTGGGAAAGAAATGGATGAGGTCTCTGGTTCTCTTCCACCGCATTTTCTGTCAAAAGATCTTCACCACTATCACCATGAAAACGCTGCACTAAAACGCGACCGAGTAGAAGACGAAGTTGACCTCAAGAAAGACCACTCCATTTCCTCCGGAAAAGACCAAGCCGCGACTCCCTCGGGAGAAGAGAATATCAAGAAGAAAAGGCCACGTGGCAGACCCGCTGGTTCCAAGAACAAACCCAAAGCACCGATCATAATCACTCGCGACTCCGCAAACGCTCTCAGATGCCACATTATGGAGATAAACAACGGCTGCGATGTAATGGAAAGCTTAGCCGTATTTACTAGAAGCCGTCAGTGTGGCGTCTGCGTCTTGACTGGAAACGGTTCCGTTACAAACGTCACCGTTAGACAACCTGGTGGACGCTGCGATTCTAAAGTCGTTAATTTTCAAGGACGGTTTGAGATTCTTTCTCTGTCGGGCTCGTTTCTTCCTCCACCGGCTCCACCAGCTGCGTCTAGTTTAACGGTTTACTTAGCCGGTAGTCAAGGTCAAGTGGTCGGAGGTAGTGTGGTGGGACCACTTATAGCTTCAGGTCCGGTGATGATTATGGCAGCTTCATTTGGAAACGCAGCTTACGAGAGGCTGCCATTAGAGGAAGAGGAGGAAACTGAACGAAAGTTAGATAGAAACGCGGCTGGTGCGGTTGGAACGCAAACGCAGAAGCAGTTAATGCTAGATGCGACGTCGTTTATACAAGGGTCGCCTTCGAATTTAATGAACTCTGTTTCGTTGCCAGGTGAAGCTTATTGGGGAACGCAACGGCCTTCTCTCTAAGATAATCCTTAATATTATTAACTTTCATTTCCTTCTTCTTTTTTCTCTTTTACTTTTTAAGTTTTCTAAAGATTTTCCTAGGTTTTGATTTTAGTACTGTTTGATCAATGCCTAAATGCTTTTTGGAAATTTTTGGTCGGACCGTTGCATTTTTGAATCGGATCAACAATGGATGTGTTGTTTGAATCGAAATGCAATGGTCTGGTCTTGGATTGATCTTATTATACGGTTAGGTTGGGCTTTTGCATGTGAATCTCCGTTGACTATATGTTTGTAATGAAATAGATTATTTCGAATGTTATTTTCATGCGTTTTTTAGAGGTTGAAATAAAAATGAACTGGCTTACTCAGTTAACTAATTGGTGGCAAATTTTGTTTTGTCTAAGGTAAATAGGTAATGAACCAATGTTGCTGAATAATTTTAATTAGGCAACTCTTCACACCTTCATGAAAGCTAGCTAGTACTTACAAACAAATAATTTGATGCCATTAAAGTTGTAATCTCCTTTGTGTTTCTTTTGATATGCTGCTTAAAAATCCTGACCGTGTTTAAATGTAAAGAAAATGAATTGGGCGTTCCAAGACTGGTATCATGACAACGGCAAGACTTGGGAACAAGGTGATAGCATTGGCAGGCGCTTTTCTTATGACCTTTTTTCCTCAGATACTTGTGCACAAACATTTACATTGTGTAAATATACATTACGTAATGGTTCTTTTCTTCTTTACACACAAGAGTCAATAATTTGTGTGCTTTTATAAAACGAAAATTTCTGATTGGTTAGGCTATGAAAAATTTGAAAATAAATAAAATAATTGCGCAACCCACGCGCATGAGGTGTGCGCGTCGTAATACAAGCGCGGAGATCGCTGGACTTAATTTGGGTCCATTTCACCAAAATCGATAATTGACTCGAGTGGGCCGAATTTAAACTCTCTAAAGCCCAATTAAACCAGGAAAAACGAGAAAGAAAAAGCCCTAAAATGGCCCTCCTTCGTTCATCTCTAAGTGGGTTCTCTCCCGCCGCTTTCTTCATCCTTACCAACCTCTTACTTCTGCCGGGAATCTGACGTCAGCATGCCTAGTCATCACTTCCGGAGCTCAATCGATCTTAGCCTCGTTGCAACGTTGGCCGCTTTGATTATCGACAGTGTGCCCACTATTATCATCACCGCCTCCTACTGATTTGTCATCTCTCTCGTTGTTCGACTTTGATTTCCCGATTGAGTTTTAGGATTGAAAGATGGCAGTTTTGAAAGGTTACGGCTTGATCTCTATTGACTCTGCCCTTCACTTTTCTCGTTCACATCAATTCGAGGGCTACAAGAGGTTTCTCTCTCTTTTATCAATGCTCATATCTATGACTCTTTGGAGTTTATCTTAGCCTATAATCTGATTAGTATGATAGTTTCTGAGACTGAATTTGGTTCGAATCGTTTTTTATGTTTTAGGGTAAATCATCAGCTATCTCTCTACTGCAAATTGCAATCTTTGTATCACCTAATGATTTGGAACTGAAAGTGTAAAAAATGATTACAACGTAACTAGTACAATGAATATACGGAATTGGTTGGTAAAAAAGCAATCATTTTTCTATCTCTGAGTAGAATCGGTTTTGTAGTTGTGTTGTTATCTGTAGATCAATTTTTTGGATTAGCGCGTTAGATGTTTAGAGTAATTGGTGTTTCTGAGACATAGTCTTATAATCTCTGAGTGGCCGAGTTATGTGAGTGTGTAAATTATACATTTTTACTCACACTTTGTCTTGCCTAAGCTTTGTGTTCATGTTGTGCTTTATTTGCTCACCACACAGAAGAAATGCAAAATGGGTCTCTCCAAAAGCAGCAGTTGTACCTAATTTCCATCTCCCAATGCGCAGTCTCGAGGATAAAAACAGGTCGATTTTGAGTTCTTTTCCACAGCTTCTTTTACCTTTGATGTTCAATATTGTTTTGTTCATGCTATAGTGTTCTATTGTTTTGTGGTTGCAGGACAAATACAGACGACATAAGGTCCCTTAGAGTAATCACAGCCATTAAGACACCATATCTACCTGATGGAAGATTCGACCTCGAAGCATATGATAACTTAGTCAACACACAGATAGAATATGGCGCTGAAGGTGTGATTGTTGGTGGTACAACTGGTGAAGGCCAATTGATGAGCTGGGATGAACACATAATGCTTATTGGCCATACCGTAAATTGTTTTGGCGGTTTAATCAAAGTCATTGGAAACACTGGAAGTAACTCGACTAGGGAAGCTATACATGCCACTGAGCAAGGATTCGCTGTGGGAATGCACGCAGCACTGCACATAAACCCATACTATGGAAAAACCTCCATTGAAGGCATGACTGCGCATTTTCAAACCGTTCTTCATATGGGACCGACAATCATATACAATGTTCCTGGTCGAACGAGTCAAGATATACCTCCCCAGGTTATATTTAAACTCTCTCGGAACCCTAATATGGCTGGGATTAAGGAATGTGTGGGTAATAACCGAGTTGAAGAGTATACTGAGAATGGAATTGTTGTGTGGAGTGGAAATGATGATCAGTGCCATGATTCTAGATGGGATCACGGGGCGACTGGAGTTATATCGGTTACTAGCAATCTAGTTCCGGGTTTGATGAAGAAGTTAATGTTTGAAGGTAGAAACTCGGCTTTGAACTCAAAGCTTCTACCTTTAATGGATTGGCTATTCCAAGAACCAAATCCGATTGGTGTCAACACTGCTTTGGCTCAGTTAGGAGTTGCGAGGCCAGTTTTTCGGTTACCGTATGTACCATTGCCTGTGTCCAAAAGGATCGAGTTCATTAAACTGGTGAAGGAAATCGGAAGGGAGCATTTTGTAGGAGAGAGAGATGCTCAGGTGCTTGATGATGATGATTTCATCTTAATCGGTCGATATTAGAATGTCTTCCTTGGAGATTTGCTCTGTTTATACTTCTCTATGTTTGTTATTTAGCTGATGAGAAACTCACAAATGGATCATAGAGTTGTTCTACTTGTTTTGATGTTTGGTCTGTTGCTTTTGGTGATGAATCTGATGGTTTTTAGCTTACTCTTTCTCTTCTCTTTGGATGATTGTGTTTTGTCTTTGCGTGTTTGGCTCTGTTATATGAAACGAATTGATGATTTTGTGTGAGGTTTGGTCGTCGGAAACATCGCTATCACGGATAGGCATCGGCATTAAGCAGCGAAAATTAATTGGGTACACAATTATTCTTTTTTTTTTCTAAATTCGTTGACATTGTCTTTTCGTCGTTGGTTGCGATTTGATTTATATCCAAAGGTGTGATTTTTTTTTCTGGTTGTCTTGAAAAATGAAAATGGATGCTAATACTTAGTACATAGATAAATTTAGCTCTCCACCAAAGGTTTTTATTTTAGTATCCAGAAGTCAGAAGAAGAAGATGAGAATAAACGTAATCAAGAAACAAGATTCACGAAGATCACTTAAAGGAAGGAGGTGGAACAGGGGAGAGTTTTGGATGAAGCAGAGAAAAGAGAGCATTGTTTTCTTGATGGAGAAGAAGAGCTTTCCTTTTAAGAGCCTCGTTTTCTCGTATGATGCTTTGATTCTCTACGAAAAGCTTAAAGTTTCTCGCCTCCATCTCCTTCTGCTCCCTCAATAATCTTCTCCTCCTGCCTCCAAAGAAAAAGAAAACAGAGTAGAGCTGTTAATTCAGAACGCTAAAACAGTGTTTGAAGAAAGCTTGATATATCTATGGAAGATGAAACAGAACCTTGTGAGATTACGGATACGAAGATGGGTTTGTGCCTTAGATCTCATCGTGGGTGGCTCTGAAAATGTCAGACACATCTACTTATGGAATGGCTCTGAGTAAACACAGTGGAAGAGTAAGGCTTTATATAGATGATCGATGGAGCTGTTGTCTTTTGAGATAGAGAGAGAAAGATGAAGAAAGAGAAGGCTTTTGAAGGTAATGATGGCAAAAGGATACTCATGATTATAGAGGGGGCCAAGGATGCATGGATTCAGGACACAGATGATGAAGAAGAAGACTAAAACATACTCTCTGTCTCTCTCACTCTCTCAGAGTCTCTGTTTCTTGTTCTTGATTGAATAGGTTTTGTACTAAATACTAATAGAGAAAACTCCGTAGAAGCAGTTGAGAGGTACATACCAAATAGACCACAACAAATAACAAATCATTCAATTTCATACTATAGAATGTAATAGAATTTGACTAAAAAAGTTATATTTCTCCGTAGCCCCATTGAAAAAAAAAACTCCTTTAATTTACTACCATATCCATACCAAAGGTCAAGGTCTTGGATTCGCGGTAGCACATTGGCATCTCGGGTTCAAACCCGATCTCCCTCACAAGGAGGGTCTAATTTTAAGGAAAAACCCTAGATTCCAAAGAGACGTACTTATATATCTAGTTCCTATATAAAATCTAATCATGTGATATGAATAGAGAAAAAAAAGAATATAATTGATGAGGCTGAGGACTATGGCCACTTTAAACTCTTACTCATTTCTTGTGTTGATATTTATTTGAGATGCAACCAAATATAAGAACAAACAAAGAAAGAAATTATAAAGAAGGGTGAAGAAACTAAAATTACTAAAGACTAAATTGCAAATAGGAGAAGGTAGTCAACATCCGAAATTATTATCATGCTTCAAAATGATCAAAGCTGTTATAATTCTAGCTATACCTATATTCTTTACTATTTATAGCCATTCTTAGAGTAGGCATTGTCTACCACAAACAAAGAAGTGAAGCTTTTTATTCCTCCCACAGATCAAACATTACAAGTCTCAAGAGCACAGAAGAAGTATCATAAATTGGAAAAGATTTACCATAGATAAATAGGTAATTTCTGGAATTGGTATAATGATGAGTTGTGATGCATAAGAGAGTGGTCCATAGCAAAATCACCACGCCCCTTCTTTACTGCAAGATGGTACCATATGTGAATCCCCAGCTAGGTTTAGCACCTCATGCGTCTCTAGCTATAATAAGTAAAAATTCAAATTTCAATCGCTTTGCTTGTCATCCTAAAATCATTAAAGACGTTATTAGCAATAGGCGGATGGACCGAGAATTCTATCAACTTATCACCTTACACTGCGCACCAGTCTCATCGGAAAAGACTATACGAAAACTAAGGAAACGTGTAAGAAACAAAACTAAGACACATTTAGAAAAAGGTTAAGAGCAGTTTACCGATAAAAGATTGTATAAAAGGGAATGTTGCTAAGTAGCTATGCTGTCTTCATCATCATCGTGTTCAGCTCCATGGTTTCGGTCCATCACATGATTAGAAGAGTTGTAATCTCTTGTCCGAAGATCCCTCCCTCTCTTTCTGAATTGAAGACAAAACTAGTTAAGTCAGAAACAAGTTGTCACAACCAGGCAATCAAGACAGTAGAAGAGCTGTACACAAGTGAAATACACAGAACAAACAGCACAAACCAGAAAATTTAACCAAAAAAAAACAAACAGCACAAGAGCTGTACACAAGTGAATACACAGAACAAACAGTATTTCCGTATGAGCATCACCGACGGAAACAATGCGATCACTAGAATATCTTTCGTCTTTTCCCACTCCACTACCGTCGACACCATATGTGTTCTCAAGTCTTTGGACGAGATAGAGAAAAGACGGGGAGTTTGAAATCCTCTTAACGGGTAAAAACGCCAGGCTATGTATTGTTCTGGTAGAGTTTGACGCGGGAATGGGAACATGGCCTATTGGGCTTTTCGAAAATATTAAATGGGCTAACTTTACGAGGCTTAGATTAGACTTTAAAGTGTCGGATCCGATATATATTTTAAAACTTAATTTGTGAGATAGAATCTCGTACAATTCAAGTAGATTGAAAGCACGAGTGCATTCTGCTAAATAAACACGTGTTCGTACTTAATACAAAAGTTTGGTGACAATAGACGAAGGCATAATTACAAATGCATGCTAATTGCTAAGCGAGTGATCATAATCTACACGCATCCTTTTTTTTCTTGTGGTCCTAAATCTACACGTATCTATAACACCCGTCTTCTCGCATGTTGTAGACCGTCGCATGCACCTATAATAAGAGTAGCATAGTACACAAAGATTTACCACAACAAAAGTAATATAATATAGACATTCAGTTTAGTTAATCATGCATGAGCAAAAACATGAGTGCAACAACATGGTTAGTCATATTGCTTATCTTTGCTATGCTCGTGTCTGAAAATCCGACGTTGTCTGTGGCAGAAGATCCGGTGGTGGTATAGTGTAAGAACCAATGCAAGCATGATCATATTTATGAAGTGGTCACAGATTACAAAAAGAAAGAAGAGTGCGAAGATAGATGCGATGCGTATCACTACATTGCGAAAATATTGGCCATGAAACGGGAAAAGACAAGCCGATGAGATGAGAATGATCAGAATGGCTTGCGGAATCTATGCGAGACAAGATGCAAGAAGTGGCAGGTATCCGACTTGGAACTTTGCGTAGAAGCTTGTATGCACGAGAGTTTTTACTCTTCTTCAATCAAAAACATGTTTCCTGTTAAATATAATCATCTAAGTGATATTAGTAATTAGTAGATGTTTGTGTAATAGACTTGAAAATAAAATAAAGTTCGACTGTTGCTAACCGTAAGATAAATTTGGATTGTGAATTATTTTTCGAAACGACTATATCCACAAGTAACTGTGGTTTGTGTGTTAAACTGTTAATTACTTAATTACATCTTGTTCACTAGTAGAACGAATAAAACGATTTAGTATTTAATTTTGATTCTATTCGATTTATGAGGGACGTGGATCCCACGGGACTCCCTCCCTCCACGTGGGATATTATCACAAGTCCAAGTTCCAACGGTCTTGATATTTTCAAAGTTACGAAACCCACGAATTTATAATACGACATCGCTTCGTCCAACAATAAGCGAGGTTACTTAACGTACTTGAGTTATTAAGTTATTAAAGATCTCAAAGTTTTCGACAGTACTACAAACTAACACACCCATAACAAAACACAATCATCGTAGTCTAAATTAACTAAACATATTAGCTTAAAACCTCATCCACTAATCCCAGTCTTAACAAACAGAATCACAAAACAAAGAAAGGAAACTCGTCGAAAAATTAAAAGAAGGGACTGGCAATTTGCGTAATTACGAGAACTTGTAAGGGTTTTTATAACAAATGGAAAATGGCGGCAAGAGTGACCAACACGGTGAACAACTCAGGAGAGTTCACGTGAAACGCCGCGTTTTTCGCATTGCTGTTTTCTGAACTTGTCGGCGAGTCTGATGGAGCTCCTTCCGGCGAATTATCCTCCGGAGGTGCAGGAGGAGAAGCTGCAGCGGGAGAAGGTGCTTCCGCTGGAGACTGTGACTTAGCCGGAGTTGGTGTCGGTGCCATCACTGCCTCCGGTGCTGGCGCCGGGGCCGGAGATGGAGATTTTCCAAAGAGCTCGGTGGGGAGTAGGACATTATCCACCGTGAAAATCACGACAGGTGTCTCATCGACCACCGTGTCGGCGAGTCTTGACGGAACAACGCCGGTATGGAGGGTAACTTCGTCGCCGGAAGTCGACGTCGTTAAATCGTATTTTCCGGCACCGTTAGTAGCTAATGTGGAGATAGCGTCTTTGTTAGTCTTCAATGAGCCTTTAGGTTTGTATTCAGCGAGGGCGTGATACTCTAGGAGCGAGACTACCTCAGCTTGCGTGAGCTTCGTCAGATCTGGTACACCTTCGGCTTTAAAAGCTTCATCGGACGGTGCAAAAACCGTCAAGCCTTTTTTGACGGTGGATTCGTAGGTTTTAAGTACACCGCTCGATACGAGCAAATTCGCAAAGGTTTTACAACCGGCTTTTTCGAGAAGTCCGGTGATGTTGTTAACTCCGCCGGCGGATGGAGTAGTGGCGGTTAGGATTCCGGGAGCGATGATCGGAGCGTCAATTTCGAGAACGGAGATGTTGTAAGGGATTTGTTTAACGGATTTCGAGTAGGAGGAATCGAGCTTTGATCCAGGAGCGGCGGAGCCAAAACCGACCTTGCCTCCTTTAAGATCGGTGACGTTGACGAATCCTAGGTTTGCGGGAGCGTTTCCGGTGGTTTGGTAAAGCGTGGTGGTGAGAGTGGTACCTTTAGAGAGCTGGTGGAGTTTTAAAGGATCGTAGTAATCGAGGAGGACGAGGAGGCTGAGAGCATTTTTGATGACGGAGAGTGGATGTTTTCCGGCCAGGGAAGACATAGCGGCATTGTTGAGGATAAGGACGGTGATGGTAGTGCGACTGTTGATTTCGTCGGCGAGCTTTGTTTGGGAAAGGTAGCTGTTGAATGAGGTATATTCCGGCGAATTAGAGAGGATTTGGGTGATATTATGGCCGGCGACGGTAGAAGCGACAGCGAGAAGAGATAGAGTGAAGGCGAGGAGAGAGAAAACTCGTGATGGCGCCATTGGGAGTTGGACGGTTGAGTGGAACTGTGGAGTGTGGAGAAGAGGAAACTGAGAAGACACAGAGAGATCGAGTTAAACAGAAGAAGGATACTAAAGAACTGGTTTAATGTTAACCATGGTTAAATTACTGAATTAACTATGGTTAAATTGAGAACACGTGCTTACTTGTACTATAAAGCCTGAAATCAGGAAAATGGGCTTTGGGCTTCTTTTATCAGGTTCATCTTCCAAAAGGATCCGTTATAATCATCATTTACTTTTTTGATGTCATCGTTACCATTTGTTAATGATTTCATGGTTACAACTTACAAAAGGTTACGGCTACGAGTTAACTACTAAATGTATTTAAACCTGAATTAAATTAAGATTTAGTTTTGAATTTATTTGTTGATGATGCTCACTATAGGATATTGAAATATCCAAATTTAGGAAAGGCATCCAGATTAAAAGGATTAAGACATCTTATTTGCAATCCATCCCTGTCTAACAATTTAATCGTTCGTAGATGTAGTCCTCTTTCTCCATTAGTTTTCCATAGACATAAATTAGAGTCGGTATCAATTTTAAATACTTGGTCGATAGGTGGTATTATCTTTTTTAAAATGGAAAGAAGGTTCTAATTGCTCGACAAATCACTGATAAATAAATAATTAATGACAACTAAATAAAAAAATTATCAAAACGAAAATCAGGATATTTTAGTATCGTATAAAATCTAAAAAAGGTTAATCAATAACCTGATTTAATCATTTTTGCCGTCAAAAAAAAAACCTGATTTAATCATTAATTTTAGTATCGTATAAAACTTTTTAACTAATCCTCTCCAAATCAATAACCGTTAATAATGGGCGGAGATGAGGCTTTATTCCTTAATTTAAGCCCACTCATAAGGCTAATAACACGTGTGAACACGTGTCACTCTTCAGCTTCACATGATTTTTAATGGGCCTGTCTTAAGCCCAAAATGCGTAAACTGGTCAAAAACAACGACGAAGACAAAAGCTCCGCCGCAGATTCTCAGATCGGATCTTTTTGAGAGAAAGAGATGCAGAGGGACGTGTCGAGCTTCAACACTTACAACTATGGTGATGCTCTGTATTGGGACGCACGTTACGTGCAAGACGCGCTATCCTTCGACTGGTACCAACGCTACTCTTCTCTCCGCCCTTTCGTCCGCAGCTTCGTCCCTACTTCTTCACGAGTCCTTATGGTTGGCTGTGGCAATTCCCGTAAATCTCGATCATCTCATCTCCCTCTTTGCAATTGCCATGGGTTTGAAGAACTCTTACCATTGATTGAATTTGACTTTAGAAGCTACCAAGATAATGTCTTCGTTCTTTGGTGCAGTGATGTCAGAGGATATGGTGAAGGACGGGTACGAGGACATTATGAATGTTGATATCTCTTCTGTGGCTATTGAGATGATGCAAACCAAATATGCATGTGTTCCTCAGCTCAAATGTACGTTTTTGTACATCTCCTATTTCAATTATAACTCGCTTTCAATAGGTAAAGTAAGAAGCTTTATAGTCACCTTTTAGCTACCCAACAGATATGCAAATGGATGTTAGAGATATGAGCTACTTTGCGGACGAGTCCTTTGACACTGTCATTGATAAAGGTATGTTTTTGTAGCCAATTACTCTGTTTTTTTTTGTTTCTCTGTTTGGTTTTCTTGTGGAAATCTAGAAGTGATATTTTGTTTTTGTTTTTTGTCAGGAACCCTTGATTCATTGATGGTAAGGAATCTCATCCTTTGTTTCTCGTATTCATGTCTCCATGTGTTTTTAAGTTTTCTTCTTTTGTGTGATACGATGGCTTCCAGTGTGGCAGTGATGCTCCTCTAAGTGCTTCGAGAATGTTGGGTGAAGTTAGCAGGTCACTAATATCATGGCTGCTCCTGGATCATCTCATATAGATGCCATTATTGGATTCTGTTTTAATTTAATTCCCTCTTCTGAACCAACAAAACTCTTGTCTTTCATTTGCAGGCTGATTAAATCTGGAGGGACCTACTTTTTGGTAATATACTTTCACTTGCTTTCCCTTTATGTTTGGAACTGTTCTAGTCCATCGTCATTGGAAACCTAAATATTGACATGTGTGTTTGGTAGATAACATATGGTGATCCCAAAGTGAGAATGCCTCATTTGACTCGTTCTGCGTACAACTGGAAGATCTCCTTGTATATAATACGTAAGCTTTCACTTTTTTTTGCTACAAAAACTTCTTGTGAGTTGTGTTCTTTGCTTCATTTCTTTGAGTTCTTGCAGCAAGACCAGGATTTAAAAAGGCAGGAAGTTGCAGCTCGTCAGAAAAATCGTGTCTGGAAGCTATAGCTGTGACAAGCGAGGGAATGTTGCCACATGATTATGTTCTGGAGGATCCTGATTCTCATTTTATATACATATGCATTAAGGAGGAGGAAGAAGTAGCTCATCTACCTTCATACCCATTAATGGAGGATGTTTTGTAGTGATTGATGATACATGTGGATGGCATTGAGGCTAAAACAATGCAAAATTGTGCATGTGTGTTTGTCTTCTTGATTCCCATATAGATCACCGTTCTATTGTTGTATTGTATGTGTCTTGTGATCTACCAGAATTGATAGGTCTGAGCCGGCTTTGTTCAATGAACTTATAATCTCTGTTATACGAACAGACATCTTACTTTATCTTCTTCATAGTTTCAACAGGAAAACTGTGAAATCATTTTGACCAAATAGAAATGTAAGCTTTACGTAGGAAGAAGATAGAAAAAAACTCAATTAGAGGATTTGGTCATATACTGAAGAAGGTAAAGTAAAGAGTTTAAAGAGTTATATATAGAACATCCTCTTAAAAGTATAATATTACACAAAATAAACCAACTGATAAAAAAGGGTATCATCACAATAACTTGAAAATATGCTCACCAATAATGATTCAAATGACATTGTAAAAGGGAATCAAATGACATATGTAATTGTTGATGAAATCAACAACCATGAAGCCATTAATTATAACTCTGCATTAGCTCAAGGAGTAGAGATTGGCAAACAAGAGAAGCAACAGTGTTTTAATCCATAACGTTGAAAGACCATCTTTTGGTTACAACGTTTGTGGCAGCTGGAGCATATAGGTCGAGTCATACGATTGTTGGGTAGAATATCAATCTTGCCAGGACCGGACGAATACGAACCAAACCTTGAGTGCATGTCTCTTCCAAGTAAACATTTAATATGTAGAGTCACACAACAATCCTCACACGTATAAAACCTTTTACATGGCTTTATTCTTGTTTCACATATCTCACACCAAATATGGTTGGCCTTACTTGTCTCTTCTCCATAAGAAAGGGTAAGGATGTGTTCATCATGCTTATACCTCACCTTTTGAGGTAAACTGGCACATTTGAAACACAAAGAAAATTCGCATTCTATGCAATTGAACGTTTCATCAGAATCAGAACCATAACGTAATCCCGAGTCATTGCAAATCGAACAGCTCCTACACTCTCCAGGTTCGGATGTTAGGAATAAAGGATGCACATGACTTTTATGGATCAATGGCTCATAAATCGTAGCACACTGTACGTGCAACGTGAAACTACATTCTCCACGGATACACTCGTAAAAGAAACCACTGCACACCTTAGAACAAGCTGAGCATGAAAAGAAATAAGGAGATTCCATTTGAAGAACAAGTGGATGTGGATGTATCGCATGATATACTCTACGAGAAAGATTCGCGCATGTTTCGTGGAGGATAAAACCACAATCTAGATATGAGTAGAAGTTACCGTAATAGATAGGCATGATGCACGCTTTACAAGTTCTGTATTCGTCATAAGCTCGATCAATGTTTTCATCAAGTTTAAGATGATGATTCTCATGACTAAAGTGGCGTATGATTCCATCACTTAACCTTACAAAAGGCTCAACTTCTTCTTCTTCTACCTCTTCTGGCTCTCCCTCAAGTTCTTGTCCATCCCACACATTTTTCCCCGTGGCACATCTTGAATAAGCAAAATAAGAGCAACCTTCCTTGTTGCAAATATATCCTCCATAATCATTGTTAATCTTTCTACGACAGATGTTACAAAACCAATCTCCCAAGGCAAAAGAAGATGTAAAAGAGATACGGTGGGGATGACGAGAAATCCGTATGAGCCATGGTAAATCGAGACATCTTTTATGGACTACAAAGTCACAAGCGGGACATATATAGATTGGACTTCTTGAATCGTCCAACGCACAAACGTTGCAGTTTGTGGAAACTTGTCTCGGAAACAAGGTGAGTGTATGCTCATGCCTCTTGGGATGCTCTATGGAGAAGAGAGGTTTATTATCCACGCAAGCTAGATTTATAGCAAAATCGCAACTTGGACAACAGAAACATATCCTTGAGTGGATCTTGACAAGATAAGCATTTTCTTGTACTTACATCATTGTCACACCCAACAAACATGAGAGTATGTTTTGGGTGAAGAGGGTGTTTGATTGGTGGACTCTTCTTGTAAGACTCTTCATGGCCATTCCCATAGCATTTCTTGCAGTAGACATAAATGATCTCTTCTACTTGAAGAAACTTGATGAAATTTTTGGTGTCAGCTTCGCATTTCTTCTCCTTGGGATCACCATGGATTTTCATTATGAGATGAAATTTTCCTTCTCTAAGTTCGACCACTGCTTCAACCCGGGGACAGTGGCGGACCGATGTGATAGTTAGTGGGGTCAGCTGACCCTACAAAAAAAAAAAACAATTCTGTGTATATAAATTTTTTTTGGGTTGAAAATCAATTTTGAACCCGTGAAACTTTATGTTTTTTTTAGCTCATTTACTTTTTGAACCCATTAATTTACTTTTAAAAAAATTTCAGCAATTACAAGACCCAAAATCCATTTTATTTTTGACCCCGGTAAAAAAAATTTCTGGGTCCGCCACTACCCGGGGACATATGGAAACAAGCTCCTTCTCCGAATCCATAGAGGTAGACGTATGTATTATGAAAGAATATTTGATGTGAATCAATGGGATTTGATCTGAGTAAATCTTACTGCCTCGCCTCTTTAATTATAAAGAAGGAACATCAAGATTTCAACGTTGTGGACACCTCACTAGCTATTCCTTAATTTTTTAAATAATTTTTTGGTCCACAGCCCATATTTTTATAAAGTTTATACTGACAGCTTAAGAGATTGTGTGGTAGTTCATGTTCTTGTAAGTTTTTTTTATTTTATCTGTTGGTATTACTAATAAATTCCGGTTTCAGACTTCCATAGTCTTATTTCCCAATCTCGATACAATATTTTTTTCTATGACCATAAATATTTAGGTATAAAGAAAACATAAATAGATATGAAGACAATTATGATGTATTTTCATCCTATCCTACAGAATATTAAAAACAGAAAAACAACTCAAAATGGGCAAATGATCGTAAAGATCAAGCTTGGTCTATGTTATTAACACATACCATTACAAAAGCAAAACTTGTGAAAACCTGGCCTTTAAGTGCATCTGATGTTTGACTTTCCGCAGTAAAACACACGTTTGTGATGTTGACCTTTGAGACTTTCCGCAGTAAAATTCAGTGAGTTGCTTTTATTGAAGGGATTAGGGATCTAATCCATTTTCATTCAGAGCCAAGCTTCAGCGTCTGATCCACCACCTTTGAGCTTAACTGTGCAAGCAATTTCAAACAAAAATAAGTTTTGTTTTCTTGAGAGTTTTTTTTTTTTTTTTTTGAAAATTCGTTTTCTTAAGAGTTCCAAGGAAAAATTAAGAATCTAAAGTAAAGAGCGCAAATGCGAACATGGTAACAAAACTTACAGCTGGATCGGTGAAGATGATCAACTGTTTATCTTCTGTGGAAACTAAGAGATTAGTGTTGTCTGTGTTCAGAGCCATTGCTGTTATATTCTGCCCTTCACCAAGCTTCAGCACATGGAATACCTACACAAGAATAATTTCTGGCTTGTTAGGCGAAAAATATCATACAACAACATCAAGATCCAAGAATATCTTGTGTTGTTTCACATAGATAAGTTTGAATAATAATTACCTGGAGAGTGTATAAGTTGAGGAAGCAAATTGAAGGAGATGGAATATTCAATCTGTCTATTTCCTTAGCTCTACTTGGTGAATCTTCTTCATCAATGTTGGAAGATGAGTTTACACCAATCACAATATTTTGGCTGTCCATGGATAGTTCCATGCAGCTTATGGTACAAGTGGGAGGAAGTCTCGCTTTGGAAACAACAACTCCGTTAATGGTGAACGTTCTGATATAATGTTCCAATCTACTCCAGACAACTATGACTCCTTCAGAAGAAATGCAAAGAGCATGGGCCTCAACGCCAACAAGCCGTCTTATAAGTCGACCTTTTCTTATGGAATGCAATAGAACATCTGATGACTCAGAGAACGAAACAACGATTCCTTGATCTGAGCTAACACAGCAACAAACTATTTCTCTTCGGTGGCCACGGAGCACTTGTATTGGCCCTTCAATGTAACACTTTTTGGCTTTGTTAGCCAAGGTGTTGCTTGTGGAGGAAGGCGTTCCAGAGGTTGTTGTCTGTTCAGACTCACTTGTCTCAGAAGTGAATCCTTTGTGAAATCTCCACAGTAAAACAGTTGTATCTCGTGAACCTGTCACAAGGAAGCTGTTGTCTGGAGACAGAGCCAGACATGTTACAGGGGCACAATGACCAAAAGCTGTTTCTAGTGTTTTCGCTCCATCCGATGAGACTAGCTTGATGCTATTATCCACATGTCCACCTAATCAACATTAATGGAATATTATCAATCACCAAACCTTCACAGAGATTAGAGCCTATAGAAATTGCTTACCAGTGATAATTTCTCCATCGCTTGTAATAGCAGTGACCGAGGAACTTCTGATTCCTGTTGAGCCAAATGCTTGGGCTTGGGGATATTCCCAATCACTCTTGAACATGCGTACCAACGTTCCGCCAGTAGAACTCGGCTTCCCTTGATGAAAGATGAAAGGAGTATTTTGGCCATCAGGAGTGTTTGGTTGCCACTTGTGCTGTGCAATATGTGCTGCAGGCACATTCATGTCAACAATCACAATAGTATCTGAAGAAGCCTTGATGGCTGCAGCAGGTAAGTTGCAGTGTTCTGGAGCTGGAACAGGATATGGTTTTATCTGTTTTGGATTTCGGAAGATGGTCTGAACAAGAGTTTAAAGTATTTGTCAAGTTTTAGAATGGTCAAATTTAGCACAGAGGAATACAAAATTTACATAAGCATTTACCTGCATATGAAGGACATCTTTCAAAGGCATTCTTTTGATGTGTGGCACAGTCAAAAGCTGAGAAGGCGTTTGTCCAAAATGAGTTATCTGGTTTTGAGTAGTGCGCTGTTTTACCTTCATCAAATATCCACAGGCAAGTTATAGAAATAGTGTAATACCAAAACTGAGCAACTCTTGTAGTACTACCAAAGATAACTTACTGGATCTGTGATCTTATCAAGATCAACAGTCCCCTCATAGGTAGTGTAGAAGAAAACATTATTTGCCAGTATAGCTTCCTTACCACATTGCTTATACCTAAATGAATATAAGTGATCAAATCAATCCAACTATCTTGCACAAGAAATTTTAACGTGTTGACAAGATGTCAGTTCAAGAAGAAAAACCTACCCGAAAATGAGATCAATCCATTCATGCAAATGTGCAGAGACATGCTCGCTCTCAAGAGCCATACGTTGTTTGTGTACAAAATCGATCGGGCTTTTGGCCCAAGGAGGAAGCTTTACAGAATCTGATGAGTGAAGAACAACATCAGAAAACATGGTTTCTAATTTACAGAGTAATATTTTGCATAGACAAGGAAAGGAACCAGAGATAAACTCATACCAAGCTTTTCGACCAAGTTCTCGTTGGTCAACACCTCAGGAAGGTAAAACAACTCTGGAACCTATAAGCAAAATGAGGGGGCATGAGTATAATGACTACGCTCTTCACTTGCAACGAAGAGAAAGATAATTAAAGATACTAGATTTGGTGCTTTTGAGAGGAACCAATTCTTACCAACTCGTTCACATTACTCATATCTTGGAGAACTCCTTTCCAAGTTGCTGCAATGTCTGAAAACATGCTTTTTGCACGATCCATCTTTCCACCTTGCTGTTGAATTGTGAGCGTTGTAAAAGGTTCGACTCGAGCTAGATAATGCAACACCTACCCACAAGAGATAACAAATTATAAACCATCATAAGTGCAAAACTCTATTCTCTTGCAAATCAAAAATACTAAATATTGTCTTTCTTTTATGGTTAAGAGGATAACAATTTCAGATATCATAGAGAAGATAACCTACTGTTCCAACACTTGAGTAATGTGAACCATAGTGGAATTTGGGGATGACTAGATCTTCGTAGCTCGAGTACTGTTCTTGAAATTTTTTCAGCCGCTCCGGGTTCACTGCACCAATTGGCTGAACATATACAAACCCACATTACAACAAATTTTCAAGATTAATGGACCACTATATGCAGGAATAGAGCCAAACTTCAAGTAATACCACCTTGGAAAGATCCCTGTAGTTGGATGGATTTGAAAGGTCCAGAAGTTCTGATGTATAGTCGCACAAAATCCATGGGAAAACAGGATACTGCAAAGATATACAAAATAGATAAAAATAACCCAAAAAATAAGATGATACTAAAACTTTCACTTAAGAAAAGCATTCTCACTAGAGCAAGATTTACCTGAGTGATGTCATTATAACTACGTCCAGCCAATGTGTTGAGCTGCATTAAGTACTCAAAATTGCTAATCTGCAGAAAATATTCAAAGTATCCACCTAGTGTTACTTCTCTGCCAGATGTTATTCAAGGAAAAAAAAATGAAATAGTATGATGACAATGAAGGATATTCTTTGGTTACCTCCCATCTAGCCCAGCGCTCCATTAACTGTGTTCTTCTCAAAAGTTGGTCTGACCTCTAAAAAAGAAACGATTTATGTAAGTTTTGCAGTACAGAGAATTGTTTTACTCAGCTTGATTCCTAGCTTTGACCCTGAACTAAAGCATAGGCAATACGGAGGACAAAAACACAAACCTGAGTTGCCAAGTAAATATTTTCCAAATGAGGAGGCCTTGCTTGAGCAATAGCCCAACAAGCATTGCTTCTTCCCTCAGTGTTCTAATGTGTTCATCAAAATTCAGGAAAATAATTGGTAAGAGGAGGCAGGGACTTGGAATTTCCAAGTTAAAGGAAAAAAAGAGAAAGTTTTTCAGATACCCCAAAATCAAAGAAGAAGTTTGAACGATCGACCATAAATAATTCCAGAGCACTATTCCTCAGTAGATATCTGTGAAAAAGAAATATTAACAAAGATATATTACATAATAAAACGGAGTAAATAGTTATCTAGAGACAACATTGATGATGAAACTTTACCGTCGGCTATAAATCAGATGAAGAGAAGACATCAGCCAACAACGATCTCTTTCTTGGTCTCTTGATTTTGAACTATTTGACTTACCATCCAAATGTTGTTCTTCTCTTTTGTCAACAATAAAATTTATTCTCTGTGTTGTAATCTGAGAAAAGCAGGGGGAAAAAAAAACCATTAGAAACAAGTAAATTCTCGTGCAAGGAGAAACATTTTTCAGCTCTAAGTAATATCTACAAAATCTGGTTAGTTATCCTCTGTTTTAGTTCTTGGTCATAAATACAATTATTCATTGGTCTCAGCTACTAGTTCAAAAAATAAATAGGTAATGTTAGTCGAACGTACTTGAAAGGTTCCTTTCACAACCCTTAGTGGTCGGACCATAGAAGAGGAAACTTCAAGAACAATCCTTTCATCAAGTTCCTTGTGAACTACTTCTTTAGAATTTTGAACCATATTCTGCTCACTCAAAGGTCGATAATCGCTAATTCCAGTATCCTCAACTGAGCCAGACATCCTCTTTTCATTTGCCCCTTTGTGTTCTCCAACATTGCTCTCTATTTCAAGATCATCAGCTACTCCATTTTCATCATCTTCATACATTATCTCCTTTGCTATTGCTTCAGCAACAAGAACAGGTACATTTGATGGAGAACCCAAGTTATCGTGATTATTCTTCAAGTCTGTCTGATTATCATAGTTTCCTGCTGCCTCAAGATGATCAGTACCAGAATAGTTTTGCCTTAAACACTGTCTCATCCTCGAAGAACTTTCCATAGAATCCAGTTTCCAGAAAACCTGCAAATGTGATGATGTTAAATCACTGGAAAAGTTCTCAACATGTTTTGAATTCAAACCAGAACAATGTAGCTTACGTGTTTGGTACTGCATAAATGGTCTTCAAAGGGTCCAAAGAAGCATCTCATCTCTACCAAGTAACGAACGAGTTTGCGCCAACCACGGATTCCAATGCCTAAGCGATTTCTTACTATTATATCATTTTGCATACGCCTGTCAATCTGGTGAAGGGTTGAATCATTAAATCTGGATTAGTGTCTATAATAATTCAAGAAAAAACAAAGTGTGACGAGGGCAGAGAGCAAACCTCAGATCTCTGCATGTTACGTGCTAAGGCAAAGCTGGCAACAAGTACAGCAATAAATTTGTAGGACAAAGCATTAAAATCTTTTCCATAAACTGATTTTGTATCCACTGGTTGGAGACATTCAATCCATGCTACTCCCATGGCTTCAGAGATATTCCATCTCTGTAAACGCTCCGTATCACTGATAGTCCTTCGCTGAGAAGATGTGGCCATTGCAACAGCACTAAGACCTCTCCCAGAACCAATCTTGGCATTCCGTTCAAGATCACGTGCAGCTGCCAGAGCTGCCGCTTTTGCAGCAGCCTTATCTCTTGGTCGACCTGGTGTGTCATCGTTTGGAGCCTCCAAGGGTTTCTGGAAGCTTGAAAAGGTCTGAAGTTTGGTACTCTTACGCTCAAGCAATGAAGAGTCTCGCCTAAGAGGTGGAGGCGCTGGAGGTGCCGGCGCTTCCCAACCAGCTGCTCCTGCAGCTATCATCGCCAATGCCATTGCAGAAGGAGGCGATGCAAAAGCAGCTGCCCACTCCGGAGAAATCATAGAGAGAGCCGCCTAGAATAAGACGTAACAACTTAATAACTCACAACAAACTTGAAATAAATCTTAAGAGGGAAAAAAGGTTATAATATCTAAGGGATGAAGCAACATTATTGGTTAGAAACTAAAAATAAATAGTGAGCATTTTCATGAAAAGTATGATACAACTACAGAGTTTGTGAACAGGCTTGTGGAACCTCAATGGGGAGTGCATCAGCAGCCAAAGCACGATCATCGACGACAAGCGGATTCAAACCATCACCAGTGGCAAGTTCATGAATGCCCGCCAAAAGAGGTCGCCATCTTCGGAGAATCGCAACAAATGGTGGTAGAATAGCCTCTAGATACTGCTTACGTAGTGGTTTTCTGTCTCTGCTGACAGCATTCCATACCTGCAACAGACTTGGAATCAGAAATTGAAAACCACAACATAAAACAGATTGAGCATTAAGTTCACAAGAAAAACTAGGGGTCCCAGTTCCACTGTGGTTCTCCCAAATCACCATGAAAATGTGAGACCAGACCATAATTAAGCATGGAACCGTATTTAGGGAAGAACTAACCTCAGAATACAAAACGCATGTAGTAACCAATACTCTCTGCCTCTTTGAATCAGATATTGGCATGTTTAGGACAGGAGATAGCACACTGGAGATTAAAAAAAATCATTTAGATGCCAAATATGCCCAGCATTCTAATTTTGTGATATAACCTTGAGTGAGCCACAAGTAT
Organism: Cardamine occulta; assembly: GCA_028015245.1. Taxonomy (NCBI): domain Eukaryota; kingdom Viridiplantae; phylum Streptophyta; class Magnoliopsida; order Brassicales; family Brassicaceae; genus Cardamine; species Cardamine occulta. Next base: position 1,210,009 of record CM051380.1, on the reverse strand, counting down.
ACTCAGGACACAACTGTATCAATGTAGATGGGTTTATAATTCGCAAAGCCACATAGGGAAAAGAAAAACAAAAGATGTTATTACATTACCTCCACAATAAAGCTGATGGTGATTGTCGCATAGACATCTGAGAACCAATATCTACTGAGGCAGAACTCCCTAAAGGGCACTGCAGTTTACCAGAAAAACCATCTTCAGAACTTAAATTTTTCATCAAGATACCATCTTCACCATGGTCTTCTTCCCTCAAAGACAAGAGCACCATTCGAAGCATGCATAAGAAAGGTTGATCACTATCTAGCAATTGATAAAGTGCTGCCATCCCTCCCATCCCAGTACCAGATGCTCCACCAACTCCTAGGCCACCTCCAAGTCCAGACTCATCTAGAAGCAAGGCTTGAAGCATGGACACTGATTTTTTAACCAAAGGAAGTTCGATCCAGCTTCCTTGAGCATCTTTTTGTAAAGCACATTTCCAAGAGTCCCAACCACTTCCACCACCACCAAAACAACTAGGTTTAGAAGGAAGTCCAACACCATACCACAAACGACTCCTGTACTTCCAACCTTCAGCCAAATCTGTGGTACAGCTTCCGTATGAAACAAAAGCGCACGAAACAGATTCATAGGGCTCAGCTGCAGCAGCAGCAGCAAGACGCTCCATTACTGCTGTAGAAATCTGGCCACTTGCATCGGCCATTGAAGCAAGTATCTGAAGAAAAATTAAAAGCAGGAAAATAGCAGAAGGTTAATACGATGAGCAGAATCATCTTTCTTAAATGATGTTATGTAAACAAAGAGAAGATAAGCCAATAACAAGGAGACATATTGATATATACCAAAAGAGTGGTTGAGAGTAATTTCCACTTACATCTAAATGGACCCCTCCTGAATCACTGGACACTGAAGCACGGCTACTAGAAACCTCTGATGATTCCCTGACCGTTGCCAACGTATGTGAACGGTTGTTTTGGGGATAAACAAGAGAAAGAGGAGATGGAGAAACATCAATAGCGCTTGCAGCAGAGTTTTGCTTGCTTTGTAGTCGCAAATGATCTTCAACAAGCATCAAAATCACAATTGTATTTTCCACCAGAAACACAGACATCTGAGCAGCATTTTCTACTCCAGCCTTTGCATCTTTTGGTGTTAGACTCTCTGCCGCAAAACCAGCAGATGCTGCAGCGATAACCTGAGTCTGTTTGGGGGGAAAATATAATTAATGTGTAGGTCAAACTATAACAAGATATGTGAAAACTATAGCTATTCTTGGAAAGAGGATGCGCAATACGGAAGGAAAAAGGAATCTCAAGTTTGTCCTCTTCATATACGGTAAGATAAAACAGGAGTTACCTGAGCTTGCAGTTCTCCGGCAGCAAAGTCTAGCAATCCACCCAGAAGCCTTCTTTTGAAAATTGGGAGTGATTCCTCACGCCTTTTCAAAAGCAAGAGAACAAAAAGTGTGAAAAAATTGTACAGAAGTACATGAGAAGAAGCAATACATTACAACAACAGTATTATGATCCACACAAAAGTTATTGCCCTTCCAAAGGAGAGCATAAAATGTGGCGTAGTAGTGCATGTAAATTACCTAATTCGTTTCTCCCCAGTGCTAGAACCACCAACAATAGAAAGCCATTCTGCACAATGAATTGTAGCCTCAATATCCTGTAAAAGAAATCAGATGTCGCCAGAAACATAAATAAAAACATGACTTAGCTTGAAAAAGGGTGTAATGGAATTAATCTGGTAAATTAAAAATTTACCTTCCAACCATCCTTGTGGCGCATGGAATGTTCCAACATAATGATCAAGAAGTTATGAATCAGATCTTCCACTTCAGCAGAACCCGGTGAAGCAGACTGTTTCCCTGCATCCTTCTATGTGTACTTACAATGGTCAGCATATTTAGAGAGCTTGCTGGTACGAAAATCATGGAGAACTTTAAAAAGTTTAGGGTTGGGATTATAATACCTCGTAGTTTGAGATCAAAATCTCCAAGATCCACTCAGGCCACTCTTCCATTTTTGTTAGACTTCTTCTATTTTCCGGATGGCTACAAGCCAAAAATAGAAGATCCTAACATAGAAAGAGTTCAGAAAGAGACATTTTAGTGAACATTGGACAAGTAGACGAAATAAAGTTTCAGACTACAACAACTGTCTAGAGAAGCAAAACCTTAAACAAGAGATCAACTATTATAGGGTTAAGACAATTCAAAGCACATTCACAAGTGCATATTTGGTCAGGCACAAAAGTATATTTTTTAAACTATGACATTTATACCTGAAGTGCTCGATTCTGTAGAGGCTTAGATGCAAATGGTAGAGAACGCAGGAGGATTAACAGAAGTTGAGGGTGTTCAAAGCGATGACCTGAATCATAAAGGTACAGGCCATCCTCAGTTGGTGAAGCATTAATCTGCAAGAAAGTATCCATGTTGCAATTAAAGCCAGCCATGCTTAAATACAGATGTAACAAATGAAAGATCAAAAATATGGCATACCGAAGCCCCAAGCAAAGTTGTGAAGACATTGTCGGTCATTAGTCTGTTTGGAGCTGCTTCAAAAGCTTTCAGCAGAGCAAATAGAAGCAATGCAACTTTATCATCAAACATTGTTCCACCACTTTCATGAAGCCCAATGCCCATGAAGTTACTCATGACATCAGATTTGCCACCAAGGGAAACTTTTAAATGCCCTTTTGAAATCAATGCACCAATCAATCTGACGATCCCAACCATGACACGATCTTTATCATCAACTTTGTTTATTGCATTATTATTGAATGGAGTTTCAGAAACAGAGGAATTGGAGATGGTAACTGAATCACTATCACATTTGACAGTCGCAGATCCATGCGCTTTTTCTTGTTGAACTGACTCTGTTTCCTTCAAAGATCCTACATGAGCATGGGACTCACCCTCATTATTTTGTGGAACTGAATCCAACTGCTTTGACAAACCAACCCCACTGTGTTGACTCTGTTCACTATGATAAGTCGGCACGCTTGTTCCACCCTTAGCTACAGAATCTGCGACGTTTTCATCACCAGTTTTAGCTTCTCTCGGTAACAGAACAAGAAGTGTTTCTATCCCACCGGATGTGATAAATGCCTCTGCAAATGTCTGAGCCTTTGCAGCATTTGGCTGTACAACCAACCTGAACATGAGATGCAATACTCTTGCAACCTAAATAGAGGTAACAATTGAACAATGTCAGAGCGAAAACATTAAAAGATATGACACATGTTTGACAATTATGAAGAGTCACTAAGTAACGTGTTACCTGATTTGGTTGTGGACTGTCAATTATGAAGCCAAGTAATCGATGGACATCAGAAATAGCAAACGAAGGAGACGCCGCTCCCATAAGAAGTTCAATAATCACCAAAAGTTCATCAACTAAGGCATTAACTTCCCCAACTTGACGAGCATGATCTAGAGAAGAAGTGTTCACAGAGTCTTTCTCTTGAATTGTCCAGTAACATCTCCTACATCCATCCAGAAGTATCTGAATAGCATCAGCATTCCTCATAGCTGTTGCTTCAGTGAAAACCATATCTTGAAGGGATGACAACAGCTTCTTTTGGAGTCTGTGATTGCACACACTCCATATCTTCAGATCCAATAATAATGCACTGAAAAGCTGCACCTTAAGAGCATGATTGATCTTTTGAGACTGGCCAAGTGAAACAATAGCAGCAACTAGTTCCTCATCTCCTACTGTATCGTGGCATGCAAGTGAGTGAAGAAGATGACCCAGAATTGTGGCCAGAATTTCAGGCCCCTGAGTACAAAACAACTCTTCATTGTTCCCAGGATGTTGAATAGCAAATGAGATGATTCTAAATATGGGTATAGCAAGAGAATATGTTGTCGAAGATGATGGAAGATTTCTAGAAACTGGCTCTAGACTATCTTTATGCACATTGCTTACGGTTAGAGGAAGCAAAGACATGGGTCCTCCATAAGATAAGGCCCAGAAGGACTCCACTGACTTCATTCTCGTTGCAACATGGACTTGTCCTATAACTTCAGCAGGTCGTCTTAAAGTGCCTTAATAAAAAAAAAATAAGACAGCAAATCAACTAGATGAGAGTCTGAAAACAAGCAATAAAACACATCATACTCACAATTATAAGAGAATAATCATAGGCACCTGCTGCTCCAGAAAAAGAAGCATCTGAACAAAACCGCCCACTTAGTAGACAAGGGTGGTAAAGTAAGTGAATGCATACTCCAAGATCTGCATCTAAAAGACTATTTTCCTCTGCCTCATTACGGACATGGTCATTTGTAGCTAACCATGGAAGACCTGCCCCATTGCCAAAACAAGGCAAAGCATCCCCACCTCTAGTTGCCAATCGTGTCATTTTGCCAGGACCAATTGGTTCTTTAAATATATAAACTGGTCCCATCTCAGCAAACAAAGCACACTGACGTCGACGACGTTGTTGACCAGCAGTTGTTGAAGGAGGATTTGAACCAATGCAACAGAAAGAAAGCGGCTTGGATATACGAGGATATTCAAACGGACAAGTTTCATACAAGGATCCATCGATATATAGCCGTAATTCACTATCTGAATTCCCTAAAAGTCCTTGATTGCAGCTATGTTCAAGGCCAATAAAGTACCAACACTGAGGCTTAAATGCATGAGTGAAATGCAGTGAAGTTTTACTTCCTTTCCCACTACCACTCTCAACTACCAAAAACTGTGCATAGAAATATGCTTCAATTCCCTGATTATCAGGAGTCAAAAAGCTGAACAGACGAGGCATATGAGCAGTACCTTCACCAGTGTGTACATTCGCAGCGGCTGTAGCAGACGTTTTTCCTGATTTGGCAGCGGACGCAGCAGCAATTGCAGCTGCCGCGGTTGAAGCATCTAATGTGTCAGCAAATGATTCAATATAAATCCAAGTTGCAAATGCATAGCCATTGGTAAAAGGACAACGACTTTCTCCAGGACCAAGTAAGCCTGAGCTTTCACCAACGAATTCGAAACTACACGCAGGTCCTCTTGATTCTTTTCCATTCATTGCCTTCTCCAAGGCATCCATCAATGGACTTGACCACACTGTTGGAAGAGACTTTTTAATAACATGAAGCCATCTATACAAATCATCAACACTAAGAGAGTGTCCAGCTAAATGTTGAATACAGTGAAACAAAACTGACGCATTCCATATCATAGAGGCGTCCTTGGATATTATCTCCTCTACTGATTGCAAGAGAACACTTAATAAACCCGCCATCGAACACATAGCTCTGTTTCTCAAGCAAGAACGTAAAATTGCTAGCAATCCTCGCACCATTCGAGTCCTTGGGGACATAAAATTGACATTGTCACCTGAACAAGGTAGGCAAGGAATAAGCTCGCCAACAACAATGGCAGCACGAGAGTTTAACATGACACTAGGAGGGTTACTATCTTCATCCTCTTCAAAGCTTTCTACGCCACCCATGGTCGCAAGAAGCGAATCAATGACAAGGAAAGCAGTGGTCTCTGAATCTTCTCCAGAACCAAAACTCTCAATACCGCTAACAATATTCTTCAGTTTTTCTAAGCTTTCAGGCTTACCCATGATAGCTGAATCAACTAAATGCAATAACTCTGGAGAAACATTTGGCAGTATAGCCTTTGGTTTAGGCCTCTGTGGGGACTGAACCAGAGGAAATCCAGATTCTTGATGGTAGAAAGCATCAAGACTCGTAGCTGAAAGGGACTTATCTTGATCTCCAAGAGAAACCTGATCAAAATGATCATCCTTGAGGACTGCATCAACTGAACTAATCCCTCGTAAATCTGCATCATCCATTCCTACCAGAGTATCTTCATCGGCAAGAAGACTAGACTTCCCAAAATCAAACCCATCTACTCTATTCTCTACGACGACATTAGGTATATGAGCAACATCAGAAGCTTTGGAGAGCCTCTTTTCTTTATCTTCTTCCATTTTATGAACTTATAGAGAACCTAACGTAACAGTCATTCACAGCATTTTCTCTTCCACCACCTGTTAAAACACATCCATAAAATGAATTACAGATTTAGCTCGTATAATTGACAAGTAATCGAAAATGAAAATAATATTTAACGCATACCAACTCTAATCTACTCATAGTAACAACGACTCCATGTAAATATTATGGTACACATGACAAAACAAACGCCATCACGTTGACGATTTCACGTCCGGGCTCAAGAAAAGCTTCAGAGAAATTAAACATGAGATCTGTGGCCCAGACATATGGATTAGTAAGATTTCAAAATTCATAAGAGTGCAATGCACGAAAATGTGAACATTCCCCATAAAGAAGTCGGAAAACGGGAAAATAAGTTTTTCAAGCAAACCAACGCCGAGACTAAATAGACGCACAGATCGGAGATAATGGTCGGAGAAAATTGAGATTATCGGGCTCACCTATATAGTCTTAATTCCCTTCCTTCCGGCGCCGTGACGAATACCTTGTAGAAGGAAAAGATCTAATCGCCGAGCAGCGATGATCAGAGAAAGACGAGTTTGGCGCGCGCGAGAAAGATGGACGAATGTTTGATTCAGCAATTTCATAAATCAGTTTTAAGAAATTAACCCAACAAACAAACAAATAAAAAGTAACGATGGTTACTAAAAAGTTTTTTCTTTTCCTACCCTTGAGAAACCAGTCAAATTGAAAATTCGTGTCGACGTCGTTTCCAAGCAAACAACTTCACACGCTCGCTTCTAGTTCTAGTATGTGTTTCGTTTAGTGATCATTCCGTCGGCATTAATTATTTAATATTATTAATAATTTTTTGTGTTTCATGAAGCGTGCCATTTGGCTTAGTCCTTTTTATGTATTTTTGGTGCCTCTCTCTCGCACATGCGCTTCTACGCAGCCTACACATACATCTACACATTCACAACCTATACATGCATGCATCCTACACATACATCTACACATTCACAACCTATACATACATCTATGCAGCCTACCCATATCTACATATTCACAACATATACATACTTTTATGCATAACATACACATCACCCTTATATACATACATACAAAGACTTGCCAAGCTTCTCTGTACACGGTCCCAAGGCTTTGTTTCCTTCACTCTCTGCAAAATTAATCAAAATCAATCATCATTACGTTTGTTTTTTTCCGCTTGTCAACTTTTTTTGGACATGCATATTGTTTATGTTACAACAATTTTCACTACCCATTCGTTCTATGCTTTTCATAAAAACTAAAAAAAAAAATCTACTTTCTCTTACACATAGCATCAAGATCTATCAGGACAACCATACATATAAATTTTGATCTCACATCAAGATATAGCAAGAAGACACCAAGATGCCAAGATATATTTACATACAAAAAACTCAAGAGGAATTAGAACAGAGTCTTTTTACTTTGTAAGATGGTCTTTATGTTTGTTTTCTCAGCTAAAGAGAAACATAGATAAGTTTGACTGCGTACTCAAGTGGAAGAAAATTTCAAAAAAAAACCTCAAGTGGAAGAACAGAAGAGAATATAAACAGTGTGTATTCAACATTTCAGCTACGAGAATATAAACAGTGTGTATTCAACATTTCAGCATTTGTAAAAAATAGACCGTCTTATCTGAGTACTTATAGAGTCATTATCTGAGTTCTGTTTCTGTAAAAAATATTATTATATTCAAACGTTCGAATATGTTACCGTTTCACAACGTAGATCAATACTCTCAAAATAAAAAAAATTTATTTTATTCATTTTTTATCATTCAAGTATTTTATATCTTTATTCTTAAGGATGTTTGAAATGCATCAACGATTATATTGGCTTCCACTGCTTTAACACTCTTCTATAATTGTCACTCTTGGTGATTTATATGTTGTCTAAAACTCCTCTTTCTTTTGTACGTCTCTCATCTTTAATACGAGTATTAATTCTATCAATAAAAAGTAAATCGGTTGAAATTTTTATTAAATACATATATAAAACGGCTGAGTTATATAACGTAAAAGAAACTACGAAAGACTAACAAAAATAATTGTACGCTTTCTCGAGGGTGTCAAAGTAAATAGGTCTTGTGCAAGGTAAAACCGAAAGTCTCGTCCATGTCCAAATCCTTAGGAACGACGTCGTTTTTATCTTTTCCAGGAAACCATTCAAACGAATAGATAAGTGAAGCAAGCATGAGAGGCACAATTCTCAAAGCCAATGATACTCCAGGACATATCCTTCGTCCAGCTCCAAACGGTATCATCTCAAAATCTCTACCTATTGTCTCAATGTCTCGTCCCAAGAATCTCTCTGGCTCGAACCGTTCTGCGTTTTCCCAAACGCTCGAGTCTCGTCCTATAGCCAGAATCTGAGTGTTTTGAGGAATGAAGAACCCAAAAATCTCTGCGTCTAACTCAGCTTTGTGTGGAATCAGAAATGGACTTGGTGGGTGCAAACGGAGAGTCTCTGTTACAACAGCTTGTAGATAGGGAAATTCTAAGAGATTGGAGTCACGAACGAAACGGTTTGGGCCAACAATGAAGTTAATCTCGACTTTAGCGTTAGCCATAGCCTCTGGGTTACGAAGTAGCTCAGCCAATGCCCATTCCACAGTTGTAGAGTTCGTTTCCGTTCCCGCAATAAACAAGTCCTTCAAATTAACAAAAATTACACGTAAACATTATAATTCTAATAAATATTACGTCATATTTCCAAAATAAACCATACTAATTGAATATCTACGTAAAAACAAAAGAAAATAGAATTTTAATACTTAAATCACTCACGAATAGAAAGTGTTTGATATCGTTCATGTTGACTTCCGATCCATCTTCTTGAATAAGATCGATCATTGAATCCAACAGATCGGCGTTAGATGCATCTTTAGGTCCAGTTTGCGATGATCTTTCCGCAATCCGAGCATCGATGAGCCCTTGAAAAACCCGAAACAACCTCTCCGAACACCTCTTTATTTCTTTCCAGATACCTTGCAGATCAAGAAACTCAAGAGACGGAAAATAGTTTGCGAGGTTCGGTTTCCCCATTAATTCCATCATACGAGACAACGAGTCCTGGAGCTCCATGGAGGCTCTCTGGTCGTAACTACCTACGTCGGTCGAAAACACAACGTTTGAGATTACATTAAGCGATGTGGCGAAGCAAGCACGACCAATCTCGACGGCGAAGCCTCGTTCGCCGATTTCAATTATGAATCTTATAAGTTCTTTCGCTTTCTTTGACCGTACGGACTTCGTGGCTTTGTGACGTTCCCGTGAGAAAAGTTGTGTCGCCAATAACTTCCTCCATAACCTAATTGGAACATAGAATTCCTTATCTATTTTGGCTTCGAACATATGATAAGTAACTAATATATAAGATTGAATAAGATTAAATCACATTATTTGTATATGTGAAACTTAGACTTAATCATGTTTAATCACATTCATTTATAAATTACCTCCAACGAGACGACGTCGAAGGGAGCCATGATACGGAGACTTTGTGGTGGCCAATGGCTCGAACCGTCTCGTTGAAGGTTCGTCCAGAGAAGACAAGGTCAAGCGTTTTCAGAACCTCTCTTGCTGCCTCTGGTGAAGAAATGACCACTGTGGTTAAACTTCCAAGCCTAAGACTCATGACTGGTCCATAAACTCTCGAGAGATCAGCAAGTGAACGGTGAGGAGCTTTTCCGATGATCTGAAGAAGGTTTCCAATTATGGGCCATCCTGGAGGTCCCGGAGGTCTTGGAAGCAGTGGGCTTGATCTCCGTCGTGATTTAACGGCGACAAGGAGAAGATATACTAAAAGGAAGCAAAGTATCAAAAGCAGAGCTGGAGCTATGGTGCTCTTCATCGTCATTTCGTCGAGTGTGTTCTTCTATCCACAATCTTTTACTTATTTATAGAAATTATACTTATAGTTAATTAGTTATCATTAACAAAATTGCTATCGTTCATGGCTTAGTTTGAGCAACAGCTTCACTCTAATTAAATACACTTGTTGACAAAAAGAAAACCCCATTTCTGCCTAGGACTCAAAAGGTCAAAAGTAGAATTTATTGATCGCTTATTAGCTAAAGAAACAATATGTGATATGTTTTTTAATTGTCAACAACAGTATGTGATATGTGATATGTGATATGTGATATGTGATATGTGTTTTTTAATTGTCAACAACAGTATGTGATATGTGATGATATGTGATATGTGATATGTGATATGTGATATGTGATATGTGATATGAATGATTTAATATGTGCCGTCATTTAATTTTTAAATGATACATAAATTAGACAATTCCTCCACAACTTTCAAAGATTAAGACCGAACCGGATAGAAAATGAACTAGACCGGTCGAGAAATACAAAACGGAAATGATGTTAAACACGTTTCTTGATAGGCACGGCACATAATGATTCGTCTTTGTGCAAGGTAGCACCAAAGGCCTCGCTCATATCCATATTTTCAGGAACGCCGTTTTGTAACTCCCAGTCAAAGCTACAGAGAAGAGACGCAAGAACTAGATGCATTATCCTAAACGCGAGTGGCATTCCTGGACAAATCCTTAGCCCAGCTCCAAACGGAATCAGCTCAAAATCATTGCCTTTCACATCGATTCCTCTTCCCAAAAATCTCTCTGGCTCGAACTGCGTCGGATTCTTCCACACGCTCGGATTTCGTCCTATCGCCCACACGTTCACAAGAACCTGGTTTCAAAACACACAGTAAAGTATAATTAGTAATTACACGACACAAAACCCACCATGTTCTTTTAAAATGTAAACATATTGGGTTAATCAATTCGGCTTAACTAGTTGGGTTTACTTAAATAATTTTACCAAAATCGAATTTTTTCGGATATGGTACATTTTAGTTTGAACGAAATTATAGTTCTCAAGGAATGAGTGCTTACGTGAGTGTTCTTAGGAATGAGGAATTCGAAAATTCGGACATCATCAGACTCGGATTTTCGAGGGATGAGAAAAGGAGCAGGCGGGTGCAAACGAAGAGTCTCTTTCACAACTGCTTGTACATAAGGTAGGTTAAAGATATCCAATTCTTGAACGGTGTCGTTTTTCCCTATGACTTGTCGTATCTCTTCTTGAGCTTTCACTGTCATCGCAGGGTTTCGAAGTAACTCCGTCATAGCCCATTCCACCGCACTCGAACTCGTGTCTATTCCCGCCAGAAACAAGTCCGGTTAAACATAAAATGAATTTAATTAAGAACATTTTTAGAAGCCAGTTTGCTCTGTCTTGATCAAGACTTACGAGAAGCAGATGTTTAATATCATTAACTTCTTTTCTTGACCAATATCCAAAAGAGAATCTAACATATCGTTCTTGTTTCTCGAAGCATTTGAAGATCTCTTTGTATCGATGAATCCTTGGAAAACCCTAAACAATTTGTTCATCAATACCTTCCCTTCTTTTCTAGTTCCTTGCAGATCAAGAAACCCAAGAAAAGGGAAGAAATCAGCGAGGCTGGGTTTTCCGGCGATCTCCATCATCCGAAACACCAAGTTCTGGAACTCGTTAGATGTCTTTGAGTCATCAAAGGTTGCGAGGTTTGTGGAAAACATAGCATTCGAGATTACATTGAGTGATGTGATGAATGACGCTCGAGCGATATTCACAGCTTCTCTTCTCTCGCTGCATTTGTAAACGAAGCTCATAAGTTCTTGCACCTTCCTCGTCCTTAAGGCACTGATTGCTTCTAAACGCTGCGTTGAGAATAATTGCTTCTTCGTTATCTTTCGTAGAAACCTGACAAAACATGCACATAATGTAAAATAATGCGGCTTAGAGGGGCTCGATCTGCATATTTAAACCGAATCGATCCTATCCGAACCAACCATTTTTTAAAAGCTGTTAGATTTTTCTTTTATTTATAATAGTATACTCAAAAACCAAATCCGATTCAAAAACTGAACCGAGCTGCCTTGATTTTTTGTCTAATTATAGAGTATACTCTAGTTTTACGCATGTACCCCAAAGAAAATTCTATAAATTTTGGAAAAAAATGGGTTGACATTCATTTAAAATATATAATATTTTCATATTGCCCACAGTATAAATGTTTTCTAGATCCGCCTTTGCTCAATGTAACAATTTTTGAAAACGAAAAATCGAATCAAAAGCAAGAGAAGTGCTATAGTGTTACTTACCTCCAACGAGCAAACGGAGGAAGCCATACAAAGGAAAACTCGTGATGACCAGCGGCTTGGACCAGGTCACTGGAGATTCGGTTAGACAAGACATGATCATGTGTTTTCAGCACTTATTTTGCTGCTTCCGGTGAAGATATAACCACTGTGGTTAAACAACCAAACTTAAGACTCATTACGCTTCGGTAAATCCTCGAGAGATCGGCAAGTGAACGGTGGGACATTCCACCAATTTGAAGGATGTTACCAAGCAGAGGTAGCTTTAGAGGACCCGGCGGGATTATGGCTTCACCATCGCCTGAACAAGATTTTTCGGTGGCGAGGAAAAAGAAGAAGAAGAAGAAGAAGAAGATAAAGCAGAGGAGCAGAGACAAGGCTATTGCTGAGATCTCCATTTCATGCAAATTTTATCTCGTTTCGTAAAACCTGATTCTTATCAAGGCTATGGGAAGTGCTTCAAGAAAATCTTATATGATGCACATTCAAGGATATTTGTAATGACAATTTCTGTAATAAAAGTATTTGAGGTTTGATGAAAGAACGTTGAAATCACAGGTGTCATTTATACCAGGAAAGGTTTCCAGTAATTTGTCTTCTAGTTATATGATTATGTTACACGTGGAGGGGTCGACCACAAGACATTCTTCAAATTTTCGTTGTTTCAACGCATTGATTTATCGGATAAGGTTATATTGAAATAATACTCTTTACGTGAAATTGTTTAGATCTTGATATATTTTAAAATCGAACCAGAAAAACAGAAAGGACATTAATGGTGCATTCTAAACAAAATCAGCCACTCATTTTTTACGATTGATAACAAGTTCGGTACATTCTAAACGAAACTAGCCATATCCTTTTTTCTGTCGATTCAAAATTTTAGCATTTTTAGAAAAGTTATTTTAAATTTTAAATATAAAACTGGTAAAAACTGCAATGATTCTGTAAAACGTAAATCAGTAATCACATTAAATTTGGATTCAAGTTCAATAGAGTATATATTATTGGAACAGCTTCTTTTTAACCACGCAACTTGGCGTATCTATAACAACTAAAAAATGAAAATAACTTATGGCCAGTTTGTCGATGGTCAACGGTCAACGTCGCCTGAGTAGGAGATGTAATTTTGTGGTAAAGCACGTCTTAACTCTTTGAGGTATTTTTTCACCAAGTCACATGATCGAATCACTAAAACGTTCGTTGCCTCGTTAACGAGGCAGAATCTTTAATTGCTCAAACTGGTCCCTGAATTTTTTTTTCTCATATTCCATTGTCGACCACATTCCATTTTCGACAAATCATACCCTATTACCAATTTTACTAGGAAGTGAATATAAAGAAATGTAATCAAGGAGGACTCCCGCAAAAAAAAAAAAAAAAAAAACGTAATCAAGGAATTCAGAAAAATGGGATTTTTTTATTATTTACATTTTTAACACTATTATCCACATTTTTATCTATCAAATTTAAATATATAATATAATATGATAAAATAGTCTAGAATATGATAAAGACATTGGCTTGATTTAATTGGTCAGTAAAAGAGGCTAAATACATCTAATTTTGTAAAATTAAAATAAATTTTAATTTATCTATGATTAAATTTTTGTTTTCAAACAGAATTAGTAAATTTAGTTATAAGATGACGCATTATGATTTTATGATGAATCATAATTTGTATATTAAAATATATAATAATATATCTTGAAAACAAATTAATCATTTTTCATCTCTTATTAACATAAGAAAATAATTATTCAACAATATACCGGTCAAATAAACTGGATCACGTATAATTAAATATAATCTTGATGCTTGTAGAGTGTAAGAAACCTAAGGGGCAAATATGAGAAAATGTTAAAATATGAGGGACTAAAAACAGTACGTTATTGAGAGATGAATTAAATACATGTAACTCTATTCGAAAAGAACCGTTTCTCTCGCCTCGCATCCTCTTCCCATGACCTCACTCTCTCTCTCTGGCCTACCAAAATTACTTGAATGTGTTCTTAATTTGTTCTGATTCTCAACTTCACTAATCAATCTCCTGAAGATAAACTGCTGCCGACGCTTCTTATCGATAACTCCAACCTTCGATTTTGGCATCGCGACAAAAGGTTCCGATTGCTTTTTTTTTTTACTCGATTTCTAGGGCTTCTTCGAGTTCCTCATCGATCGTCTGAGTTTTTTTTTTGTTTTGATTGTAGGAAAATGGGTTTGGTTTCTGGAATTCTGTTCGGGATTATCTTCGGCGTAGCTCTAATGGCTGGCTGGAGTCGTATGATGACGCACCGCTCGTCTAAGCGAGTCGCCAAGGTTCCATTGATTTCGGTTTTCGTGTTTCTGACTTGGATTTCTGAAATCAATCTGCTTTTCCTCAAATTGATTGAAATCCATGATTCGGTTTTGAAAAAATTGAATCATCGGGGATCTTTTTAAGATTTTCAAATCTGGGATTTAAAAGTTCTTCGTGATTGTGCTGATAGATTGGTTGTTTCGGTCATGGGATTAGCTGAATTGCGTAAATTATCAGTTTCTGCTTTTGTTGTCACAAATGATCCGGTTTAAGCTAAATCTCTCGGTTTGTGTTCATCTACTGATTCTACTTACCACCACTCTCACTATCTTTCTGTTTAACCATGTGACTCTGTGAGAGGTGATATGGCTTGCTTTACTTGCTCAGTAAGCGAAGCCGTATCCTTCCTGCGTGTATCTATCGATAGTATCCAACTTCTGATACTGTATAATTGACTAGTTATAGTCTTCTCTTCTGATAGGCAGTTGATGTGAAACTTCTAGGCTCTCTTAGCAGAGAAGATTTGAAGAAAATCTGTGGTGATAATTTCCCGCAGTGGATATCGTTTCCAGCATTTGAACAGGTACTTCTCATCTTCTCCATTGGTTATCTTTTCTAATCAATGCTCATCTTCCATAATTGGGTGTTCGACATGATTTATGTGACTTGCTAAGTTTTTGTAACTTTAATGTAGACTTTTTTGCCTTAGTTAAGCTCTGGCTCCTTTGTCTTTGAATTCAATGATACTTGATTTTGCGAACATATTATCTTTCTCTGGTTTTGGAACAATTCTAGTTCAATTTAAACACTTGGTTTCGTTTTCAAACCGCAAACTTTTTATACTTGTTTTTTTTCAGGTCAAATGGCTGAATAAACTACTGAGCAAGATGTGGCCATTTATTGCAGAGGTGAGATTCTAATATTATTTTGTAGCAATATTAGGTGCATTCTTTTGTCGTGTGAATAGTCGAAAGTTGCCTATTAAAATATTTTCATGTTTACCTTACTAATGGTAACTGATGATATCCTAGGAAGTAGGAGAGTAGTTATATTGTCAAGTTCTACTCCGAAGTTCAAATTACTGAAGAATCTGGTGAGATTTAGCTTGTCTCGAAAGGACTCATAGAATGCTAACTGTTTTGCTGGTACACAGATTCCGTGTTTATTAACACCTAATATAGGTCTAGTTTTTGGAATGCAAGAAAACACTTTTCATATTGCAGCTTGACCATCAAAGAGTGTAAATTTTTCGTTGTTTTGTTACTAATTTCCAGGCGGCAACTATGGTAATTAGAGACTCTGTTGAACCTCTGCTTGAAGATTACAGACCACCAGGAATTACTTCCCTGAAGTTCAACAAATTGACTCTGGGTAACGTAGCACCAAAGATTGAAGGTAAAGTACGGCGGACAACATCTATCTATTGTGATGGCTATTTTTTATTTCCCGCTTTGTTCAACCTTGCATTGTCCTACTATCTATTTTGGATGAGTTACCTGCCAGATGCTTATGTAAGCTTTAGCAGCAAATGGATTTGTCTATAGGTTGGTTTTGCTATAAGCCTTAATCATTGTTGCAGGTATTCGTGTTCAAAGTTTCAAGGAAGGTCAAATCACAATGGACGTTGATCTTCGATGGGGTGGTGATCCAAATATCGTTTTAGGTGTTACAGCAGCACTTGTGGCCTCCATACCCATTCAGGTTACTAGAAAAATATTTTAGTACTTGCTGTTTGGTTGTGTATAATATAAGATTAATGTATCCGTTTGTGCCTTGTGTATTGCCTCCCAATTGAGATTGATTTTCTCTACAAACATATATTTCTGGATGCAACAGTTGAAGGATCTTCAAGTTTTCACAGTTGCACGTGTTATCTTTCAACTTGCGGATGAGATTCCTTGCATATCTGCTGTTGTTGTTGCTCTACTTGCAGAGGTACATTTTTTCCTGTAAAGTTCCGGAATCAGACACATTTTTCTTATATCACCTCGTCTACCAACTTTTTAAATGATCTCAACAGCCAAAACCGAGAATTGATTACACTCTGAAGGCTGTCGGTGGAAGCTTGACTGCAATTCCTGGATTATCTGATATGATTGATGTAAGTTCTTCTCTTGGTAGGTCAAGCATCTTCCAGAGGTTTTATTTGTTACCATTTGGTCTTATTCAAAGCTTTTTGCTTCTCTATCTGTTAGGATACCGTTGATACTATTGTTAAAGACATGCTTCAGTGGCCTCATAGAATCGTTGTTCCCATTGGTGGTATTCCTGTTGATTTGAGGTACTCTCTTGTGTTCGGCTTGTTTTTCATTCAAAAATATTCTGCCTGCCACTGCCAATGTTTTGTCTTTTCTCCTCTTCTGATATAGCCATAGGATTTACTTGGGGAGGTCGTGTTACATATTGAGAAAGCACTATATAGTTTGACGATTCTCTCTATCTTTTCTCTTTCTCAGTGATTTGGAGCTTAAGCCACAGGGAAAGCTTATAGTAACGGTAGTGAAAGCAACTAACTTGAAGAATAAGGAATTGATTGGAAAATCTGATCCTTACGCCACCATCCACATTCGTCCTGTATTCAAGTATAAAACAAAGGTAATCGAGAACAACTTGAATCCTGTTTGGGACCAAACATTCGAATTGATTGCAGAAGACAAAGAAACCCAGTCGCTCACTATAGAGGTTTGCAATCTGACACAATTATGTATGCTTCATACTTGTTCAACTTTTTCATTGCAAATATTAACTATTCGCTTAGTTCTATCAAAACTTTTGACAGGTATTTGATAAAGACGTAGGCCAAGATGAGCGTCTAGGACTTGTGAAACTTCCCTTAAGCAGTTTAGAACCCGAGGTTACAAAAGAAATGGAGCTAAATCTGTTGTCTTCACTTGATACTCTGAAAGTAAAAGATAAGAAAGATAGAGGAACTATAACTCTGAAGGTAGATCTTCCCTTGGATAAACTGTAAAATTTCCCTTTTTTGCCGTTTCCTGAAGTGACTTTCTGCTTAAATTTTTGTTGAAGTTACATTATCATGAGTTCAACAAAGAGGAGCAAATGGTTGCATTGGAAGACGAGAAGAAAATCATGGAAGAAAGAAAGAGATTGAAGGAAGCAGGTGTTATAGGTAGCACAATGGATGCAGTTGGCATGGTGGGAAGTGGGCTTGCTGGTGGTGTAGGAATGGTTGGGACTGGTATTGGTACAGGAGTCGGGTTGGTTGGAACCGGAGTGAGCTCAGGTGTTGGGATGGTTGGTAGCGGTTTTGGGGCTGTCGGTAGCGGATTGAGCAAAGCAGGGAGATTCATGGGTAGAACAATTACAGGTCAGTCCAGTAAACGTAGTGGCTCCTCCACACCTGTGAATACAGTTCAAGAGAACGATGGTCCCAAACAACAGTAAGTAAAAGTTTGGCGTTTAAGCAATATTTGTGAATCATAACATGGTTTTACTCTCTAATCATGCCATGCGACCTTTTTTTTTCTCTTTCGTGTTTTTTCTTCTTACCTCTCTCAAATTTGGTTTCTGGATTCATTGGAGTAATTTGATATCGTTGTGAGATTACAATTTAAACCTTGTACAAATTTCATTTCGTTTAATCTTCCCCATGAACAATAGATTTCCACAATGTTATAGTTATTCGGGTTTAATTATTACGAAAATTTTATGTTTCATATACGCTGTTTTGGTATTTTAAACATGCTAACATCATTTGTTAAATTTATTAATTCAAACTAATACTTATAAGTTAATAGTATTAATAGTTATAAATGAGTGTCTTTCACTATCACACTTCTAATATAACGTCGTTCTCGTAGCTCTCTTTGTCAGATAAAACGTCTAATACCATATAGCATGACGAAAATAGATAGACTCAACTAACAAAAATCCCTAACAGACACAAGAGGAAAATCTTTCTTTTCGATTTTGGATTAGTTTTCAAAGTACCATTGTTGGTATTATTATAATATGTTAATATATTATCAAAATATATGGCTTCCAATCGATTAGTGTCTCCTCCACCTTTACTAGTTGTAACTTGAAAGTCTAAACTTTTAAGATAACCTCACTCGAAAAAAGAAAAAAAAACAACGTTCAGATATTTTATTTATGTTTTACAATAAAAAGAAAAGATTTTAATTAAGAATATTTAGTAATATTTTTTCTTTTGTAAAGCTTTGAACTACTATTACATTAGGATAATGATTGTAGCTGAAACATTTGTGGTTTATTAAAATCCTAATAATATCTGAAGACTGGGACGAGAAAATTGGATGACGTGTTAACACGATCCTATGACTTGGATCCACGTAAACCTAAACTGTGGGAAGCTCTAAATTCTGAACTGATTGGTTGATTCGTAAGCCAAGTGGATAAAGTGTCCCGACCACAAGACCGACATGATTTGTGTATTTTATTCGTAAATAAGTACATTAAGAAGTGGCCACATTATGAAAATATTACAAATATATGAATGGTTGTTATTTAAGGCAATTTGTTTTGTTGATTTCCTGACTTGAGGTCAAATTAGAGACACCATGCTAGTTACTTTTTCTTCTAAGTAATGTTATAATATGAAAACATTTGATCAAGAGTACATCATGTGTCTACAGCCCAATGTTTTATCTTGTAATCTAACAGACTTTCAGTTTACAAAGACTAACTCCAATATTAAATACGTATTGTATTCATGTTACCATGCATATATATGTATATGAAACACGTATATATTATATTATGGTGGATTTATAATAGTTCATAAAATAGTTCTCCTTTTATAACTCCAGTTCCAAGAACTGTTTTGTATATAATCATAAAAGGCGAAACCGGATAATAATTTTGCTAGTATTTGGACCGTCTTGCTATATCCATATATATTATTAATCGGCTAACTAATTAGCTAATGAAATAACGAAAAGTTTATACAAAAGTTGCATCGCATGTGATATACCTAATAATTTTATTTTTGTTTAACTACCGACGGACGAAAAGTAGAACGTTCCTCTATACTATATTAGGTATAGTTTAATAGTATTACTGAGCTAATTACAATAATTACTTTTGGAAATCGAAATTTATTTGTAATCCACTAATTATATTTATAAATCCAATTATATTCATTCGAGTTCCACGGTTTATAGTTATACAATGCTCGATCATCGCAGCCAAACGCACCATATCCATAAATAACTTGTTATTTTTCAAAATAAGCAAACAACAACAAAAATGGATAAAGTGGGCTCAAGAGTCGTCGTTTCGAGTGGACAGTTTATTAATTATATTCAATTTCAAACAGAAAATATCGCCAGTGTTTACTACAACGCGTTTAATTAATCCACTTTTAACCCAAACTATTAGGCCAAGTGGCCAACTTCTACTCAATCAGTTTTATCTGAACCCGACCCGACCCGGCCGACCTAAACCGAACCACGAAATATACACACATCTTTGAAATGTACTGGTATAGTACACTGTAGGATTAAATAATGGTTAGGCTCAGGAGAATTGACCTTTGAATAATTCCAGAAAACCATACGGTTAAAAATTCTTCTATATAAAGTTGCTTTCGTATTTATATTCTTTCTATGTTCAAAACCGTAGAAGAAAATAAATAATTCCAGTAGAAAAAAAAAACTAAGCTTCCTTTTTGTTTTTTCAGTTTCTATCGATCGATTTGTTGAATCCTGTCATATCAAAATTTTCTCGATTCTCCGCGGCCATGCAATCGAGATTCGAATTTTAAGGTCTTCTTATCCATTTGTTGGTGTTGATTATGGGAGCGAATATCTCAGGCGGTTTGCCGGAGTTTGACCGGAGCGATGACGTTTACTCGAGGAAACCCAGATTGGTTGATTTACCGGAGAATTGTGTAGCTTTGATTATGACGCGGCTTGATCCAACGGAGATTTGCCGGCTTGCTCGTCTCAACAGGGTATTTCGTCGAGCATCGTCAGCTGATTTCATATGGGAATTGAAGTTACCTTCGAATTATTTGGTTATTGCACAGAAGGTGTTTGATGAAATTACTCTCAAGAAATTAATAAAGAAAGATCTTTATGCTAAGCTTAGTCTGCCTAATCTCTTCGATGGTGGCACAAAGGTTGGAAATTTTGTTCCCGTTGCATCTCTATCTCTTAAAATGTTCTTAAAAAGACAAAATTTTCTTATTTAAAAACTTGTATTCTTGAGCAGGAATTGTGGATAGATAAGAACACAGGTCGTCTTTGTTTATTGATTTCTTCAAAGGCACTAAGGATTACTGGAATTGATGATCGGAGATACTGGAGTCACATCCCAACCGATGAATCCAGGTAACTCCATCTTTAAGATCAAAGGTGTACTTTTTTTTGAAAAAAGGTTTTTTTTTTTTGGTGATGTAATTTCTTGTATTGATTTGACTCTGGTATTGACTAGAATACATGAATTTAATTGAATTCCATTGGTTAATAAAAAAAAAAAGCGTTTTGTTGCAATGAGCTTGTACACCAAATCTTGAATTACTTGTGATCGATGAGTAATCTCTTCCAATATGTATATGCAGATTCCATTCAGTTGCATATGTTCAACAGATATGGTGGTTTGAAGTAGGAGGAGAGTTTGAGGTCCAGTTTCCATGTGGAACATACAGTCTCTTCTTCAGAATCCAGCTCGGTAAAACATCGAAGAGGCTTGGAAGGAGAATCTGCAACTCTGAACACATTCATGGATGGAACATAAAACCTGTGAGGTTTCAGCTCGCCACTTCAGACAACCAACAAGCTGTTTCACTGTGTTATCTCAACAACAACCCTGGAAACTGGAATCACTATCACGTCGGAGATTTCAAAGTGACAAATCCCGATATATCAACAGGAATCAAATTCTCGATGACTCAAATCGATTGCACTCACACGAAAGGTGGGCTATGCATAGACTCTGTTCTTATATTACCTAAAGAATGTGCAAAAGATGTCATTGGATCATAATAGTTTTGTAGATATAGAGTGAGATTGTTGTAAAGGGTGAGAGAATATTTTTCAGTGAAACATTCACTATACTGCTTATTCTTGTTGATATACTGCATCCTCAAGATATAGAACTTGCTGTACACTTGGTTGGGTTGTCTCTAGTTTTGTCTGTCCAAGGTGGTCGTGGTTGTAAATACAATTTTTCTCCATGTAGAGACTATAACACTTCTTTATTTTGCAGAAGCTGCTCAAAACATGAATATATTGAACATAGAATGCTTCCATATCTGTACTAGTTAGAGAAACAGAGTCTTGTTCAAAATGAGAAACAAACAAAAAAATTCTAATCAAGAATCTTGAGGAAGTATCATAATGAATCTTATTCTAAGAGTTATAAGAGTAAAAAATCCTTTCAATGGAGCAACAAAGACTCCTGAGATTACCTGAACACAGTAGGTTTACTAATGAATATGAAACAATTATTCTGAAACCTATAAAACGCAGAGAGAAAGCTTCTTCAGCTTCAAGGTGTCTTGAGCTTGGGGCGCAGCGGAAGCAACTATGTAGTTACATAAGAAAAATGGAGAAATTTTTTAGAAATCGGACGAAAGATGTGAACTTGGAAGTGGGTTTGTGGAAAGGAAAAGAGAGTTTACCTGATAACAAGAGATAAGCGAGGTGGTAAACCCAAAAGCGCCAGTGACACGAGGAGTAACTGTTTTAGGAGCTAACTGAAGCAGACCAATGGCCACAAGAATGTCCATGCTTGATTTAATCAAAGCTAGAGTTCTGTCATTTGACTTCTGAAGCTTAGCACGATACAGCTCGTCCTACGTTTTTTTACAAAGGGAATGAGTTTTGATAAAGATAGGAGAAGCAAGATGAGAGAGTTTACAGAGGAGAGTTTCTACATGATGTTTTTCACCATCTTTGAGTTCTTTTTCCATCTTCTTCATAGATGAAGAGAGCCTTCCAAGCTCACCAATCTGATACACATGAGAAGATCGAGATTGATATTTATGCTTATGCGGGAGAATCAAAATGTCGAGAAAGAGGAGATCAGAAAAACCTCGACTGTTGTTGTACAAATGGATGATCCCAACCAGCAGAAAAGAGAGATACGTCCAAGCAATTCAGTTCTTTCTTTGTTCTGCGATGCAATTGAACAAGAATCTTTAGTCACTAAGTAGAGCTAATGAAACATCAAAACTTCGATAGACCAATATGGATTGTTGCCCTTAAACTTATCCCACCTTATATATGCCGGATCTACCAAGCCAGACGATTTGATCAAGAAACAAGAAGGTAGACAAGAGCGCATTCTTAGACTGAAACAAACAAAAACAAAAGTTAAAGATTGAATCATCAAAACAAAATATGAATAAATGTTGTAAGGATTCAACATCTCTTTGGTATACCTTCCCAAGTAAGACAAGAGGAAGCGGAGTTCCTTTAGGCACGGGGCTGATAAGACCGTGAAAATCATTGACAAACTGCACATTTTGTCAATGATTTGTCAATCATAAATCAAAACAGTTTCAATTCAAAATAAAAGAAGGAAGCAACAATGAAGTAAGAATATGAAATTGAAACAATGGGAGCTTGTGACCTTGAAAAGACGGAAAACTTTTCTAGCCAAGCTGGTGTTTTTGTCGACAGTTTGAGCAGTACCAGGTTGGCCACCGCTCAAGAATTTGGAACCATACTGTATAGCTCTACATATCTTATCTCTAGCCTCAGCTTTGTTCAAGTACAGGACAATAAGAGCAAGCTCAGCTCTAGATAAATCTAATGTAGTCATGCTTTCTCTGTCAAAAAACCCAACAACATAGAACACAAGATTCTCAACACCAAAATCCAGAAACAGAGTCCATAAGAGAGACCTTTATATGATCGTTTTTTTTGTTCCTTTCTAAACTAAACCGAGAAAACGTTAAGAGCTATAGCTAAAAGTCACCCTTCGCAAGCCACGTTTGATTAATGACTAAACACACAACAATGCAATTAGTGAGTTAACGAAATGAAAAGAAAGTAAAATCTAAGGCATGTGAAACTTCAAAATATTGGGATATATAAAAATTACAGAAATTGAATTTCCATTTACCTAGATGATCTCTATTATGGCCCGGGAGATTATCAAAAACTAAGAGCAATACAGATGCAAAACCCAGATATATATTAGATAATTGCAAAAATATCGAATATCCAAGAAAGGGGATCCGAGATTCAATGCCTTATTTAGAACATGTAAGCTGTTCTTACTTGTTTATGTCGTTTTTTTTTGTTCCTCGCTTATGATCAAGGCGTGTTTGGTCATCTCTCTTTGATTTCTTTCTTTATAAATATAAACGATCTTAATCCCCTTAGGGCATCTCCATCGGACAATTAATAGAGTGTCTATAATAGAAAAAATAATAAAAAAAGGGAAAACAGTAGAGAACCGTGTCTCTGCTGAGACACGGAAGACCCCCTAAAGACCCGACAGATTTTTTTTTTTTGTTTTTTTTTTTTCATTCTGGAAACTCTTCGTCTCTTTCTTGCTCGGTCTCTCTCTCCCAAACTCGATCTCTGTCACAGAAAAATCTCTTCATCTTCTTCTCTTCATGGATTGTGAAGGTTAGTTCTTCTTATCTTTATGGATTGAATCTTAATTTTCGACTGTTGGAGTTTTGAAAGCTGTAATTAAGCGAAATAGATTGAAATCTATTGATAAACTCTCAACAATTACGAGTTTACATGTCTGTTAATCCATTGAAATTTATTAAAATCGATGGTTAGTTATTGCAATCAATTATATTATCTTGATTTTTGATCAATTTTGAATTCCAATTTCTAGATTTACAAGTTAACATATTTGTTAATCCCTGAAAATTTTAAATCGATGGATTTTTGGTTAGATTTGCTTCTTGCTAGCTTTGATTTGAGAATGATCTATTTTAGTGGCCCAGTTCAATATTCTAGAAAATTTGATAGAACAGAAACGCCTTCACTGAAGCTGTGCATTGTTCCATATTCATGAATCATGATGACATCAGAATGATTTATGATCTTGATTTAGTTTTCTTGGAGTTCTGGTCTTAAATGACTAATGCCTGTGATTGCAAATTAAAGATAAAGGTCTGCACCCTTACTTGAGTCATGTCTCTTATTTACTTTTAACTTGACTGGTTCGGAAAATTTTTCTTGGCGATGTCGGTTTATACTGTACTGTTTTTTAGTGATTAGTTTTGCTTGATTATGTTTTCTTGTATGCTTGGATTGGTTACTGTAGTTTGTACGTTGACACAATTGGTGTATAATAAAGTGCAGGTTCAACTGAAACCTCTGATGGATCAAATAAATAGAGTGAAAGACCTACGAGTTCCTGAATTTGGATCTCTTCAGGCGTAGGAGGCTCGTGCAACCATAGCTGCTCGTGAAAATGGTGATCTTAACCCTAATGATCCTTTGAGGTCACAGGGTGGGTATGGTTCAACACCAATGCCATTTCTCGGAGAGACAAAGGTGATCATTAGTTACGCTTCTCAATATATATAGAAGTTCAATGTCGTAATATATGATAAGGCAATGGTATTGTAATGAAGTTTTTCGTTTGTTTTCCCAGTCAGTTCATGTTGAAGCTTTTTTCGTTCTGCATATACATTTGCAAGTTTAAATTGTGCTAAAAAAACTTAGTGGATCCACAGAGTTTTGTGTTTGTATTTAGAACCCTGATGAAGAATAAGTCTACTCAAAGTCTGCTAAAGTTTTCCTTGCATTTTTCATCTTTCATTGTGGTTAGTTGACTTCTTAAATCTTACATGGTTAGGTTGAGGTTAACCTTGGTGAAGAAAAAGAAGAATGTCAAATCTAAAGGTGGAGATTCTAGTCTGAAAGTCTTACCTCCATGGATGATCAAGGAAGGAATGAATCTCACCGGGGAACAAAGAGGAGAAGTGAGGCAAGAAGCGAATGTTGATGGTGGCTCCGGAGAAGCATCAAAACTTTCAGATGACAAGAAATCAGCCATTGGAAATGGCGATGAAAAGGATTTGAAGGTATGCTTTGGGGACAGATTCATTGTTTCCATATAAAATTTTAAGACATTCTTAAAGTATCACTAATGGATGATGATTAAGTAATGCATAGTTAGTGGGTGTCTTAAATTAAAATATTATTAAATTTAATATTAAATATTTCTAAAGACACCTATTAGAGGTTGTCTAATAAGGATGCCCTTAGAGCATATGCAGCGGTAGGATGATAAGGGTGTCTTAACATAAAAAAATGTTTAATTGATCTGAATGTGATGATATTTGTTTAGACCCGTGTCTAATATTAGACACTCTTCATAAACTTTAGACACCCTACGTGTCATGTTTCTATTGGGTTGAGGGTTAAAATTTTTTTTGATCGGAGCTGATTTTTTCTCTTCTCATTTCCGTTTCTCTTTCTTCCCATTGCCCTTGTTTTCTCCGATTACGCTTCATGAATCGATTTACGTATCTCGATTTGAATCGCGTTGTGGAGGTCGAATGAAGTTTAGATGTTAGGATTAGGTTAATTTTTGGTTTGATTGAGTGTATAGTGGGGGTTTAATGCATCGATTATGTTAAATCGTTTTGGGATTAGGTTAGAAAATTTTGTTACTGAGAAATGGGTAAAAGTTCATCTCAATCAGCGATTTCTCCGCCTACGTATCTCTGTCGGGTAATTCTTCATCTCTATCCTCCATTTGTGCGATCTATGTATCGAGTTGTTAGTAAATTGATTCAAGATGTGATTCGAATGTAATTGAAATTTCTTGGCGAGTTGAAGTGTGTAGCTTGTTATTGGTATAGGTCGGTATTTGCCTCAGAGTTCGCGTGTATGTAGGGCTCTTGGCTCACCGTCTCCCTACAAGGGAAGTTGACCGGAGCTGTGGTTGGAGGGTTTCTGGATTTTGCTTTGGGTCGTGGTAGTGAGGCTCATACCGTCTAATTCATTACATTAAGGTATGTTTACACTTTTCCGTAATGTAATTTGCAATCTTAGGCAAGAAATTAGTTGTCTTAGGTAATCAAAATAGTGTAGCTTTATCTCGTTCTTGTTGAGTGAATTTGAGGAGATTGAGAAGTTGGTTCACTTCTTCTCTGTGTGTTCTTGATTTCTCATTGGCTTCCATTTTCAAGGTGTCTACTTGAACATAGTGTTGTGTAGATTCTGTCTCATCTCATCAATGCTCAGAAGAATTTATATTAGAAATCTGTAAAATAAAGAAAGAACAAAAAAATTGGCATATATGATGATGATGATTATTGTTATGATACCTCTTGATGAAGCCAAATAGGAGAATAAAAATCATCCATTGATTTGTGTGTTTGTTATACTCTGTTTAGGACTAAGAATGATTTATGGCAATGGGGTATTTGAAAAGTATATAAAATTTTACTATTATTGGATTAAGCATTCGTTTGAGTATTTTTAAAAAATATTATTCAACATCCATTTGGATTAAAATGTATTTTCTTATAAAAAACATGTGTAAACAAAATACAAGTTTTTTCTCTCAAGTATTGAAAGCATTTTAAAACGCTGAGAGGACAACACTTTCTCAAAACATTTGAAAACGTTGATTCAATAACACCTATAAACACTAAACCACGTTGTTGGGGTAACACATATATAAAGTCCGGTCAGTGAATGTTATGTATATTTATGTATAGTCAAGTAACTTAAAAGTGGGAATGCATTATGGTTGTGGTAATGGTAATGGAAGTAGTCTTACGTTCTAGACTTGTAATTGAACCTGGGCTAAAATATCTTGTATGTTTGAACTTTGAAGTGATGTTAGACTTTTGTTTGTTTGTATGTTTGTGTTGTCTTTAAAATTGTTTCTATATTATATAATCATTTCAGTTTTGGTTGTATGTCCTGTTTTATCTCTTGTAAGTGTATGCGAAATATAAATATTACGTGGCCACTATATGGAGAGGATATGAAAAATGCTCTACTTGAATATGTAAAATATGTAGATGATCTTGAAAACCGCCAAGGCTAAATTCGTTATTCAAAGAATCATTAGAGTCGAGAAGAAAAGATCACCAAATTATCCAATCATAATAAAGAATCCATTTGTTGATAGTTTAGTTGTCCAAATTTGAAAGAATCCATCATTGCTATTGGTATAAGTTTCAATTATTTAGACTTGATTCTTCCTTGTGGCTTCTTCTTGGAATAATCCACAAGGACAAAATCATTAATGTAAACCAGACACCACGTTTTTTTTGTATATATGGCTATAAGCAATAATTCACATTCTTCAATTTGACTATGCTTTACACGGAAAAAAGTTCTAATTCCAAGTTTAATCTGCTCTTAGATTTTCCTAACCTATCAAAAAGTTGTATTTTCATAGTATATGAAAATTAATCATTAGTATGTATAATTTTGTTGTTCCCACTATAACATTGACAAAAGTTACATTGTTTAACAAAAACAGATAATGACTTTCAAATTTTGGTTTTATGTCCTTAATGAAACGTTCTTTGTGATCTCGGTTTTATTAGATTTACATTTGTATAATTGCAATTTATATGATTTGTACATGCTGCACTTCTAATGATATAGGATTATCTGAATTGAACAGGTTTTTGTAGCCTTCCCTCTCTTACAGTTTTTTTGTTGTTGTGCAGATTGATAAAGAAGAGTTTGAGGAGGATTCATCATCATCTTCCTCATATTACACCGATAATATAGAAACCCGATGTGGAGATTTATAGCTATTTCTTAGTACTCATATTGCTCATTGAAGCGAAAAAAATACATCGAGGTTGAACATTTCTTTACTCGGTTTATTGCACGTTTCCATTTCAAGTAAAAAGACTTGATTTTTAATGTGGCTTTTGATGTCTACATTGCAAAGCGTCTGAGTCTTCTAAAGAAACAATAAAAGACTTGATCATGTAAGTTGCGGATCAAGATGGGTTCCATTGCATCCGAATTAGGCATTTACTATTTTATGAGGATTGAGTCAAAACAAGAAATGAATCGATAAATAAGTAAGTGGCTTTGTTTTAATTTTGATCATTTGTTTTTCATTTCGATTCTGATATCAAGTTGCATTTGAACGTGTGTTTTGTGCAAGGTGCTTGATGGAATTCATCAACTTGTAAGGCCATATACGATTCAAAATTTGCAAGGTATGTTCAAATTAAATTTTATCTGGATAGTTTGCTTGATGTAGAGGCGTGACAGTGTACATTAATTGAATAGTGTGATTAGATAGGTTATTGAATAGTGTGTTTGTTGTTGTGGGAAGAAACTTTCTACTTAATACTCGAAGTGCTTTTTTGACTTATTAAGTCTGAAAAAGGAAAACAATATTCCCATCATAAACCGTCAACCATTGTTTGCTATCCGAGTTCTATATTTTAAACCTTCATCTCCATTCAATCCCAAACATTTCTAAATGGATCCCTTTAATTTCCCAAAACTTTTCGATCTCTTGAGTAACCAAGAGAGTAACCAAGAGAGTAACCAACACCCTCAATATTTTATTTCTTTTTCATCTCAGTGATCTACCCAATTTAGTGGAGGAACCTCTTTAAATGAAAATTCTAGAGGAAGTAGGAGTAGATGGACTTCTCGGGAAGATTTGATCTTGGTAAGTAGTTGGTTAAACACTAGTAAAGATCCCATTGTCGGCAATGAACAAAAAGCCGTTGCATTTTGGGAGAGGATAGTGCATACTACAAAGATGCTTCATTGGTAAACCACATAGAGGAAGCCGAGTAAGCAACGTTGGAAGAAGATTAATGAAAGTGTGAACAAATTTGTTGCTATAGCCAGGCCTCAACAAGAAGAGCAAGTGGCGGGCGAAAATGATGTCCCGCAGATGGCGCATGACATTTTTTTTCAATGATCGAAGGTCAAGTTCACGCTTGAGCATGCATGGAGGGCTTTAATGAATGACCGAAATGGTGTACAACGTGTAGAGGCAAGTGATGGGGAAGAAAAGAAAGGAAGGCTCAAATTTAAACTCATCAAGCTCGAACAAGGCATCCCGTGTCAACGAAGATGCTTCTCCTAGCCCTATAGGAGTTAAGGCCAAGAGGAAAGGGAAGAAGGCGATGCTTCGCAAGTGCCATGGATGAGCTCTGCGTTGAAGGAAATTAGAGCGGTGACGTTTTAATTAACAAGCGAAAATGCTTCAAAGTCTCATTAACAAAGGCGAGTTGTCGAGGATGAGATCATCCTTAGAAAAAAACTAATGGCTGAATTGTTTTAATTATGCTACTTTGGTCTGGTTCTTTTGTTGTTTTCTTCTTTAATTGATTCCATACATCGAACTATCATGTATATGGTGTAAGAGCATTTCAATTCCACATTGTTCTTTTGTCATTTTCCTCTTTTATTGGTTTCTACTTTGTCAATCAACTCCTTATATCATGTCGAAATAAATGGTGTAAAAGCATTTCAATTATTCCTCATAACCACTATAAAACCAACGTGAAGTCTTCTTTCATTTAACTCAATATCAACTTGAAGATATCCTACTTCTAAAACATTTCATCTTTCTTATTCGATCGAAATTTAACAATCAAACATTTCTTTTCCACCATCAAACATTTCTTTAACTCCAACATAACCATCAAACATTCCGACTCCAACATACACGTATCCAAAATTTCTTCACCAACTCCGACATACACGTATCCAAAATTTCAATACCAAGATCTCATTTTCATTATTTTATAATGTCTTCCCAAACGAAGATCATGTTTCGAAAGAATTTTTAAGCAACATTATGACCGAATCTTGCAACAAACAACGGATAGAATTGAAGAAAATCAAAGACCAAGCGGTTCAAGACGCAAACGAGCTTTTATTGAAAGCGCGGGAGGAAGGGCACAACCAGTCTATGGAATGATTATTTTTACGAAAATCCAACGTATCCGCCACAAGTATTCCTGGCGATTCAGAATGAACAAGCCATTATTTATCGGATTGTTGAAACGCTTATCTAATGGAATTACGTCACTTTCAAAAAACCGGGATGCTACTGAGACGGTTGGGTTTTTCCGCACTACAAAATGTACGGTTGCATATGCTTGGATATGGTACCGCTGATGGGGTTGATGAATATCTCCCTCGGTGAAAGTACCGCCCATTTATGTTTGGAAAATTTTGTGGGCGGTATCATTGAATTCTTTCAAGATACATACCTACGAAGGCCTACGGCGGAAGATCTCCAACGATTACTAAATCAAGGAGAAGCACGAGGATTTCCGGGATGATAGGAAGCATAGGCGTATGCATTGGGAGTGGAAGAATTGTCCAACACTTGGAAAGGACAATATGCCGTGGATCGGGAAAACCAACAATCGTTTTAGAAATTGCCGCTTCACAAGATCTCTGGATTTGCACGCATTTTTTGGACCTCCGGGAACATTAAACGATATAAATGTACTTGACCGATCACCGGTTTTTTGATGATATCTTAGAAGGTCGAGCTCCAAGAGTTAGGTATTACGTGAATGGACGAGAATACAATATGGCGTACTATCTAGCGATGGTATCTATCCAAAATGGGCGAGTTTCATCCAATCAATTCCACTTCCA
Organism: Cardamine occulta; assembly: GCA_028015245.1. Classification (NCBI taxonomy): domain Eukaryota; kingdom Viridiplantae; phylum Streptophyta; class Magnoliopsida; order Brassicales; family Brassicaceae; genus Cardamine; species Cardamine occulta. The sequence goes on along the minus strand of CM051380.1, from coordinate 1,179,036 downwards.
CAAGGTCCCGAAAGCTTCATTATTTGCTCAATGTCAAGAATCTGCCCAAAGATGTTGAGCGTGCTTTTGGTGTCTTGCAAGCTCGATTTGCAATTATCAAAATCCCGCTCTTAGTGGGATAAGAACAAAATTGGAAAGATAATGCGAGCATGTATCATATTACACAATATGATAGTGGAAGACGAACGTGATCAATACAGATCTATACAATGTCTCGGATTTCGATCGAGAAGATGGGAGCAGCAATTCTAATGTCGATTTAACATATTCTACCGATATGCCAACCAATCTCTTCAACATGATGGTCGCTAGGAATCGGCTCAGTAATACACAAACACATCACCAATTGAAAGTGATCTTGTTGAACATATTTGGCAAAAATTTGGTAGCAATGAATATTAGAATCCATTTAATAATATTTTTATTATTGTTATTTATGTTGTTTTTATTTTATCTAATTTTAAGTTTTCATTAATATTTGAACTTTTTTATTTTATGTATGAAACTTTTTAATTCTGTAATATATTAATGTTTTTAAAATAAATTTCCATTACTTATTTAAAATTTTCATTTCCAACATATGTATAATATAAAAAAAAGAAATTTTCTACTTAATTGTTTATTTAAAATTTATAAAACATTTATACACAATAAAAATTTCTTAATTATTTTAAGACACCCATAAAAAGATAACAAATGGGAGGATAAATAATGATGAGTGTCTTACATAGTGTCTTAAAATAAAAAATGATTAAATTTAATAATTAAATATACTTTAGACACTCTAATGAGTATTAACAATGAAGATGCTCTTATCGCTTTACTTTTTACCGTCGATCTATCAGAAATTAGATCTGAGGGACCTACATCGTTTACATACGTTTCCTGCAAACCACAGTAGATTCTTATCCCCACATCATCTATACGCGCGTGCGTGGCACACTTATCGATGAAGAAGAAATGTCAGCTACAACGCACCGTTTTGTAAACTTAATGGGCCGGGCCTTTAGAAGAAGGCTTAACTATCATTTTTTAAGTTTTATTCTGATACGAGATAAGGATGAAGATAGCAATGTGTCCAAACAGTGTTCGATTAAGCTTCTTCTGACGGTAAATTAAATAACGTCCACATGAAAAAAACACTAAAGCCAGAGAAGAAAATGGCTGTGGCGTCTCTTAGTATTTGCTTCTCTGCTCGGCCAAATCTTCTATCTCGATCCAGAAATTTTGCTAGTAAGTTATCTTTAGCTGTTATATGTTTATGTTGGTGTTGGATGAACAATGTTTTATATTATGGAGGCAAATTTACGAATTCTGGATTCCACTGATGTCAAAAGAGAAAATTTTAGCCATTGTTTTGATTCACTCGGACTAAATTCATTGTTTTGATTCACTCGGACTACATTCAATTTTGTTATAATTGATCAATACAGTGTTCTTACTATTTTGAGTTTCACTATTTGGATAACTTTTGTAGTGGCTGCAATGAGTGAGGATCCAATTCGTGAATGGATTCTTACACAAGGAAAAGCAACTGAAATCATAAAGATTAGTTCTGTTGGTGGTGGATGCATTAATCTTGCTACCCATTATCATACTGATGCTGGCTCTTTCTTCGTTAAAACTAACAGGTGAAGAAGATGTCACGGTTTTAGTATTTTTCTGAGTATATTCACAATTAGACTACTAATGATTTTTTAGGAGTATTGGACCTACCATGTTTGAGGGAGAGGCTCTTGGTCTTGAGGCTATGTATGAAACCAGAACAATTCGTGTACCCAAGCCACACAAAGCAAGTGAAAGCTTTCTTTTATTATTTTAGAGATGTAGATATATATCTCTACTGATCATAGATTCTTGTTTGAAAATGTTAACAGGTTGGGGCATTGCCTACAGGTGGATCTTATATCATCATGGAGTTTATAGATTTTGGGGGATCAAGAGGCAACCAGGTGATAATGATGAATCTAAACTCTGAGCCAATGTTAACAACTTCATTTTCATGGGTTCATGGTTATTAGTCATCAGGCTGAATTAGGAAGGAAGCTAGCTGAGATGCATAAAGCCGGGAAATCTTCCAAAGGCTTTGGTTTTGAGGTTGATAACACTATTGGCAGGTTCAATGATAATCCCATTTTTTAAATCTTAGTCTCTTTGATTGACTTCATGTCTCTTACACACTTGGCGATCAAATGTGCCTATTTTAGTACCCCGCAGATCAATACTTGGTCATCGGATTGGATTCAATTCTATGGAGAGAAGAGATTGGGTTACCAGCTAAAGTTAGCCAGGGATCAATATGGCGACTCTGCAATTTATCAGAAAGGTTTCTTTCTCTCTTCTCTGTCATTAATAACTTCATGAGAAGAGATCAGTTTTGACTTTTGAAGAAATATTTGAACAGGTCATAGACTAATACAGAACATGGCATCTCTCTTTGAGAATGTTGTTATAGAACCATGCTTGTTACACGGTGATCTCTGGAGCGGGAACTTCACATACGACAAAAACAGTCACCCTGTCATTCTTGATCCTGCCTGTTACTGTAAGCGTTTATATGTTTGGTAAATTCCCATTTCTAGCACGATTTGAGATCATTAACCGCGGGAATTCCTTTATAGATGGGCATAACGAGGCAGAATTTGGAATGTCGTGGTGCGCGGGATTCGGAGAAGCTTTCTACAATGCCTATTTCAAGGTTACTACACACACTCTTCCTTTGATGTTTCTTTGTTCGCTTATAGTTATTTACTCGTTCATGATTTGTTTCTTTGACTTTCTCAAGGTAATGCCGAAACAACCGGGATTTGAGAAGAGGAGAGATCTTTATTTACTGTATCATTACTTGAATCACTATAACCTCTTTGGCTCAGGCTATCGATCTTCTGCAATGTCGATTATTGATGATTATCTACGGATGCTCAAAGTTTAAAATGGACAAGATGGGATTCACAAGTTGATGAGAGAAGCAGCTTATAGGCTCTTTTGTGTGTGTATATGTATGTGTTTTGGTGTTATATATATGGTTCTATGTACAACTTTAATATTGTACGTTCTCTAAATGTTGATAATAATCGCCTGAACCAAAAACTGTATGAAACAGTAGTGAGGCTTTTGATGTTTGGTAAAGTTTTAGTTAATTCAACAGAAAAGAAATTTACAAAGGGGCTTAGTGTTTGAAATTGAAAAACCGAGGAAAGCAAACAAAGGGTCTAAACAGAGATCACACCTATGGTCGATTAAAGAGACAGTTGTTGGATCAAACTTCCAGTCTTGGTATGTAACGCAAAGTTATTAAAACAACGCGTGTTTGAATGAACAACAAAGTTGATATGGCCGAGTTGGTCTAAGGCGCCAGATTAAGGTTCTGGTCCGAAAGGGCGTGGGTTCAAATCCCACTGTCAACAAATTCATTTGAACCTTTTTTTTTTCATGTTAGTTTAAGAAAAAACCCATACAAGATAGAAGCCTTTTCGAAAAACGAAGGTCCTGTGTAGTAGAGCTTTCCTTTCTGTTTATATCATTAAACCGAATCCTTTTAATTTATCCTTGTTCAATTTATCAAATCAAATTTTCTTGAGTTTGGGTTCGATTCAGAACTCCCACTAAACACCTCGGTATTAAGAACTATCCGTTAACCAATCTAACATTTCAGTGAGTGTCAGTCAAATAATTATATATGATAACAGTGTGAATTTGGGAAATTTCGTTTGGCTAAGTAGTACATGTTGCAATGCAGACCAACCAAGCCTTTGATAAGAAATGACCAATCAAATTGAGTATTTAGACAGCAAATGGGTCGGATGATGCAAGGTTTGAAAAGTAAAAGTTATAAGAATTGATAATAATTTTAATCTCAAAAGACAAAAGTAAAGGAACGAACTCTGCTTAATTAACTCAAAACTACAAACGTTTTAAAATCCAGACAATCAACATAGTAATAACCTTAAGATCCAAACACCAAAAAGGATTCTTCTACAACCAACGAGTTTCTTTTATAAAAGATAACCAAAATTCATCATAATAGCCAACAAAAAAACTAAAAAAAAGAGAACGGCCTTGAATTGATTTGATGGATTGGCTTCAATCAATCTCACTTTTTCCTGAAAGAGCAGCCATCGGTGAGCCTTGCCTTTCCTCCTGTAGGCTGGCAGAGAACTGTCTGGCAGTTTCCGCATACAACAACGGTCTGCGAGTGACTGAAAACGGTCGTGCTGCAATACCAAAAAAGAACCTTGTAAGTTTGTTTCTTAATAAATAGGTAGAGTCAGAAAGGAAGAGATTGTCTTCAGAAACTTACATGTTGAAGCAGCCTTGGCACTTCACATCCTACAGTAACATAAACAACAAAAGAAGCAACAGTCAGAGTCCATGAAGAGTATATAAACTTCAGACAAGTAAATGAGAGAATCAGATTAAAAATAGAATTGTACAATCCTAAACACAGATATATGGATTTAAGGGATTCTAAAGCAGCAAAAAGGTTTGAAATCTTTACTACATTTCCGAAGATTAAACACCATAAACTAAAATCAGAGTACAAATAGGTGTAGACGAACTTAAAACACTAAGTTATGAATTTAAGGGATTCTAAAGCAGCAAAAATGTTTGAAATCTTTGCTACATTTCCGAAGATTAAACACCATAAACTAAAATCAGAGTACGAATAGGTGTAGATGAACTTAAACACTAAGTTAGGATTCATGAGTATATCAAATTCACATAATGAGAAAAACAAATTCAAAACCTCCAAACTTACAACTCTAATCATAGAGACTTGGTTTCTAAAGGGTTCAAACAAATCATCATTACCATGAAAAAGGAATTTGGAGTCTGAACGAGACGCTTGAGCTTGTGCTTCCTCTTCTCGAGCTCAGCTGGTGGGTTAAGCAGATCGATATCGTTTTGAAGAACCTGTTCCATATCAAGATATAAGATCAATCAAATGACGAAACCACATTTCTAATCAGCTAATTCCAATTTCTTAAACGTGATTAAGACCTAAGATTCAACCTTCTGTATAACCTTACGTAATATAAGAAGAGATAAAATGAGCATTTACAATAGGGAGAAACATAATCTCACGAGTGAATCGAAAATTTCACAAAAGGATTCAAATTTCTAAAACAAAATCAAATCAGGAGATGTAAATGGAGAGATCAAGACGAGAATCAAGTATGAGAACTAACCATCTTCGCAAGAGTCTGAAGAGACGACGGCAAAGATAGCAGCAGCAACGGCAAAAAATATGCGAGAGGTTTCTAGGGTTACTACATTATGCCTTTATATATGAGAACGAACTAGTTAACCTTGCTACCTTTTCGGACCTTCTATCCGAATTAGAGGCTTACATTCTCTTTTCTTTTATTTTATTTTGTTTTTAGTTTTTTTTTTTTTTTTTTTAACGTGAAAAATAGAGAAAGTGTTTTGTTATCATGATTTTTCGTCAGCATATTAATTTTAGTTAATCAATAAGAAAATTATAAACAAAAATAATAACTTAGTAAATTTGTATGGTTTGTTCTTACGTAGTAATTCCTGTCTCCAAACATTTTTTTTTTTTAATTATAAATTTTCAATGTTACATCCAAAATGCACATTGCGTTTACAGAAACCATGAAGTGATTCTGATTCATACCATCAAATTCCTTAATTACAAATTATGTTGTTGCAAATGTAACTCATAAGTAACAATGAGTCAGTATCTCCTTTCATGAACATTTCAGGCCTTACCTTGATCAAATTGGTTCGAATTCATGAAAGCAAATCCTTCATTGTCAACTATGATGTATGAAACAGATTAAAGGAGGAGAAAAACCAGTGAACTTTTTACATAGACCACAGATTCATTTGGTATTTAAAATTGACAAAAGAGAAAAGCTTACGATATCTGATTCATTGTGTAAGTTGATGTTAACTTTATGAATCTTTAGGGAGTCACAGAGCAATTCTAAACCTCAACTGCAAAAGAAATCTGTTAAAAAAAAAAACTCAAATACCAAAAAATTAGTTTCACTGTATTTTGAATGCATTATAAACCCAACAAAATCATTTAATAAGTTCTTTAAATTATATTTTGTAAAGGATTTAATTTTTATTGTTATTACATACATGTAAATTTACTTATAAAATCATGTCATTCTATATTTCTAGATGAAAAATTGAAGCACACTACATATATCTAACATCGATTATGTATAAAAAAAAAATTCTCTTATTATAAACTCAACGTCACTCATATTGGCATGGGCCGCATGGCCTTAAAATATGTACAAAGCCCATCAAACTATGAATGGGTTGAAGTCAAAAGTAGAGAAAAGCAAGCAGTGTAATAATTTCACTTCTCAGTCACACTTAAAAAAAAAAAAAAAAACAATTTGATGTTCGAATGGTATGATTTCGGTTTAACTTGAATCTATTAAACCGGAAAGGAGATTCCAAAATTGAAATTGATAATCTGATAAAGGAGATCTGTGTCGAGTACGCGTGAGGTTCCTTCTCAACCAAAAAAAGCTTCAAATCCTGGCGTTGATAGCGATTGGTTAATTGTCGGTGGATATCAATCTTCTTCCTTCTTCATACGGTTTTTGCTACGTTTCTTCAATTCTGAGTTTTTTTGCTCTTCCTCGCGGCTGTACTCAAGTTTGTCAGATCTCGCCTATGAAATTTTAAATTGATAATGGCGTTGTAGTCTGTTGTTACCTGTGAAGCCTTCGTTAACACTGGATTCTTCTTCTCAAATCTCACACCTGATCTCTTATATTAGATTCCGAGTATGATTTGTTTGTCTCTCTCTATCTCTCCTCCATTATTAAGTTCATTGCTTGATTTAGGTTTTTTTTTTTTTTTTTTTTTGAATTTTGATAGAGATGGCGCTGAAGCGAGGGCTATCTGGAGTTAACCGGGTTAGAGGAAGTAGTGGTGGATCTCGATCTATCATTGTGCTCCTCATCTTCTTCTGTGTTTTCGCACCTCTAGTCTTCTTTGTTGGCCGAGGAGTATACATCGATTCCTCAAATGGTATGCATATTTGCTTTATACTTTTGCTGATTCTTGTAGAGAACATTAGAATCATTTTTACCACTCTTAATTTTAGTTACATTGGCGTTAATCTATTTGCTTGAAGTGACATTGATGATCTTCGGAAAATTGCTGATTTTTTTCCAGACTGATAGAGGAATATTTGAAATCTTCTGTAGTAGATTGTCGAGCTTTGGCCTTCTGATATGTATATATCATTCATCTGATGAGCTTACTTTTCATTACTGCAGATTATTCAAATGTTTCTGTGAAGCAGGTTGGTTGAAACACTCTATTAAATTTTCTGCTTGTATGTTTGTTTTAACATAACCAAGAATGTTGTTTAATTGGATTGGACTGGTTCTTTTGCAGAATCTTGACTGGAGAGAACGTTTAGCAATGCAATCTGTTCGATCTCTTTTCTCAAAAGAGGCAAGTTTAAATCTCTGAAACTTTAGTTCGATTTATTCTCTTTGTCGGTTCTTCTGAGATTGTGGATTGTTTTTAACTAAATTTTGTTCTCCAGGTACTAGATGTTATCACAACTAGTACAGCTGATTTGGGTCCTCTTAGCCTTGATTCTTTCAAGAAAAACAATTTGTCGGCATCATGGCGGGGAATCGGAGTTGACACCTCCTTTAGAAATTCTGAGGTGAGGTTTAGTTTAGTTATCTGATTCACTTGGTTTGCTTTCTTTTCCAAGTTTCTATCCTTGGCTATTTATGCTCCTAGTTTTCATCTTTCAATCTACTTGAAGCAGAATCAAACAACTCCAGATATCAAATCTAATATCCTGAATGAAAAACGTGGCAGTACTTCAAAAGGTAGTGGCTTTTAATTAAGTGGCATTATGATCTATTTTTGATGACTTTCATATCTGATTCTTCTATTTTTTGCTGATGCAGATGGTAGCCATCAGAAAGTTGAGACACCTGCAAAGATTCACAGAAGGGTAGCTATTATTTATTTACGTGGCATCAAATATTTTGTGCCTGGAGTATTTCATTACCAACATTTTCTTTATTCATCTTGAAATTTCAGCAACTAAGAGAGAAAAGGCGTGAGATGCGAGCAAATGAGTTGGTCCAGCACAATGATGACACAATTTTGAAACTTGAAAATGCGGCCATTGAACGCTCTAAGTCTGTCGATTCTGCAGTACTTGGAAAATACAGTATTTGGAGAAGAGAAAATGAGAACGACAACTCCGATTCAAATATACACTTGATGAGGGATCAAGTAATAATGGCTAGAGTCTATAGTGGTATTGCAAAACTGAAAAACAAGAATGATTTGTTACAAGAACTCCAGGCCCGACTCAAGGACAGCCAACGCGTTTTAGGGGAATCAACATCCGATACTGATCTTCCTCGGAGGTAAATTGCTCCCTTTTGTTTCTGTTATTCTCCCAATGATGCTTTGTACTACTTGCCTTCTTTTGACTGCTCGTGTATTCTTAAAGTAACATTCTCTATTAATTACTTTTCATATAGTGCACATGAGAAACTCAGAGCCATGGGTCAAGTCTTGTCTAAAGCTAAGATGGAATTATATGACTGCAAGTTGGTTACTGGAAAGCTGAGAGCAATGCTTCAAACTGCCGACGAACAAGTCAGGAGCTTAAAGAAGCAGAGTACTTTTCTGGCTCAGTTAGCAGCAAAAACAATTCCAAATCCTATCCATTGCCTATCAATGCGCTTGACCATTGATTACTATCTTCTGTCTCTGGAGAAAAGAAAATTCCCTCGGAGTGAAAACAGAGAAAACCCAAATCTTTACCATTATGCCCTCTTTTCAGACAATGTATTAGCTGCATCAGTGGTTGTTAACTCAACTATCATGAATGCCAAGGTAAAACAATGATCTTTTATCACGTCATTCGTGCTCAGATTTGTATGTTTGCAGAGACGAAATTTTAAATGGATTTGTTTACTGAACTTGTTTATTCTCAGGACCCATCGAAGCATGTTTTTCACCTTGTGACGGATAAACTCAATTTCGGAGCAATGAACATGTGGTTCCTTCTAAACCCACCTGGAAAGGCAACTATACATGTGGAAAATGTAGATGAGTTTAAGTGGCTCAATTCATCTTACTGTCCTGTTCTTCGTCAGCTTGAATCTGCAGCAATGAGAGAATACTATTTCAAAGCAGATCATCCATCTTCAGGCTCTTCGAATCTCAAATACAGAAACCCAAAGTATCTATCCATGTTGAATCACTTGAGATTCTACCTCCCTGAGGTTTATCCCAAGCTGAACAAAATCCTCTTCCTGGACGACGACATCATTGTTCAGAAAGACTTGACTCCACTTTGGGAAGTCAACCTGAACGGCAAAGTCAACGGTGCAGTCGAAACCTGTGGGGAGAGTTTCCACAGGTTTGACAAGTATCTCAACTTTTCGAATCCTCACATCGCAAGAAACTTCAATCCAAACGCTTGTGGATGGGCTTATGGGATGAACATGTTCGACCTAATGGAATGGAAGAAGAGAGACATCACTGGTATATACCATAAGTGGCAAAACATGGTAAATAACTCTTTTAACTCTATACATCAATAGCTCTGTGATGGTTTATTGTGGTTAGCTCATTATGGTTATTGTCGTTTAGAATGAGAACAGGACACTATGGAAGCTAGGGACATTACCACCAGGATTAATAACATTCTACGGGTTAACACATCCCTTAAACAAGGCGTGGCACGTACTGGGACTTGGATATAACCCGAGTATCAATAAGAAAGACATTGAGAATGCAGCAGTGGTTCATTATAATGGGAACATGAAACCATGGTTGGAGTTAGCCATGTCCAAGTATCGACCGTATTGGACCAAGTACATCAAGTTTGATCACCCATATCTTCGTCGATGCAACCTTCACGAATAAAATAAAATCTTTGTTATTAGATGATTTGAGGTAATTACTCCTAATGTTCTGTTTTTCCTTCCAATCTCATTCCTCTTTATTATTCTACACATTGTTAATTGTTTTATTCATATCTTTGTTTAGTCATTCTTTTTCTTTGTTCGGGTTAAAAAACACTCTTGTTATTTTCCGAGTTTTTACGATTATATGTTAACGGAGATTCTGTTGGAGGACATTGTGAACTATTTACTATACCAATATTGCAAGTTCAAACATTGATTTTAAAGCTGATTTTAATATTTCAAGGCTTAATTCAAGAAATATGAGGCAATTTTAACATGTGTGATCATATAATTTAATGATATCTTACAAAATAAATTAATTGTCATCTTATTTCAGTGCATTAATTGGTAGAAATTTTATACATAAACGCGGTAAATGCAAACATATGATTCAATGTGCACGGGCATGATATTTTTTTCCCAAAAAATAAAGCATGAAAAAACGACCTAATGGAATAAGATTTATATCAAGAATGATATGATCTTAATGAAGAAACTGCATTATTGTATGGGTTTTACTGATAGATAATGTTTCAAAAGGAAACATTGTCATTGTCTACATATCTACTATACAATTTTGTAAAAAAAAAACATAAAATACTTTAATTCTTTCTATGAAAATCTTAGCATACATATAAGTGGGACGAGAATTCACGGGAATGGGACAGGAATTCGGAAATAACAAAACATATACCATTTATTATTACACAACAAATGGATCTGCTATTTAAACTTTAACAAGTAAATTAGAAAAGCTTTTACTAATTTAGATAGTAGTGGAAACAAATTAGACATTATTAATTAATAACTACAATAATCCCATTTTGTGATAAACAGATAAATGGATAAAACCCAATTCTGTGAAAAAAGAAAGAAATAGTTAAAAACCCAAACATTAATGTAGATGGGCTTAAAATCGGACCGACGCTTATTACTACTCCCTACTAATTACAAATCTCCCCTCCATAAATTAGAACTCAAGAGAGAAAAGAGGAATCAACACTGAAAAACAAAATTTGGAGCAGAGAACTAAATCCGAAACGTAAAACCCTAATCCCAGACGAATCGATGGAGGGAGACGACGAAGCCAGTGGACCGATGATGGAGATGTGCACTAACGGAGGTGAAGAGACGTCTAATCGAAGACCTATTAAAAGTGGCGAATCGCTCGAGATCGAGACTTATGCGGCGCTCTACAAAGGTCGAACGAAGATTATGCGGCTTCTCTTCATCGCTAACCACTGTGGAGGAAACCACACGATGCAGCTTGAAGCGTTGAAGATGGCTTACGATGAGATTAAAAAGGGAGAGAATACGCAGTTGTTCAGAGAAGTTGTCAATAAGATTAACGGCAAGCTTGGGGAAAAGTATGAGATGGATTCGGCCTGGTGTGAATCTGTCGATCGTCGTGCTGAACAGAAGAAATCAAAGCTTGAGAATGAGCTCAGTTCGTATCGGGTAATTAGGTTTTTCTTTACCCAAGCCAGATTTATGACCTAATTTCCTTTTAAGCGTTTGATTATTGCGTGTATAATGATGAATCTCTACTGCTGATTTAGATGATACTGTTTCTCAATTAGTTTCTTAGAGAATGAAGCATGTTTGTGGTGTTGTTTATGTGTTGCTCAGCGTAGTTCTTTTCTGGTAAATCGTTTTCTTGATTCTGTAATTGCATAAATGTGATTTATCTTCTTGATATGAGTAAAGAGACAAATTTGTTCAAGGAAAGCATTAGAAGTGGTTCATGGTTATCTTTATAATGATGACTCTTTACTGTTTATCAGTTAATTGCTTAGAGAATGAAGTATGTGGTGTTGTTTCTGTGTTGCTAAGCGTTTGCATAGCTCTTCTTTGGTAAATCGCTTGCTTGATTCTGTAATTGAATAGATGTTGATTTATCTTCTTGGTAAATTGTATACAGACGAATCTGATCAAGGAAAGCATCAGAATGGGTTACAATGACTTTGGAGATTTCTACTATGCGTGTGGTTTGCTAGGAGATGCTTTCAAGAACTATATCCGAACACGCGACTACTGCACTACGGCGAAGCACATCATTCACATGTGTATGAATTCGATTCTTGTCAGTATTGAGATGGGTCAGTTTTCTCATGTTACAAGCTACGTGAACAAGGCAGAGCAGAATACAGAAACCCTTGACCCTATTGTAGTTGCTAAATTGCGATGTGCATCTGGATTGGCTCATTTGGAGCTGAAGAAGTACAAGCTAGCTGCTCGTAAGGTCTGTTGTTTTGTCATATTTGCTCATGTGTTTATGGATCCTATGCATATTCTATCTTGTATTGTATCTAAAATCTAATCATTGAACTTGAATATTGTCTTTGTGCAGTTCTTAGATGTCAATCCAGAACTTGGAAATTCCTATAATGAGGTCATTGCTCCTCAAGATGTTGCCACCTATGGAGGACTCTGTGCCCTGGCAAGCTTTGATCGATCAGAATTGAAGGCATGTATCCTATTTAGCAGTTCTTTTATCTCTGCCAGTTTTTTTCCAATATTTGGTCTATAACGTAGTCTAATGTGGCAGCAAAAAGTCATTCACAATATAAACTTCCGGAATTTCTTGGAGCTGGTGCCAAATGTGAGGGAGCTTATCAACGATTTCTATTCAAGGTAACATGTTTTTTACAAGACTCATATTTATTTCCTTGGGTAGAACCAAATTACAAACCTTGAACCAGTGATTATTAGAGTGAATACCCCCACTAAGACCACATTTACCCAGCCAAGTTTCCCTGATGGTTATTAAGTCCCTTGAATCCACTATTTTATTCTAATCACTGACTCTGATAAACTCATTGATTAGCTGTTTGTTATGTTGAACTCTAATCTGTTTTGCTTATGAAGGCTTACCAAGTTTCCCGACAATTTTCTTATCTGTGTTAACAATGCGTAGGATGTCCAAAATCAACCTTTTTAGACTGTATTCTCGTAGAATCTAATATTTAACTTTGCCTGTTGCAGCCGCTATGCTTCCTGTCTAGAATATCTAGAAAGCCTCAAAGCGAATTTGCTGCTGGACATCCATCTTCATGACCACGTTGACACACTGTATGATCAGATAAGGAAGAAGGCACTGATCCAGTACACACTGCCATTTGTGTCTGTTGATTTAAGCAGGATGGCTGATGCATTCAAAACCAGCGTCTCTGGTCTAGAAAAGGAGCTTGAAGCATTGATCACAGACAACCAGATACAGGTCTGTTCTGTTTCCAGAAAATAACTGTTTTTTTTTTGTTGCTTTGTCATTTCAAAACCTTACAAAAGGGAAAACCTTTTTCTTTCCCATCACGGACAGGCACGGATTGATTCACACAACAAAATCCTGTATGCAAGACACGCGGATCAGAGAAATGCAACTTTCCAAAAGGTTCTTCAGATGGGAAACGAATTCGATAGAGATGTCAGGGCAATGCTATTGAGAGCGAACCTCCTTAAACATGAGTATCATGCCAGAGCTTCCAGAAAACTTTGAAAAAAAAGTTAATTACATCTCTGCTTCGCTTATCTGAGAGGTGACGGCCTATTCCAAGATCAGAAGATACCTGGGAAAAATTGATTTGGTTTAGTTATTGGTTACGATTTTTGTGTAATCTTCTGAGTTCTCGTGTTGTTGAATTCTTTTGTTAACTTTTGGTTAAAACGTTCTTTGAAGTAAGTATCTTTGGACTTTGAATGAGTCATGAGAGTGTGAATCTATAAACGCATTAATCACATTGAAAGCGAAAATGGTCTAAGAGTAGTGACATAAAGTACACACTTGGTTTCATGGCCCAATATGATTTATGAAAGATGCGCGTCATGTGGGTGGGATCAATTCTCTCATCTCCCAACTAATACCCATTTCATTTTGTCAACTAAACTCTGATCGTTTTTGCACAGATGTCACTCTATATAGTCTTATAGGTTTATTTTATGTACATACAATAATAATCTAAACGGTAAGGTCCTTTTTTATAAGTACAATCTCGAAAATTGCAAAACCAAGGTTTGTGTCGGCGAAACGCATCATGGAGATAATAAGTGTGAACTTTTGATTTTCTTGTATCAAACAACTTTTGATATTTAATCACTCGAAAGCTACGTTTCATTATTATTGTTTTTTTTCTTTAATAATAAGGTCTATCATTTAATGGAATAACTCATATTAATAATTTGGTCATGGCTTGAGGTCCCAAGGTTAGATGTTGGTGATAATATTGTTTGTACAATACTCGTCTTTATCTAATGCTATCATTATTGTATTTTTAAGTAATTATTTATACATTTCTTAAGTTGTTCTCTTCGTAGTTTGTGGTTTCTTATAAATTATAATCGTTATGTATTTTTGTGTTTGCCAGAATATTCAAGGGTGTTTTTCAAGATTCGAACAAAACGAGAAATTGGGCAGATGACTTTACGTAAGAACCTATAGTGTTTCTATGATTCGATGACATTTTGAGCAAGTAAAGGTATTATTCTAAGATGAGACGGTCCATTATTAATCGACTCTTCAATGATATTGCCTTTTAAATGAGTCTTAGGTAGCATCGCAATAACTCTGTATTTACTCAAAACTCACAGACCATAGAGTTAAGATTCCGCCAAATTTGGAAGATAGGCCACAAAATTTGCTCACTCCAGTACTCTCATTTTTTTGGTTAATGAACGTTTTTTCTTTTAAATACAAAGTTTAATGATCTTTCATGTGAATATTGTGGATCATAAACCAAATCTCATCATTTGCTTACTCTCACAGTCGATATTTATTCGACACCGTAAATGATTTAAAATGGCAACAAAATTATGAATTATTCGGCCAGAGTTATCATATTGTGTTTAACGAGTCTGATTTTAAATACACATTAAAAGTGAAAAGCTCATATTTTCACTTGTAAATCTGTTTAAGTGGTTAACAAAAGTAACATAATTACATTTCAATCCGATATATATTTACAATACTAATATTTTCGAAAGTGACAAGTGTTTGTGGGGATTGAAACGTACGTCATCACTATTGGTATGAACATCTGCTAATCTATTAGGTAGTATATTAAAAGACTAATAAACCATCTGTCTATACTAAAACTAATACAAATAGACTTATACTAAACTAGATTAGGACCCGTGCGTTGCACGGGTTGAATTCATTAGTAATTTTTGTATGAATTTTTAATATTTGTTCAAATATTATTGTACCTTATTAATCACATATTGTATGTTTTTCTCGTAATAAATTTTAGTTTAATGTTCTATATTTTAAAATGTCTGAATTTAAAATATGGATAAATTTTTTAATTTTTTATTTAAATAAGGACCAATAAAAATCTTATATAAAGCAAGTGAAAATTTAAAACAAATACACTGTTTCCATAAGATTTTTTGTTGTCAAAAAAATAAATAAATGTAGATTTGTTTTTCATGGTGATTTTCTTTTTTTTTCTTTCTCCGACAGACATAAAATGGACAATAATTCTATATATTTTTAATTCGAAGACGTAGACGTTGAAGTATATATGCTTCGTTTGTGTTTATTCGTATGAAACTGTTTGCCATTTTTTATTAAGAAACGACATTTGTTTCTTCTATATTGTAAAAAGCAAAAACATGCTCTTTAACAAAAAAAAAACAAAAAAACTCTTCTACTCGCTCACTCAATCTAGTCTCTCAATCGATCTAACTCCTCTACTCTCTCAATCATCTTCTTCTTCAATTAATCTTTTTCAATTCTCCACCTCCGAGAACAACTCTCCACCTGAGAGCAATTCTCCACCGCTTGAAAATCAAAACGCCCTATGGATATTGATGATTTACTTTGTCTTCCCAACCGTGAGCTCTACTTGCGTTCTTATACCCAATCCCAAGAGAAAGCCTTATTTGGTATGATTCCAATATCAATTAGCTTGTGATTTGTCTTTCTTGTTTATGATTGATATCGCAAATCTCGCTTCATGTTTTTTAATTGATATCGCCCATTTCAACATCTTGTAAAGTGTGTTAATTGATTAATAATACTACTTGTAACGTGTTTTAATGATTGATAATACTACTTGCTTTCTTTGTCATGTTTCAATTGGAAAATTTTAGTTAAATATTGTCTTGTTTTGTTATGTTTTACTAATTGCAAAGCTCCATGTTGCTTTTATACTGAACGTATGTTTTTAATCTCAAAGTGTTTGTTGTTTGGTGATTTTCTTCTGATCAACCTGTTTGCTTTTGTTGTTGCTCCATGATTCCAAATCAGTTCCACCTGATGATTGCTTGGTTGTTTTTAGTTTGTTTTGTCGTTTTGATTGGTCTTTTGATGTCTGTTTAGTCTCTTGTCCATATTTCGATTGAAATCTTGAGATTTGATGTAAAAAAAATATTGTGTCTTTGTTTCTAAGATATTCTTATATTGAATGAATTAAAGTGATTGTAAAATTTCATATGTTGTTGAAAATTTCTTGGTATACAATGTTATCTAAGATATTATTGTCGTATTTGTTCGTTCCAACATTAAGAATTTTGAGTCCTGCAGTTGTTGTCACTCTTGATAACGCAACGTATAGTTGTCCGTGAGAAAAAACTGGATTTGGCAAATATAGACCAACTTTGTTCAAGCTTTGACCTTGGCTTTTGTTGATAGTCATTGCATAGCAAACTCGTACAGGTAATTGACGTCTGCTGAGTTTGAAAGGCCATCTTGCATCGGTTGGTGGAAGCATTATTCTAGGAATAAGAACCTTTTCCTACTTGATCTCCGATGAAGTATCTCCGCTCGATAATCCTTGTGCCCATGCGAGTTACTATTAATCTTGTCCCATTGCAAAGCCCTCTCTTTGATTTAAATTCCTTAGTAACATGATTGGTGTATTTATCTTGAGAGTTAGTTGGTGGTTTGGAATACCCGAGAATTTCAGAGTGTTTAAAAACTCGTAGGGTAAAGAATATGTTGATTTGCCACTTCTTCTTTGTCATCACCGATACTATCGAACTCAAATATTCCTTTTCTTCTCCTTCTAGGCAAGATAACATGTAGTTATTCACTTTATCTACTGTCTCGTTTGTAGGAGTAAGAATTGCACGTTCAATCGGATAATCCTTGTCTTTAAACAAAGTATGGAAATCTGGATATGTAGTCTTCGCAATGTGTTCTTCGAATCTTCATCGTTTTGCAAGAGCAATTCTTGGTCTATTTGCAGCTTGGATGTTTCATCATTTGAATTTCTATGTTTTAGAGGCTTAGGTGTCGTGCCATCACCAACACATAGTAACCATCTTGCAAAATCTTTTTTCCGCTTGGTGCAACCTCATATTTCTCTCAAGAGTGAATACAGAGCGATAGTTCCATAAATTTGATCCGTTGATCGTTGCTTTAACTGTTTCTTGTCTGGTGCCTTGCGGTATGACCGGAATTTGTCTAAAATCGCCTCCAAGAAGAACTGTTTTCCCACCAAAGGTTTTGGGCTGCATCTGGATCTGTCTCGAAGAAGCACATCTCGCAAACTCTTATCAAGAGCTTGAAAGCAAATCGATGACACATTGGTGCTTCATCCCAAATTATAAGATCTGTTTGTTTAAGTAATTCAATGAGCATAGAACTACGATTGATGTTACATCTTTGTCTTGATGAAGATCTATCGGAATCTTGAAACGGGAATGTGCAGTTCGGCCATTAGGTAAAAGTGTAGCTACAATTCCAGATGACGCCACTGGTAGAACAATTTTTCCTTGTGATCGTAACTTCGAGATAATCGTCTTGTAGACGTATGTCTTTCCTGTTCCACCGGTCCATTTAAAAAAACAATTTCCTTTTTTATGGTCGATTGAGTTGATCACAGCGTCATAGACTTTCTTCGTTCGTCATTTAATGTTTTTATCAACCTGCAATGTTCTTCTTCTTGTTCGAAATGTTGTAATTTTTCTCGCCAGTTAGCATTGTGTTATTCATTTTCTTTAGCAACTCCTTGTCTGGTTTTGGCATATCTTGAATTAAGCTTAGTGATCTATCATTCGATGCCATGATTCTCTCTATCTCTATAAGTGTGTAACTTTGTAAGACTTGATCTGGGAATTCCATACTTGTTGAAGTCTAACGTCTTCCTTTGTATCGTGGAATATCTTCGCTAGATGACGCCAACAATGCTCCCATAGTGAATGTGGGGTACTTAACTCGCAGAAAATTAACAATGTCACAAAGAGTTCACGGAGCTGGTAAGGATATGCATATTGTTGCTTCATCCATGGCCTCTTTCCATTCTGTATCGCCATTCAACATACCTCTTGCATAGCATCTGCTTGGAATGATGTGTGCTTTACATTGTCCACGGTAAGTATATCATCAAAGCTTGTTTTACCTCTCATATTCACCAACATTCGTAAATAGTATAGATCTCCTGCTCTTGGATGAATGTTCACTAACCTTCCAATGCTGAATCCTTTTTGTCTTTTTTTCCATTTTTTCTCATCTGAATTCCACACAAACTTTGTAGGGAACGGCTGTATGTAAGTTTTCTTGCTTCGAGGACAACGTTTGTTCATCTCCAAATATTCGGTAAACATTGTTCTCTCAATTCCTTCTTTTGAAATAATGTTTTCTAGATTGCTCCCTTCAGGTAAACGATGGTCTGTTGGTCCGGTAAGTGTAACGGTAGCCTTATTCTGCAGGTTTTCGTTCATGTATATCGAATCCTGAAAATTCGCCACGCAGCTTCACATCTTTGAAAGGTAACGACATTCCAAGTAGTTCTTTATTTCATTAATCTCTTCTTTTGATTTTTTCTTCTTTTCTCGATTCTTACTGGTTTTACTTTCTCGTCAGCATAGTAGCCATGTCTACACCTTTTGTGATATATTTGAATAAATATTTTATGGCGACGACCTGTTGCACCACTCTACATTGATGTGAGCCTTGTATTTTTTCAGGAGTAAGAGATTATGAGGCACAACGTAGCGATTGTCAAGCTTTGTGTCGCTTTTCATTACAAATTTTGTTTCATCGAGATCTTCTACGGTATGTAATGTAGCCACTTCACGATAGTTGTAAGCGTCATTATAGGGCCTTGGAAATTTTTTTGTGCATTTATTATTTTCCATACACTTTCTCCCGCATGGTCTATGCATCATAAGTGTTTCAACCAATCGAAAACCTTCGGATCACTTTCTTTGTTTGGTAACTTCGGATGTAATGAAACTATCAATATCTTACGGAGATGGATTTTCTTTAGACTTGTGTAGCCACAAAAGTATATGTGCATGTGGAAAGCCACGTTTTTGAAACTTCGATTGTGTGAACAACTGTTTATAAATTTTAAAATCATTAGTAAATATAGCTCAAGAAAAATAATTAATGGATATAGTTAATATTAGTACTGCAGAAATGGGGCGAAGAATAGTCCATTTTGTAGATCTGCAAGAAGTTAAGTCTAACTTCATTTTAAACACTCGACATACAACATCTGGTCTATCATTTGCATTCTCGTTTCCTCTCTCTATATGATCGAGTCACCTCTTGCAACTTTGGATTTGCAGTTATAGTAATGAAAAGATCTGGATTTCCATACCATCTGCATATTGCCATTGCATCTCGATAATTCTCCGCCATGTACCGGGTCCGCTGTGAATGAAGAGGGAAGAATAATTCTCTTACCAAGTGTTTTTGAATCTGAATCCCTTGATCAATTGCATCACATACATTGTTGTATAGGTCTGCTCTAAGCTTTATCTGGTTATATTGATAAAAGTTCATACGTTCTTGTTCGATAGTAGTATATGCATCAACGATGTATTGGTGAAAAAGACGACTGAACGAACTATTGTCCCTGGAGAAGATAATCTTGTATGTATCGATATGCATAATACTCTCGATAGTAACATATGATCTCTTGATTGCAGACGCTTGAGAATGCGGAATGCTTTTCTCAATGTAGCCTTGCTCACCATATGGAAACAGCAAAGGATCTTGCGATGTCATGTACAATGGATGTAAGATACTTATCCATTGAGGTTTATCCATTTTAGGATGCACTATAATGTCTCTGTCAGAATTTGGGATAGTCAAGTCACCCACAATAAGGCCCGCAATCTCATCTCCTTCGGAATATCAAATTATGCGCCACGCTCTTTATTCTTTATCAGCCTAATTGAGAATTCTTCACCTGTTCCCAATTCAGTATCTATCTCTAGCGATTCTGAACACCTTAGCTAGCTTGTTGTTAATGTCTATCATTTCAATCAATCTGCTTAGAATTTCTTCATCTAATTCATTCGTTTTTTCCTTTTGCTAGTGCTTTGAGACGGTTTTGAACTTCGTGACATGTATCATATATGTAGATGTCGCAAAACGTGGTATTTCTCCTTTGTCCGTAAGCGATGATCCAATTTTGTGGTAATTCGACCATGCATCTGAAAAGTGTAAGGACCATCTCCTGAGTTGATATCGTAATCTATTTTCCTCCCATAGATGTAAAAGCAAGCATTGAATTGTATGCTTCTTATATTGTTTCTAAACGATGTTGATCGTGATAGTAGGTCATCTAAATAATTTGGAGGGTGTCGAGGTCGCGTGAGGACAACTCGTCCTTGTTGACAACAAATTGTAAATTTCAATGCTTTCCCAATCAGTTGCACACTTTCAGATTTCCAAACCAATGTATCACAGTAAGTACATGTCATCAACTCGTAACCATTATTTTTTGCTAGTTTTCTTCTTAGGCATCTGCGTCTTTTGTCTCCAACATGTTTTCCTTGATTCTTATCAATATCTTCTCCGTCTGATGTATTGCTTTATCGAATTATCTTCGATTTTAGTAATTGTTGAGACATTATCTAGAAAAATTTCCGTATTTGAAGTTGATGGGCTTGATTTGTTGGTAGTTCGAACTACCTTTTGTTTTTTTTGTAAATCCTTCAATATATTTTTGTTACATAGAAGTGTAAAATTGTATATTTTAATAGGATAGAATATCGGTTCTTACCAATTTCTAATGTGTAGTTGTAAGCTCGGGACCCTATATTTTGTAAAAGTAATGTTAAGCTGGAATTTTCCAAAAATATATGTGAATTTAAAAGTGGGTTTTATACTTACACTTTGATTTAGTTTGTCGACCCATATACGTAATGTAGCCGCTTTGATCCGCTTATGAGGTTCTGCTATAAGCGTCTTCTCCATTATACAATCTGAGCATCATTCATATCTGGCGTTTCCTTTTGTTATCTCGTTGTTTATGTTTTTCATTATTTGCGTATTTATCTTTGGTGTTCATGTTTTGATGCCTCAGTTGATTCTCGTAATTTACAAAATGCATGTTCTTCAACTATTTATAGATTGGATTATCTTGTCAATTTCCTTATAGCTCTAGGTAATTATAGTGGACTATTTTTTCCTTTTGTTTGAAAAAGGAATGTTCCTTTTCTTCAATAGCTTTGGATTGAATAACTAATCATCCTTATCTTAGTAGCGTTAGTTATTTTTACTTTTTTAAATGTTATAAATATTTTTAAAAGTAACCATATTAGCACATTCGTTTTTTTAATTGCTTTAATTTATGTAATTACTAATTTAGTATATTTTTAACGTTTGTATTTTAAAAAGAATATCCCTTTTCCTAAAACTTTATTTTACTTTCATGGTATATTATTACTAATTAAGTATATTTTTAACATTTATATTTTAAAAATAATATCCCTTTTTCCTAAAATTTTATTGTACTTTCAATGTTTCATGTCATCTCTACTAATCTTTTTTTTTTCCTTTTAAATTTTTAAAAATTATTATATTTAGAAAATATAGTGATGTTATTTGTTTTAAGGGTGAGATCGATTTAGTTGATTTCACGTAATTATTGTGTTCTTGATATGTATTAAGATGAACATAGAGTTTCAATTTGTGAATTGATAGATTTGACTTATTATCAAAATAAACCATCAGATTTTGCAAACCGCAATTGATGATTCTGGTATAATTGTAATGCTTGGGTAATTCTTGTGTTTTTGGTATAAAGATTTCAGATTGTGAGGAAAGAATTTGTTATACACGGGTGCGTAATGAGCAATCAAAATCGAGTAACATGTCTATATTCCCTCTGTCTATAATTAAGAAACAAAATTAAAGGATAAAAGGGTGAAAAGATAATAGAAACCAAAACTATAGTATAACTTTAGGTGTTTCTCATTGTATAGTATATTAAAAAAATTTAAAGCAACCTAACAAACTTGACCAAAAAAAAAAAAAACCTAACAAACAGCTAGTCTTTAAAAACTATCTTATATAATAAGATTTAGACTTCAATTCGTTGTTTTTTCTTAAGATTGCCAGTTGGTTCTTTCTCTTCGCAATTGTTTTCACAATTCTTGTCGTTCGAAATTGGCTGAAGATAAAAGACAAAAAAAAACCAAATGTTAAGTTAACTAATATACCCTTATAATAACGCAAGCAAAAATTGGCATATCTTATATGTACCTTTTTGTGGTTGAGAATCTTTGACACTGTGAAGCTCTGATACGATCTTTCAAAATGCTTTTTCTTAATTTTTATTTCGAATAAATAAGTTTCACCTACGATAGACTTCACACTTTTGGGAATCTGTGCCAACTCTTGTTACGTCAGAGTTTTTTTTAATCTGTATCAAAATTGGCTCAACTATTAGATAAAATTTAAGTCAACACAAATATAATATATTTACATTATATATCATTCTTACGGATTCAGAAGTTGTTCCAAAGTGATTTTAGAACCATCTTCATCAAATATGACAAAAGTTGCAGAATCTTTTCCATCGCCTACTATTACTTCATTCAAACTGGAAGATAAATAATGAGTTAGTATCTGCAAAACTTAATGATAGAAAAATAATAGATATTATAATATTGTGAATAATACCTCAAGCAATCCCTACGATTGTGATTTACCACATTTTTGGCAAGAAAGCGATGATTCGACTTTGTTAACTTTGTTGAGCAACTTGAACCACGATATGTAATTCCAACCTTTACGTGACACAATCTCGGTAATAGTTGCCTTGCAAACAAATTTCTTATCCTTAAATTAATAAGTTTGAAAATATTTAAATTATCTTAAGTATCACTAACATTTAATAAGA
This sequence comes from Cardamine occulta, assembly GCA_028015245.1. Classification (NCBI taxonomy): domain Eukaryota; kingdom Viridiplantae; phylum Streptophyta; class Magnoliopsida; order Brassicales; family Brassicaceae; genus Cardamine; species Cardamine occulta. The sequence goes on along the minus strand of CM051380.1, from coordinate 1,156,004 downwards.
TATCGATGAAATTATCAATTGAATGTAGTTGCATTACCGAGGGACATCGGATGAGATAAACTCCCAAAGATCATTAATTGAATGTTGGGCTTCAGAATCTTTATTATCAATTGATTGTTCTTCATATAGCCTAGATTAACAATACACCCTCCATCGTATTTAAAGCTAAAGAGATACAATATAGATTTTAATTAATTCGATAAATTAAGTATCAACAAATAAGTAATTTTGAAACTAAAAAAAAAACTTAAAATATACCTTTTTCAAATGCGATATGAGAATCAAAATCATGATTTAAATAGAATTTGGTTCGGGAAGATGCTCGACAGACAAATTGCACTTTGATACGTCTTTATCAAAACACTTGTCATGATGAGAACAATGTTATCACTTTTCATCCCACGATATTTATCTTCCAATTGTTCGCTTGTTCTTCCCATATTGTTCGATATTTCTATTCCACTGTTTATTCATTAAAAAATATGAACAAATAAGAGACACAAAAATAATAGTAGCAGTTAAAAGTATGATGAGAGTGCAATCTAAACGAAAAAAACTTACTTTTCTAATAATAAAGTCAGAGTAACCCTTCTTAGTTTGGTCGTAGTTTATTCTGAACATCCTGTTTTGTCCATATTTTTGATATAGCCAATTACATCTATATTTAAAAAAAAAATCAAATACACATATAAATATATATATAGAATATAAATTTTAAATTTAAAAAATCAAGAATGTCAGTATAAATCTTCAACTGTATCTTTCAATTTAGCAAATACTGTAATTTGAAGTCGAAATTTTTCATGAGCTATTTGGCAAAATTGTTGTCCTACTGAGGCTATTTTTGTTCTCTCGGTTAATCGATCATAAATTTATGATCGGAGACTTTGTAATTTCTTATTGCAGTCTTGCAAATTGAAATTGCAAATTTCAATAAGATTTCCTACACATAATTGATCTCCAAACTTTTCAAGAAGGGAATGGTGTCAGAACCTTGAATAGTATTTTCCTATAAAAAATTGGATTAGAGTTAGATAATAAGTTTTTAAAATTAGGTAAACATATTTTTAATTTAATAATAAAACTAACCTTCTCATCAAGTAAGAGGAAATTAATTCCTATGAGCTCATTGTTTTTTTTTTCTTGCCTCCCACTTTCGATTAGGCGAACTACTGACGATGCATGGCGGTTTTGTTTAAGCGATCCAATGTCAAATACTGCCTTGTTGTTTAGAATTTCAAAGACTCATTGTAGTTCTCTTGAAACCCGAAAACAATTAAATAAAAGTTTATGAACTGTTTAGATCTGTAAAAGTTTTTTTGGTTATGAATTTGTGAAAGGTGTCAAACAGGTTTTATAGAGGTGGGAAATTAGAATTCCTTTTCCTTTTAGAATTGTATTCCTTTTCTAAATTTCTTTTTTTTTTGATAATTCTATGGTTTTATTCTTTTATTTTTGATTTTAGGTTTTAGGATTAGGAAATAACTTTAAAACTTCCTTTTTCAAATTAAATGTTGTAAAAATATAATTTTAATTTAATTATAAACGTTTTTATCCTTTTTTTTACTTAATAACTATAGAGATGGAATAATAGAATTCCTTTTCCTTTTAGAATTGTATTCCTTTTTAAAATTTCTTTTTCTTTTTTTTTGATAATTCTATGGTTTTATTCTTTTTATTTATTTTAGGTTTTAGGATTAGGAAATAACTTTAAAATTTCCTTTTTCAAATTAAATTAAATGTTGTAAAAATATAATTTTAATTTAATTAAAAACGTTTTTTATCCTTTTTTTTTACTTAATAACTATAGAGATGGAATAATAGAATTCCTTTTCCTTTTAGAATTGTATCCCTTTTTTAAATTTCTTTTTCTTTTTTTGATAATCTATGGTTTTATTCTTTTTATTTATTTTAGGTTTTAGGATTAGGAAATAACTTTAAAATTTCCTTTTTCAAATTAAATGTTGTAAAAATATAATTTTAATTTAATTAAAAACGTTTTTATCCTTTTTTTTTTACTTAATAACTATAGAGATGGAATAATAGAATTCTTTTTTCCTTTTAGAATTGTATCCCTTTTTTTAATTTCTTTTTCTTTTTTTTTGATAAATCTATGGTTTTATTCTTTTTATTTATTTTAGGTTTTAGGATTAGGAAATAACTTTAAAATTTCCTTTTTCAAATTAAATGTTGTAAAAATATAATTTTAATTTAATTAAAAACGTTTTTATCCTTTTTTTTACTTAATAACTATAGAGATGGAATAATAGAATTCCTTTTCCTTTTAGAATTGTATCCTTTTTTTAAATTCCTTTTTTTTTTTTAAGATTATGGACTACCTTTAAAATTTTCTTTTTCCTTTTATGTAATTTCCTTTTTTTGTTTTGGTCATTATCTTTTATTTTTTCTCTGATAATCTATGGTTTTATTTAATTTAACACGTGTCAAAATCTGATAATTTTAATTTTATCTTTTATTTTTTCTCTGATAATCTATGGTTTTATTTAATTTAACACGTGTCAAAATCTGATAATTTTAATTGACACGTGTCACGATCATGCGAGTTACTAACTTTGAATCATTCTCCTTTATATAATAAGATAACTATTAACAACTTCTTGTCCACTATATATGAAAAAACCATACTCTTTAGAACGTACGATTTACGATGCAACAACAATATTCATCGTGAAGAAACATGTTGGAATGCATGATTTAACAAATAAAACTCTAAAAAACGAAGAATCTATAACAAATTTTTTTTTTTTTTTTAAACGAAGAATCTGCTAAAAAGTAAAACCCATAATTAAATTAGGATTTAGAAATGAAAGTACTAGCAAAGAATAAAGGGTAAAACAGTATTTAAAAAAAAATCAGCCTGGATTCACCACTTGCAGTGGACTTTATATAGCAAAAGGTTTAAAACGTCAAAGAGTCAAAGTAGCAAACTTTTCAATGGCTTGTTACAGGCTTTTTATGACTCCACATCTCTTGTTTTCCATTTTTATCCTCTTCTCTCTTATTTTATTTTAAATAATTATATTTAAAAAATAATAGAAACCTTTTATATCTTCCTTTCTCGTCGTATCTGTCGTCTTTTTCCTTTATCATTAATTGTTATCTCTCTCCTTTTCATGGACATGCACCGAAGCGACAAAGCTTTCTAACAGTAGTTAGGGCTTTTTTCTCCACACACCTTCATCCATGGCGGATTTCTTCTAACTTTCAACTTCCATGAATTTCAACGGTTTTCTCGACGACGGAGCCGGAGCTTCGAAGCTACTCTCAGATGGTCCGTACAATAACCACTTCTCTTTCCCCGCCTCAACCACTATGCTTGGAACCACCATTGCGTCTTCTCACCATAGCCTAGTATCTCATTCTCGCCCCTTCTCCTCTCCAGGACTCTCTCTCGGACTCGTAAGCTCATAATCTCTTCTCTAAATGTTTGATTTCTTCTTAGCTACTTATAATCTCTGAATTTGGTTTTCTTCTTTTGAGCAGCAAACAAATGTAGAAAACAACGGAGAAATCTGTAGAAACGGCGAGGTTTTCGAGTCTAATGCAACTCGTCGGAGTAGAGGAGAAGATTTAGAAAGCAGATCTGAAAGTGATAACGCTGAAGCTGTCTCCGGTGACGATTTAGATACCTCCGATAAACCTCCCAGGAAGAAGAAGCGTTACCATCGTCACACTCCAAAACAAATACAAGACCTCGAATCGTAATTACTTTAAACTAATCTACGAGATTGTTTTGATTTTTGATTAATCGATTTCAATCCTCGATTTTTCTAGGGTTTTCAAAGAGTGTGCACATCCCGACGAGAAGCAACGTCTCGATCTCAGTCGTCGGCTTAACTTAGATCCTCGTCAAGTCAAATTCTGGTTCCAGAATCGCCGTACTCAGATGAAGGTTTAGCTTCGAATCATCATCATCTGGAATTTTTTTTTTTTTTGGTTTTGAATTTTGATTTGTTTCCAGACTCAAATCGAACGTCATGAGAATGCTTTACTGAGACAAGAGAACGATAAGCTTCGAGCAGAGAATATGTCAGTACGCGAAGCCATGAGAAATCCTATGTGCGGTAACTGCGGCGCACCTGCCGTCATCGGCGAGATCTCCATGGAAGAGCAACACCTTAGAATTGAAAACTCACGTCTCAAAGATGAGCTAGACCGAGTCTGTGCATTAACCGGTAAATTCCTTGGCCGGTCCACTGGTTCACATCATATACCGGACTCAGCACTTGTCCTTGGCGTTGGCGTCGCCAACGGTGGCTGTAATGGTGGTGGTTTCACTCTTTCCTCTCCGTCGATGCCTCATGCTTCTCCCAGATTTGAGATTTCCAATGGTACCGGTTCTGATTTGGCTACGGTTAACCGTCAACCACCGGTTAACGTTAGTGATTTTGATCAGAGATCGAGGTATTTGGATTTAGCTCTTGCGGCTATGGAGGAGCTTGTGCAGATGGCTCAAACACGCGAGCCACTCTGGGTTCGAAATTCGGATACCGGTTTCCAAGTGCTTAACCAGGAAGAGTACGACACAAGTTTCACTCGATGTGTTGGACCAAAACCAGATGGGTTTGTCTCAGAAGCTTCTAAAGAAGCTGGGACTGTTATCATCAATAGCTTAGCCCTTGTTGAAACCTTGATGGACTCGGTTAGTAACACAACACTTAATTAATAATGCTTAAGACAAAATTTAATTAAGTTTTTCGATACACTGATTGTTTTTGATAGGAACGATGGGCGGAAATGTTTCCATGTATGATCTCAAGAACTTCAACCACAGAGATTATCTCTAGTGGCATGGGAGGGACACGAAACGGTGCACTTCACCTGGTAGATATTCTTATGCGTTACTATTTGCAATTACAAAACTCTTAATTGATCAAACGTGTCTTAGTCTTTTACTTTTTTGGTTAATTAGATGCTCGCAGAGATTCAGTTGTTGTCTCCACTTGTGCCGGTTCGACAAGTGTCGTTCTTGCGGTTCTGTAAACAGCATGCGGAAGGTGTTTGGGCGGTCGTCGATGTCTCTATTGATTCCATAAGAGAAGGATCTTCTTCAAGTTGTAGAAGGTTACCGTCTGGTTGCCTCGTACAAGACATGGCCAATGGTTACTCTAAGGTAATACAAAAAAATTGTTATTTTTTTTTGTTAAAGAAAAAATTTGATATTTTCGCGGTGATTTTTTTTTTAATTAAAAAAGTACTGAGATGATCGTATGGAAAAAGTTTTTACGTTTAGGATTTAGATTTACCCTAGTGTTGGTTTCACACTTATCTAGGAACCACAGGCAAGGCTCTTTGTTTTTGTCCGGGAAATTATAAAAAAGGTTTCTTATGCATTGGGTTAAGAACATTATGCATTTCATTATTTTATTGATCAGAAGCATCTAAATATCTCCGAGTTCTGTGCCCTTGGATCATGCATAAAACACTCAGTCAATTTTGCATTTACAATGCAAGCTTAACATTACACGTTCATAAAGTTGATCTCTTTGTCAAAGTTCACATTAATCTTTTTTATAAAACCATTGTGATAAATCTAAACGTAAAATGGTTAAATCAAATTGCAGGTAACGTGGATCGAGCACACAGAGTATGATGAAAACCGCATCCCCCGTTTATACCGCCCGTTGCTCAGCTGCGGCCTAGCGTTTGGGGCACAGAGATGGATGGCTGCGTTACAACGTCAATGTGAATGCCTCACCATTCTCATGTCCTCCACTATTTCGCCTTCCCGTAGCCCAACCCGTAAGGCTCCCTTAAACGCTACGTTTTCTTGTCAAGTGTTTTAAAAGTTTTTAATGGTTTGTTATAATGGGCACAGCCATAAGCTGCAATGGGAGAAAAAGCATGCTAAAGCTAGCGAAGAGAATGACTGATAATTTCTGCGGCGGTGTTTGTGCATCGTCATTACAAAAATGGAGCAAACTTAACGTTGGCAACGTTGACGAAGACGTTAGGATAATGACTAGGAAAAGCGTAGACAATCCTGGTGAGCCGCCTGGTATTGTACTAAATGCCGCGACGTCCGTGTGGATGCCGGTTTCTCCACGGCGGTTGTTTGATTTCCTTGGAAATGAACGGCTGAGATCTGAATGGGATATCTTATCCAACGGTGGGCCCATGAAAGAGATGGCCCATATCGCTAAAGGCCATGACCATTCCAACTCTGTCTCCCTTCTCCGTGCCAGCGTAAGCGTATATATCTATTTATTTACACTTGTATGATATTAATATAAACAAAAAAGTAATCCCACAAAACCTAAGCTAATTTTCAATATTCAGTTATAGTTTTCTTACGGTGAAATGAGTAATTTAGTAAAAATATAGTATTTCTGGAAATTTGGAATTTTAGTTGGTTAGGTATTTTAGTAAAAAACGCATTAACCTGATCGATATTGGTTTGATTAAGAAGATAAACTGAACCAGAATTTTGAGGCATTTAATAATATATATAGCTATAGCTGTATGTGAAAGGACTTGTGACTTGTATTGTGTGACCCCAGGATGGCGTGGTCATATGAATCTTGTCGCGTTTGATTGGAAAGTGACAAATAAAGATTTTGGAAGTATGGGCGAAGAAAGTCAAATTTAATAAGACAGTTTTGAGCTTTTTCTTTCCGTTTTGGCTCTGACGTTTTTCTTTTATTTATTTGAGATTGCATTATTAGCGTCTTTTCTCCTTTTTACCCCTGGAACTTCTGGATTGTTGAATGTGACACTATCGAAAGGAGAGTAGACCTCGTCGTTCATTATCTTTTTAATGTATTGCTTCCCTTTTGGGCTTACATTTTTTCTTTTTAACCAATTTTTCCCTTTATTTATTTTTTGTTTTGCAGGCGATAAATGCGAATCAGAGTAGTATGCTAATACTACAAGAGACAAGCATAGACGCTGCGGGAGCGGTTGTAGTATACGCGCCTGTTGATATCCCCGCAATGCAAGCTGTGATGAATGGTGGAGATTCTGCTTACGTGGCACTGCTTCCCTCAGGATTTGCTATTCTCCCTAACGCACAGGCGGCTAATCAGGAACGTAACGGTAATAACGGTGTGGGTGGGTGCATGGAGGAAGGAGGGTCGTTACTAACCGTGGCTTTTCAGATTCTGGTGAATACTTTGCCTACGGCTAAGCTCACTGTAGAATCTGTAGAGACGGTTAATAATCTGATATCGTGCACTGTTCAGAAGATTAAAGCTGCTCTTCATTGTGATAGCACATGATTGAGATCGTACGGTGGGGATTGAGTCAAGAACGAACCTCATTTTGTAAGGGAATCCGTGGTGTGATGGTTCGGGTATTGACTCGATAAAATTAGAAAAACCAAACAACAAACGAAAAATAAAAAAAAGTTGTTATTTGGATGGTTTATTCTGGATCATGTTGATGAAGTGTACTTTTTTGTTGTTTATCTTTGTAATGACTATAAAATCTGAAAAGCATTCAATGAATCACCGTGTTTCGTTTGGTTGTGGTAGTTGCTACAGTCGTTTTGTAATGTGAGAGGAACAGAGGAAGGTGGGACCATTAATTTTATGGTCAAGTCCAAGTACTTTTTCCAATATTAGGTAGAAAAGGAACAAACAAAGAATGAAACACATGAGACCGAGCATGAATATAGATTACAGTTGCATTTACAGTGATACTGCTAGATCCAAGTTTAAATGCAGTGTCATATGCGATCTATGTCTTGTAAAACAGTTTAACATAATTTAAAATTGGTTTACTATACACAAAAATTGTTAAACTATATTAATTTTTTTTTTTCTAAATAAATAAACAAACAAGCAAGCTAAACTTACCGAGAACTTATGATCAACCCTACTGACTTCATTACGTTGAAAATCTGCTACAAAAAAAGTATCATCTATGATCTATTCCATGAGAGTCCCATACGACAAAATATATCTGACAAAAAATAATCTGGATTTATATCAATGTTATTGTTTTGGGCTGAGCATTCTATACTAAAGCCCATCATCGACTAATATTATGGGCCATTCTTTTTATTAAGGCATTGACTGAAATCTAATGGGCTACGAATAAGCTGTTTGAAGTCCTTTAGAAAGTAATTTTATTGGGCCCAATTATCAATCGCTGAACAGCAGACACGTATCAAATCATTTGTGCAAGTGAATGCACGTGACTGTCACCAGCATTTTGTCCAAAGATTTTCGAAAATAAGTTAATTCCTTAATTTTCAACAATAAGACAACAAAAAAAAGAGGATTTAAACAAAAATACTATCAACAAAATATTTAAATTATATCGTAAGATAGTCGGATGTCATTAGATCATATTTTTGGGCTTAAATAAATTACAAAATGGCCGAAAGAAAAGGGTCAAAGTCCCGAATAATCCGCGCGCATCGATTCAAGGCTATTTTCGTCATTTCGGATATCATGCCTAAGAAAAATATTCGATCACCACCGTTAGATTAATAAACGGTCACGATCAGATTTATGTTTCTTGTAATACAGAAATGAAGGGGTGTGAGAATGATTGGCCTTGGATTGTAGTTTGACCATGGCGAGAAATGCCACCTGCTTTTTTTAAGCTATATCCGCTCCGCCGCAGATACAAATTGTTATAAATATATATATAGTCGGAGTAAATAAGAAAAAATATCTTTTTGTTTGTTTCTTTCTTCTGGCAGAGGAGAGGGAAGAAGAAGAAGGAAGAGGAGAGAAAGTGGCAACGTCTCTCTCTCTTTCTCTCTTTCTCTTCTCGTGAAATCCCATTTTGAAATTTTCTCAGGAAAATTCTGTTTTTTTTTTTTTTTTAATATAAATATTAAACGATGAATGTGGTGCGTAGATTGACGAGTATCGCCTCTGGACGCAATTTCGTCTCTTCTGATAACGTAAGCAAGCAATGTCGATAATTTTGACTTCTTTAATTAACTTTTAGGATTTGGGTTTGTGTAAAGGTCTAACCTTTTTGCTAACTTTTGTAGGTTGGAGATTCTGAGACGCCGAGATCAAAGCCTAACCAGAATCTGGAAGAAACAGAGGTAACCGAAACGAAGACGCACGAGAAAGGCTCTGGTTTAGAGAAGAATACTGGAGAATCTGTTTCTACGACTGAGAATTCTCATCAGTTACCAATAGAAATCATGGAGATGGGAATTGGAGATGACAAGGTTATACAAAATTTGAAAATTTCTGATTGCTTGTTTCCTTGAGATCTTGGAGCTCATTTTTTTCTGGAATTTGATAGGATACGGACGGTGGAATTATCAAGGGAAATGGGACAGAATCTGGACGCATTATTACCACCAAAAAGAAGGGTTTGAATGATCAAAAAGAAAAGGTCATCTTAAGATTATGCTTCATTTCTCTGTTACATTTCTAAAACTTTTCATGAAATCTGATATTTTATTCTTCTTATACAGACAATCTCGTACAGAGCTGAACATGTAATTGGCACTGGCTCATTCGGTGTTGTCTTTCAGGTAAATAAGTAAACAGCAATCTCAAATAATTGCTTTATAATGTGAGATGATGTTCATTAAGGGTTTGATGTAGGCTAAGTCCTTAGAGACAGAAGAAAAAGTAGCAATCAAGAAAGTGTTACAGGACAAGAGATACAAAAACAGAGAACTTCAGATTATGCGAATGCTTAATCATCCTAATGTCGTTGAGCTCAAGCATTCTTTCTTCTCTACCACTGAGAAAGACGAGCTTTATCTTAACCTCGTTCTTGAGTATGTACCCGAGACTATTTACCGCGCTTCCAGATCTTACACCAAGATGAATCATCATATGCCTTTGATTTATATTCAGCTCTATACCTATCAGGTAAAAGGGATCAGACTCTCTTTGTGAAATCTATTCTCAGCTCTTTTGGTGTTCTAAGAAACTTTTGTTGAAACCAGATTTGCCGTGCAATGAATTATCTACACGCTGTTGGAGTGTGTCACCGTGACATTAAACCGCAAAACCTATTGGTAAGCATTTAAAAGTAGCTCTTGTGAGGGTAGTAGACTAGTAGTTCTTTTTCTGACTTGATGATGCATTTGGCAGGTCAATAATGTTACTCATGAGGTTAAGATATGCGATTTTGGAAGCGCGAAAATGCTGGTAGGTTTCATAGCTGTAAATGGGTTTTCAAGGTTTATTAGAAAACTTAAGTAGGGAGTGATGTCTTCGTATGTATCAGATTCCAGGAGAACCCAATATATCTTACATATGCTCAAGGTATTACAGAGCTCCAGAACTCATATTTGGTGCAACTGAGTACACCAACGCCATTGATATGTGGTCTGTAGGTTGTGTCATGGCTGAGCTTTTCCTTGGACATGTAAGAAATCTTTCATTCTGAGTTTTAACTTTTGGTTTGAGACATTTTCTTTTCAACATCTCTATTGCTTTTAATGTCTACAGCCTCTATTCCCTGGAGAGACCAGTGTTGATCAATTGGTGGAGATCATCAAGGTATTAACATATTTGATTTTTTCTCCATCTGTTTTTTTTGGGCTCTCAGATTCTTCTAAAAGTTGTTTCTGCAATTTTCTGTGTATAATCAGATTTTGGGGACACCAGCAAGAGAAGAGATAAAGAACATGAATCCTCGTTACAATGATTTTAAATTCCCTCAGATAAAAGCTCAACCATGGCACAAGGTATATATATAAATTAATCTTTTGCTTACAAGTTACAAATGAATGAATCTGCTACTTTTCATACTCAAAATCTTCCGGTTTTTTTCTCCAGATTTTCCGGAGACAGGTATCTCCAGAAGCAATGGATCTTGCCTCTAGATTGCTCCAGTATTCACCAAACCTGAGATGCACAGCGGTAAGAGAGAAGCCCAGTTGATTTTCTGACATCATTACTATGGCTGCTCTAACCCCTTTCTGGTTTCAGCTTGAAGCTTGTGCACACCCGTTCTTCGATGATCTGAGAGACCCGAGAGCATCCTTGCCTAATGGAAGAGCACTTCCTCCATTGTTTGATTTCACAGCTCAAGGTTTTGTTAGCAACACCCTTCTTTCTTTTATAATTACCACCTGCAAAATGCTTATCTTTCGCTTCTTGCAGAACTCGCTGGTGCATCTGTTGAACTGCGACATCGCTTGATACCTGAGCATGCGAGGAAATGAGCATTTGGGTTAATGGCTGCTTTTCTACACAGATGTTGATTTATATATATTTTTGACTTCGAGAGATTTTCTTGGTCTTACGTATAGCGTTGTTTTGGTTATGAACCCTCACTGACCTCTGCAACCACATGGAATAGCAGTTTGAAAGTGTATAATTTTAAGTTTGTAACTTTGTAGCTTCCAAAATGCAGATTTTTCCGAGTTTCTCTTCTAATACAAAAATGTTACCAATAGTCTCCGCAAGAACAGTTTCCATCTCTAAAGTGATGAAAGCAGTTCGAATCTCTTAAGATTATATGCCGAAGATATACTTTCGATATGTACTTCATTGCATTGTGGCAATCCCCACAGATGCGGAGGTTCTTGATGATCCGGATTGGAGCTCCAGATGGTACAACAAGTAGACCAAACGCTACAGCTAATTTCTCACTATGGTAAGCCAAACCAAGCTCCTTGCCTTCCTTATCCAAGTCATGGAGGGCAAAACTCATATCCGCTAAATAACCAGCTTCTTTAATCAAAAGCATCATTTCATTAACCTTGGAATATATCTCAACCATTCTCGGATGTCTTCTATCTTCAGACATAAAGCTATGAACTTTACCTTTCCCTTCTACCCAACTGCAACCAGGCTCTTTACTTATGTTACGAGATTTCATCAATCTACGAACATTTGCAGCTTCGTCTTGTCTTCCTGCTGCAGAATACATGTTTGATAACAGAACATAAGAAACAGCATTGTTTGGTTCCAATTCCATGAGAATTTTTGCTGCTCTTTCCCCGTTTTCTATATTTCCATGCTTCCTACTTGCAGCCAAAATCGCTTTCCATACAGTTGCATCTGGTTCAACCTCCATTTGATTCAGCAATTCCTCGGCTTTGACAAAATCACCAGATCTACCAAAGAGATCAATCATACAGGCATAGTGTTCAGGTCCTGGTGTGATTCCATATACTGTTCTCATCGAGTCAAAGTAGCTTTGAGCTTCTTCTACGAGACCTGCATGACTGCAAGCAAATAGTAACCCGATAAAGGTAATGAAATCCGGTCTTATGCCACTGCCTATCATCGAATGGTATGATTGCAGCGAGTCCTTGGCTTTGCCGTTTTTCGCATAACCAACAATAAGAGCAGTCCATGTTATCAAATCCCTTATTTCCATAGAGTTGAATATTACATTCGCGTTTTCTAAGCTTCCGCACTTGGTGTACATTGTCACAAGAGAGTTGTTTACTGACAAAGATGATGGAAAACCAGATTTAATATAATTCCCATGTACCTGTTGCCCAAACTCCAGAAGAGTTAACTCCGCCGAGGCGCTTAATACACTCGCTGTAACAATCTGATCAGGAGAAATGCCTCCAACTCTCATGTTACAGAACAACTTCAATGCTTCTTCATAAGATCCGTTATGTGTATTCCCTGTAACAAGAGCCGTCCAAGATATCACGTCCTTCTCAATCATCCCTTCAAACACTTTCAATGCTGAATCCATGATTCCTCTTTTAGCATACATATCCACAAGCGCATTATTCACCAGCTTGTAAGCTCCATATCCAGTTTTAATAATGAGACAATGAGCGGAAGAAGCTATCTTCATTTCTGTCTTAGATGAAACAAAACAATTTAAAATGGATGGGATAGTATAATCATCTATTTTCATATCTCGCTCATGCATTCTTCCGAACAAGTACAGAGCTTCTTCCTTAAGACCTTGTCTAACACACCCCACAATCATCGAGTTCCAAGAAACCACATCATCAGCTTCCATACCTTCTAACAAAGCTCTTGCGGTTTCCAAGTCTCTGCATTTAGCATACATATCAATCAATGCGCTCTGAACAAAGATATTTGTCTTGAAACCGCTCTTAACAATGCAGCCATGTACCTGAATTCCTATCCTGCGAGCAGAAACTGCAGAACAAGCAGTTAAAACACTAGGAAATGTATATTGATTCGATTGACTTCCTTCTCTGCTCATATTCTTAAAACACTCGATTGCCTTGAGAGCAAAGCCATTTTGAGAGTACCCAGTGAGCATTGAAGTCCAAGTAACATTATTTTTCTCACCTGTCATTGTCCCAAAGAGGTATTCAGCTTCAGAGATGCGTTTGCATTGTGCATACATAGCGAGAAGGCCATTAACCACACTAACATCCAAATCAAACCCGGTTTTTATCGTATGCCCATGAATCTGTTCACCTCTCAAAAGTAAAGCAAGTGAAGTACACATCCTAAGAACACTCCCCAAAGTATACTCATTAGGATTTATTCCATCAAACTGCATTTCCCAAAACAAACCAAAAGCTTCATGTTCAGGTCCATACTTGCAATACCCAGATATCAGAGCATTCCACGAGATTGTGTTCTTCAGTGGATGTCTAACAAAAAGCTGCTTTGCATCAGTAAGTCTACCTGAATTCGAGTAAGCAACGATCATAGTGTTCCACGTAAATTCATCCCTTTCAGTCATTTTATCGAACATGTGGCGTGCTTCATCGACCCGACCGGATTTAGTCAAATCTCCCAACACCAGATTTGACTGAAGCTTCGTTCGATCAGCATAGCTGTGAATGTAACTACCAAACGGCGGTTTCAACTGAAGACGGCAGTTTCTGAAATTCAATCTGTACATGACGACGTGATACAAATGCAACACTGTCTTTTGGAACGATACGTTTTATAAAATAAAATAAAATTTTCAAATAGTAATTTTTAAACCAATGTAATACTGATTTGCAGTATAACTTCATATAATAGTAAATCTAGGCATTATGAAATGAAGAATCTTTGTATTGTGGGTAAATGTTTTATATCTATTACTGATTTAACTTATCAAAAATCACAGATTCACAAGTCACAATGTCTTGTTCTCTGCTACAACTTAAATCGACATCAGAGTCTATGGAAGTTCGCCGATGAATGAAGGACGAATATTCACCGTCGTCCTCAGGTGGCTTATAGTCTCGACCTCTCCAAATCACGACCTGCTCCTTGTCAAATGTCACCAAGATGCAAGGGACCAAATCCTTCACATAAAACTTAGATGTTAGTGTGTTTGTTCAAACAGAAACATGAAGCATCAAAGTGAAAGAGACAGAAAGAAACATCTCACTCTAAGCTTTGCTCCAATTTTCTTGTAATCCTTTTTCTCTAATCCCAAGCAATCAATCCGAACCAATTCACTTACAAGGAAAGCGTCTCTCACCATTGGAACAAGACTACCGTAATACCCATTCTTGGCTGAAACAAAAGATTTCAGGCAAAAGTTATCTAAAGATTTCAGGCATTTGAAAATAAACAAGACATGGAAAAGGTTATGCACCGAGTTTTGTCAGGGCAGGTATCGCTAGCCCTTTCTTTCTCATTGCTTTGGTCTCTTCAATGCTTAGACCATCAATGGTTGTTTTAATCAGCCTAGGGTACACCGGTTCATGAGGTTTCCACAACATCAATGGGATCTTAGGCCTTTTCTTAGGATCATAGTTTCGTCCTCTATATAACACAAGGGTACCACAATGTTTAGAGACGACCTGACCATACGTTTTATCCTATAAAAAAAAAGTAACACAAATCCACGAATCATTCTTCAGATTCTCCCAATTAGCTAAAACCTAAACCACATGGATCAAAAGATACCTCAAGGTGGAAGATAACATTCTTCATATCAAGAGTAGGAACTCCAAGACATTTAACACGAACTGCTTCACCGTGTTTCCAGTGATTATAGATATCATTCAACATATTGTGAGTCAAACCATCTCTTCCTACACAAAGCAAAGTAACCACTTAACATAAGAATCTCAATTCAGACTGAAGAAAGATGACATTTTTAAGTTTAAATGAAGACTGTACCTAGATTGACTTGGCGTTTAGTTTTGTTCCTCTGACATTGCTCCACAAGAAACTTCCTTTCAGCTTCAGTGAGTGATGACCCTTGGATCTTCTCCCTCATCTTCCTTCTTTTCTCTTCAAGCTTTGGATCCTCCACTCCGTCTACAGACTCTACCTTTGGATCCACGGCAGGGGCACAAACACCGGTCCATTCCCGGTCTAACCGATCAGGACCAAAAGGTGAGTACTTTGGTTCTCTCAAACCAATCGGCCTGACATTAGAACTACTCTCTGTGTAACTAAACCGGAAATCGAAGGGAAGATCAGAGTGCACTTTCTTCACACCTTCCAGAGACGAAGGTGGACGATACTGCGGCTTCTTCGGCTTCTTATTCTTCTCCTGGATAGGGTTAGTTGATGACAACGGCGGTGGTGGTTGATAATTGTAATGGTCTCGGAGTCGTGACAAAGAAGAGACGGATACTGTTTCGTTGTGAAGGTAGCGCGTGAGGAGTGTGAAAGAGAATCGATTGTGGCGGGAGAGGCGAATCAAAGACATTTCTGTAAAATCGAAAGAGATGGTAGCTGGAGAAGAAGTTATACTCTGTGGCTTTGTTAAGGCGCTTCGATCTCCCAAACTAGTAGAGACGAGAATGAACAAATGGGCCTTTAGAAAAAGTCCATGCATTAAATGGGCCTAAAATTAGACCCATTAGCGAAGTTAACTATAAATTGGGCTTAGTTTGACTTATCCCTTACGTTCACTTGATTGTTGTCTTTTCGTAAAGACGCAAAAGCTGAGAGAAATGGAAAAAAGAACAAAACGAAATTGGATTTACACGTCAAATATCAAATTATCGATTTCGATCTCTGATATTTTTCTGACTTTGAAAGAGAAAGGTGAAGAAATAGACAGAAAAATTTAGATTTATGAAGAAATAGACAGAAAAATTTAGATTTATTGGAAGAGAACGACGTATTATAGTTTTAGGCCTGGTCGACATGTAGATCGACATATGAATTATTGTTCATACCAAATAATTGAAATCATAATTCACATTCACATAGAAACTAGAAAAGATTGCAATTCCATTTTTTTCCAACCCATTATTTTATTACTAGAATCGATGATAGTAGAAAAAGGAAAATCAAATAGTGCAACTATAAGTGCAGAGGCAGGTCTTGCTTGATGGGACACACGAGCCTTTTCCATACGTGTGCCTATAAATACACTGAGCAACACAGTGTTCCTCATCACAAGGTTCTGGATTTGTAATATATTCATGGCATAGTTCTTCTCCTTGGGTCTCCTTTGTCACCATTCCTAATATAAACATTTTAAACATAATCTCATTTTTCATTTTTAAATAAAGGGCGATGGATATATAAAAGAAAACTGTCAAATAAAAGAGAAAAAGGGGAAAATGTTTAGTATGAAACTATGAATAAATTCATCATGAAACTATTACGAAACAAAGCTAAAACAAGGACGACAAGGAAGATAGCAATAATGGTAGCTTTAGACATTTTTGATGATGTAATCGAAATGAAAACTTTGAAATAAAAAGCAATGAGTGTGATGGTAGTATACATATCAAATACCATATATATATAAGAAATTAGATGCATGCATATATGAATGTATAAACAAAAAAACTATTACAAACTATAGAAAGTAGGGGAAAAAATCAACTAGTAATTCAGCAGATCTTAGAAATGGATACAGATCAGAATAAAATAAAATAGGATCTCTGAAAATTGGCTAAATATATGCTGTAAAAGGGGTAAAATCCAATAAGACAGAGACAGAAAAAAATATGAGTCAAATATACTCAATTACATGCAAATTATGAATAGTTCAAATTGTATAGTATTATTTAGAGCATTTGGTGTTCGACTGTTTGGTCGGATTTTCGAAAAACAATGATTGTGGTTTGGCCATTGGAAGTAAATACTTTAAAAGATAAAGCTCGCTCTCGGAATCTCGTTTCGACAATATGGAATGTTGGAGCTCACATGAAATTTGACTCTCTTTTTTTCTGGGTTACTCAGACGAAACAAAATCCACGTATCACGTCCCGAGATTAATAAATCTGCCTAAACAACAACTTTACCAACACCAATCACGTTTTTTTTAATTTGTGAGGAGATTTATAGTAATAATTAAGTATAATTTTTCTTCAGAAAAAAAGAGAGAATAATAATCTCATCGAACGTGAATAGAAACATTCTTTTGTCGTTTTCAATTTTTCATTAGCTTCTTAGAAACCTAGAATCATCCACCCAGCAATCCCCAGTTTTCCAGCGAATTCAATCCCGACCCATCGAGATTCAAACTATTCCGGATCAACCCGATTACCCAAGATCCAATCTTTACCTCTCTATCTCACCGTAAATTTCGAAACTTTGGTTTTTCTCTGTCTAATGAATCAATCGATCCCTGTTCCCGCCTCTTCTTCTCCGACGACTGATGCGATGGACGTTTCGCCGCTTCTAGGCCGGAACAGACGTAACCGCACGCGCTCTTCCCAGCCGATTCGTGGTGCGGCGGCGAGACTTCTCCGTCGCGCTAGCAACCGCCGGATGATGCTCCGTGAGCCTTCCGTTCGAGTCCGTGAAGTGGCGGCTGAGCAGCTAGAGGAGAGGCAGAGTGAATGGGCTTACTCGAAACCCATTATATTTCTCGATATAGTGTGGAATTTCCTCTTTGTGATAGCGTCAATCGTGATTCTAGGGTTTAGTTCTGAAGAAAACCCTGATGTTCCTCTGAGGTTGTGGATAATTGGGTATAATTTGCAGTGTTTGTTCCATGTTGGTTGTGTAATTGCTGAGTATAAACGACGCCGAGAAGCTAATTCTCCTAGTGGAGATGATTCCTCGAATCACGGATCTCTCAGTGGAAGTGAAGATGAATCTGATGGTTATGGCGTCGACGAGGCTGATGATGATCATGGAACTAGGTGAAATTTCCTATTTCATCTATGTCTCTGAAACTTACATTTTCGCAGTATTGGCACAAACTTTAAATGATTGAATCTTTAGTTTAGGTTGAAGGAATCTTTAGGATTGTATGCAAATGTTGAACTGAATTTTTACTGTTTTCCTCCGTTCCAGTTTCACCAAGCACCTCGAATCTGCGAATACAATGTTCTCTTTTGTGTGGTGGATCATTGGGTTTTACTGGGTAACAGCTGATACCGAAGCACTAGCTCAATCTTCGCCTCAACTCTACTGGTTTGTTACTTGTTAAGTTGATTGTTGTGCTCTATCTTCTCAAAAGATTGTTTCTTTGATAAAAAAATATATTTGTTTCTTGTATTTTGCAGGCTCTGTGTTGCATTCCTTGCCTTTGATGTTATATTTGTTGTCATTTGCGTTGCGGTTGCTAGTCTAATCGGTATTGCTGTTTGTTGCTGTTTACCTTGCATCATCGCAATCTTGTATGCGTTAGCAGATCAGGTAAAGAAACGATAGAGGATGAAGAAAAATGATGCATCCTAATATGCTGCTTCTGAACTCTGTTTTGGTTTCGAATGTCTTTACTATTATTTTTCAGGAAGGTGCGCCGGATGAAGAGATAGAAAGGCTTTTAAAATTCAAGTTTGTCACGGTAAAGAATTCCGAGAAAGTGAATGGGGAAATCCGGGAAACTCAAGGAGGGATAATGACTGGATTAGGAGCTGAGTCTCAAACCGAACGCGTGTTATCTAGCGAAGATGCTGTAAGTAACCAAAATCAAATCCCTTTTTTAAACATTGAATTTGGGTATAAAGACACTGAAATGATTTGAGAAAAACTGGGAAAACCGTTGCAGGAATGCAGCATTTGTCTATGTGGGTATGAAGATGGAGTAGAACTTAGGGAACTTCCTTGTAGACATCATTTCCACAGTTTATGCGTAGACAAATGGCTAAGGATCAATGCCAGTTGCCCTCTCTGCAAATTCAATATTCTCAAAAATGGTGAACCTAGTGGCAGTGAACAAGTGTGAGGAGGAGAAAGATTGTGTTGCCCGATCTTTGTGAATGTGATGAGTCAATCATCATCAACATCATTACATCATCATCATGATCAACATCATTACCTTAAACCCTGTTTATTCTTTGACCATTACAGAGGAAAGAACAAGAAAGAAGACCTTGAGATTTTGTTTTGACCACTTCTTGTCTTTCTTTGATATATATTGTAAATGCAATAAGTATATATATAGTTCGGTTTGGAAATGTTCTTCAGCGACGCAGGTGTGACGAATTTTGGGTTTTTCAATCAACGGATAAATTAGTACTGATTTTAGTTCATGTTTATTAATTAAAAATAAAAGGAAGAATAGAGACGGTCAAGATGAACACAAATCATCAAAGCTAGTCCACGTGTAAGAAATCGAACGCGGCCCACTCTAATATCCGTGGAAGTTTGTCTGCAGTCTATTGTCCATGAGCATATAATTAATTTGTTTTCCAAAAAATTTATACACTGACTTTATAATTTTTATTTATATTAATAAAATTATTTGTCGTGTAAAATTTAGTTAACTTGTATTTTAGTTTGACCAAAATAAATAAATAATAACTTATAGTTTAAAGATATTTAAAAAATACATTAACTAAATTTTATCTAGTATAGAAGTACACAAATTATTTAGATTTCTTGAAAATATATCATCAAATATAAAAAAATCAGTTTAATACATTACATTTCAATTTTTTTTGTTTAAAAAGATTAAATTATAAATTATGAATCGAAATGACTAAACATTTAAAATGACTATAAAAATTATAAAAATGTGACTAGAGATAAAATATTTGAATTGTTGAACAAAAAAAACGAGAAAATATTTGAATTATTTTTTGTACTAGATTTTTATTCTACTATTTCCAAAAAGTTTATCCACCGCAAATCAATCTCCAATCTTTTCGCCAATGGCCACATCGGCTTTTTCTTTCTATTATTTTTGTTCTCTCTAGCCAAATTGAAATGAATTAAATTAGATTTTTGTTTGGTATTTATTTAGATTACCTTTTAAAAATTGCATTGAGATTTATGCCCCGTTCATCGCTACTTTGCAAATGTTGTTGTTAATATTGATGATGATCAATAATACATATGGAAGGATGAGGGTATATATATATATATATATATATATATATATATATTAACATAGCAGTTTATAGTTCATGTCAAATATTTAAATCAGAATTCATATTCAAATAAAAGACTGCAATAGTGCAATAATATATAATCTGATAACTATAACTGACGATAGTTTATGGATAACAAAGCCAAATCAATTCAATTTTTGCAAGGGAAAGAACAAATGCATGTCGTGCTTTTGGGATCATAACACAAGCCGTCTCCGTTATACCGCTTTGTACACTCATATTCACAGATCATCGCTTCACAGTTTTCGTGTTTTGTTATAATATAATCATAACAAATCTTGTCTTCTCCTTGCGTTTTCTGTGTCACCATTCCTAATAAAAATATTTTAAAACATTTATATTAGCTGGTTGGTGATGGGAAGCCAGTTGTTAGTCAGTCCCCTAAGAAAAATAATACATGAATGAAAGAGAAAAAATAATATAAGTTTTATGTATAAAACAAACCTAGAACGAGTATGACCATAAAGATAACAAGAGCAATAGCTTTAGTCATGTTTGATAATACAAAAGTAATGAAATTTTAAAAATAAAATGACAATGAGTGTAATGATAATTGATCTATGAACATTATATATATAAGCAATTTAAAAATATCTCTAAATCTAAAATTAGCTTAAAATCATCTAGGAATTAAGTAGATGCTGTAAGCGGAAGAAGACCAAATAAAACAAGTAAGAAAAAAATCTAGACATCGACTATAAGTGGAAACATATAAAAACTTAATAAACGACGACTAATAATATTATATGATACATGAATTAAAAACTGAAAAAAAATCAATAAAGATCATAAAAAAATTTGCCAGTAAAGAGATTCTCAAAACTTGATAAAAATGAAAACAGACAAGAACTTAATCAATCATAACGAATTTTTTATATGGTACATCAAATGAGTGAGAAACTTAAAGTAGTATATAATATAATAGATATGAGTTAGTCTCTCTGTTCTGTAGTTGAGAGAAATAAAAATTGGACACAATTGCCTTCTGACGTACGGTGTATGAGGACAATAAGTAGGAGTTTTTCCATTTTTCAGATTCTCTGTTTCGATGACGTCATTGACTCATTGTAGTGAGGTGGAAAACAAGAAGAGATTATTTTATTGATTACGTTATTAATATTATCTAACATTTGATAATGGGCCTTGTTTCGATCGTAACGAACGAGATAGAAGCGTGTGGACAGGCCTAAGCCGCAATTTTAAAAGTCGGCCGAAAACAGAGACTCAGCCCAGCGGCGCCCACAAACTTTTACCAAAATGTAGTCAAAAGTTTTGTTGCTTCCGTAAGAAACAAAAACGAGGAAAGTTTTAAACTAATATTTATAATCTTCTGACAGTTAATTAATAGTAATAGTATATTCAATAAAATAGAAAAGGAAGATTCGGATGCGCACACAATATCTATCAAATGCAAACGGTCCTGATGAACCCAAATTATAATAACTAGTCCACGTGGAGGGAATCGGACGCGGCACATTTTATATACGTGGAAGTTTTATCTCTTCTCTAACCAGTAGACGACAAATTATGTATCTTTGTTTTTCTTTTGGCTATAGTAGTAATATTGTTATAATTAATTAACTTATAATTTAAAGATTTTTTTTAATTGCTACAGCATAAAGATATAAAAAATCTTTCTTTTATAACCACACATAATCTTAGATTTGGACTAGTGAACATAACAGTTTAATTAGTCTCTTTTTTTTACTTGAAGTTGAGGAGAATCCTTCTTATTTTAAAGGAATGAATATTACAGAGTATTGAAATGACAAAACATTCTCAAAAACATTAAAAATTATTATAAAATTTTATTAAAATGTCACTAGTAATAAAATACTTGAATTATTAATTTTATTTACTAATTTTTTATTCTTATACATATATATTTAAAAATCATATCCGCCACAAATCAACACGCAAGTAACGTTACAATAACCCACAATCAAACACAAACTATTGCCACTCTCTTTTTTTTGTCCTAACAAAACAACACACGACGAACAGATATAGAACAAGTTCTTAGATATCATCAAACAAATTTGACTTTTAATTTCTCAACCTTGAAAAAATCAATTTTTGTTTCCAGAGTATAAACATTACACATCTTTGTTCCTAAATTCCAAAATTGGGAAGATCTATGGAACACAAGACGAATAATAATTTGTGCAGCCAAAAGAAAAAAATTAAGATGGCCGTTGATACACACACCAAACCGGAACTCCGGTAACAATCCGGCCACCATATCCATCAATAGATGGCGTCTCGGATCTCTGTCTCCACAAACCAGTCTCCGCAGCTTGCGACGAACACGCGCCGTAATCACTCATCGCCGTCGTAGAATCAGATTTAACCATAATCGAAACATTTACAATCCCACACTTATCACCAAACTCATCTCTTAATCGATAACTCAGAAAATTAAAATGACCTTGAGGAGAATATGTTCCCATGAAATCCTTGGTTGGGATTTTAGCTTCTCCGATTTTTTTCTGATGCCCAGAACCTGTTCGATAAAATATTTCAATGTAGATAAACTTTACATCCCCATTGATCGGCATCTCTGTTTTATAGTTCCATGTTGGATCGCTTCCTCTGGAATCGTCGAGGTTAGAGTTTTGAGATTTCTCATCGATCTTTACGACGGCGAAAGTCTTTCTCTTTACCGGTTTCCGGTTTAGCTTAAGCCCTTCTGCAGATCTTATATCAATCTCCAATGTTTTTGTCATTGCTATACAGTGATGATGATCAACATATATCATGGGTTTTTATGGATTATATAGTGGTATATATGTGTATGTATTGGTCTAATCATTAGCTAGAGAGATGAATCGTTTATATTTATAGACAATTGTATCTGCAGAGTATATTGCAAGTGACAACGAAGCTGATGGGGAAGTTGAGGATGAAGAAGCGTGGAGTTTTCTTCTCTGTTTCCCGCCAGCGCATTATCAAGATTAAAATTAAAATCATGTCGACCAATGAAAAAAAGAATTAAAGGGAAAAAAAAAGTTTTAAATTTTTTTAAATATAACTTTGTTTTTTTTTCCCCAAAAATCAAATTAAAATTTACATCCTTTAAAAAAAACAAATTAAAATTAACATATAATTCTCATCAGCCTATTATAATTTTAATTTAGTTAAAGTTCGATATTATGTCAAAAAGTGGGTTTAATATATATTTGAAAAAAAAACAGAGAAGGATTTTTATAGCTATTCTTGTTTTTTGGTAAATCAATATTTGTTGCGTTCGTTCAGTTTTAATTTTTATTTTGAGTAGAAAGAAATTAAAACTGTTTTGGTGTAATTAGGTATTTGATTTGATTGGTACCAATAAATTACAGTTTTTGCGCCATCAATTATGTCATTTAGATTGGATACTTGGACGCCACTAACTAAAAATTTTAAAATGGTAAAAAAAAAAAAGAGATAAAATAATTTTATTATGTTAAAAATATGTATGTTTTATCTGAAACTATTATACATTTATTTTCGTGATTATGACTTTTCCAATATATACCGAAAAGATTTAATACTAATGTGTGGTTGCAACTATAATAATAACGTGGCATAAGAAGCTGATTCCAGCGGCGTGAAAAACGCGGTCGGTTCGTTGGTTGTCAAATAACGCGCGTCCAACACAGCTATGAAACAGGAGTAAGCAAGAAAAGTAGTCGTTTATTTCTTCTTCCTTAGATTTAAATTTCAAATATAATTAGTATTCAACTAATGTGCTCGCGTTTTCAATGAAATTGGCTCTCTTTTTTTCTTGCACCCTATTTCTCTAGCACGAGGTTTCGTAGCACGCATGTAGTTTTGTCGTATAAAATAAAGGGACCACGGTAACAATTGTTAGAAATTTCGCATTCTAAGGTAGTAGTCATCGTGCTTTCATTTTATTTGTGGTAAGTCGAGACCTAATCTAATTATTTACGCAAAAAAGTAAAAGAGTAGTTAATGTTTACATTGTTGCTGAATATTTGAATATTTTTACATTGTTGCTGAGTGATTAATGTTTGCAATGTGTGAAGCCTTATCAATACGGTGGGACTTGGATTCTAGTTCCAATTAAATGATTTTTTGTGTGACTCATTACATAATTTTCACAAATATTATTATTTTAAAAAGAATTATATATTTTATTAATATTATGTATTGTTCATATTGATCTCATATGGGATATGATATGACCTTGGTGTTTTGCTGTTGGCATAGCCTTATTATATATATATGTATATCTATAATTACAACTTTCAAAATCAAGACAATTAACATCAAAATACTTTTCTTAATGTTCAAAAAATAACTTGGGAATGGCCTTTGCAAAACGTTTATTTGAACGGAAACTAAAATTAGCTTTTCACCAAATTGATAAAGAATTATTCAACTTATTTGAATAGATTTTTCGTGACTTTGAGTATAGGGAATTAATGTTTGGTTTAAAAGTTTGAATTTACTTAGAAATTCTCTTCGTTTTCTTATTTTGCGAGTGGAACCTTTGACAACAGAGTTTTGCCAGTGGAACGAAAACTCATGGAAACTATTGGGGATAAGTCGTTGACTCGGCCCGTCCCGTACACTATATGCTCAACTATACGGAATGTACACACTTGTTGTACCATTCCTTAATTCTTGGAATTTTTAGGTTATAATAATTTCCAATTTTTTATATCTTTAAAATGAGTGAAGTTAGAATTTAAAAAAAAAAAAAACTGTCAAGAAATTTCAGGTTTCTTATGATGAATAGCGATCGTGTTTGCAATTAAGGTGCAACTAATATGTCTTCACCACGTTTATATATTCCTTGTGATAATGGATCTATAGATTAATTAAAACATCATTTATGAAAGGCGAAAAAAGTAAGAAAAAACACAACTTTCGAACCTCTTATGTATTGGAAACATCTTTTTGGGTTTAACAACAAGTGTTTCCAATCTCAGCGTCAAGGACTCAAAGAGTCTTCTCGTGATCTGAAAAGCTACAGTTTATATATGGCCATTCGATTTTGGAGAAGAACAACTTAGCGTCGCACAACACTCGAGAGCCGCACACTGATCTAGTTGCATGTACTTCAATCCTTCTATACATACATATACATATTATTACTGTAAGATCGATAGTGAATTTGTATTTGAAACCGATTTATATGTTTCTTACGAAATCGTATGTGTGATCTTCGTAAATAATAATCAAAAACTACTTTATGTAAAATCAGAGATAGATTTGCCATACAAGTACACCAATTTGGGAGAACCTATCTACTTTATATATTTTAAAAAAGTTTATTTTTGTAGTGGTTGATGATCATATATTCATATTGATATAATCAAAGTTCTGTTGCCTAATTTTATATATTGCTTGCTGTTGAATGCATGCATGCATCATTCTGAGTGACGTCAGCACGTGATAACATAGTTTGTGGAATAAAAACCCCATCCGTTAATAAATCAAATTTTAATTATTATTAGTGTGATCTATCAACTTTAATACTTGTATGTTGAATACTTTGACACTTGACAGTTGACATTTATAATTTACTTTCTAAATATATATAAATATATTGATATATCGACAAAGATTATTTTCTAAATCTTTCTTCGGAAGAACGTTACTACAAGAAATTTACCACAAAACCGATAGAATAAAAATTCGTTGGAAAATTCCGACGGATTTGTGACGTATTTCCGATAGACATGAAAATTGACGAAGCCGTCAGAAATCCGTCTGAAATTTCCGATGGATTAATTTCCGACGGCTTTCCGACGGATACACCTAGTTACGTCAGAAATCCGTCGGACATTTTCCGACGGATTTCTAACGGATTTCCGATGAATTTCTGACGGATTTTTGACGGATTTTTTATAGATTTTTGACGGATTTTTGACGGATTTTTGACGGATTTTTGAAGGATTTCCGATGGATTTTTGACGGAATTTGTTTTTCGGCTTGTCTAGTCATATGTCAGACTAAACCTTAGAATGAGACACATGAAACCACAAAACCATCAGAAATTTCTGACGGTTTTGTGATTTCGTGGTCTTTTACAATCCGTTTAACTTGAAATATGTTTGTAGTATGCTATGTTACTCATTTCAATCATAAAATAATATCAAAAACCTTGTTATATATCATATATACCAAAATTAGAAAAATTCATACAATTATGTTTACATGTTAGACAATGATACATAGACTTAAGCGATGATTTATAAACATAACAAATAAAATTTTAAACAAATTTAATTCACGCGGGCAACTTACGCGTGAACAGACGGAAAAATCCGTCGGAAATCTGTCGACAACTAATTTGAAACGGAGGGAGTAACATACATCTTTAAAAAAACAGTTTTTTTGTTTAGTTGTTAAGAGATATACCAACTGTATGTTACCGGTTACAAAAGAAACTCTAAAAAAAAGAACAGTTGAAGATGTAAGAGTTTTCAATAAAAAAAAACTGGCTAGGTTTTATATGTTCTTCCTAGTTAATTTTTTTTGTATGAAAACAATTTTATCAATTGTGTGCATTCTAGATAAAAGTATAAAATTGATACGTAAACCAAACCAAATCTTAAATATGGTTAAAATGAATTTACTTTTTTAGATAAAGATGTATTTGATTAAAATCAAAACTGGACCCGAAACTGAAGTTGTAACAAACCGTATCAACTGGCAGAACATTTTTCAATGTTTTTTATTTTGTTGTAGCTAATGATAAAAACTTATTGCCCTAAAAAAAAAAAAAAAAAACTTATTGCCTTAGAAAATGCTAATTAGTTAAATTCAAATTATATGTCAGCATCATCTTTCATTGTAAAGCTTATAATTTGGCATATATTCCTCCAAATGATTTTCACCGGTTAGAGCCTTTAAATTAGTAGATTCTTTGTTGCCTAGTCAATTCATTGATCTTATCAATCTCTTCGGAATAAAGTTTTTTTTTTGTTTGGAATAAAGTTAGGTAAATGGATTTATTTGTATGGGGCGAAACTTGTGAGTGACGTTGCATATATATATCCGAAAATGCCATCATTAAAGAAGTTGACCTACAAATACCTAATACAGCACAAGTCGCTGGATAATAATTTTCCATGAACTTCCACATCTCTTCTCAAGCTTGTAATTCACTTGCATCTATGTGGTACGTGCCGCTTAGTGGCAAGAAAATTTTAGTAGGAAAAGAGGACAATAAATACAAAAAATAAAACAATAAAAAATCTCTAAAACATCATATAAATAAGAAACAGAGAGGGAGCATCAAAAATCAAAATAGTTAATTGGATCTGGATAATCTGATCAGTAACACAAAACAACAAAAGTTTATACATTAAATACTTTTAGTGCCATTTTCTAATGATCGGTAACTAATTAATTATTAAATACAAAATCATGTGCCTTACATGCTATTCCATGATGTCGTAATCAGAAATTTGGAAGGCTGTGTGTACTGTACTGTATATCCCTAGTTGACATCTAAGATAAGCTTGAACTCTAAAAGTTTCATTTTATTAAAAGTTTCATTTTATTAAAAGTTTAGAAAAAAAACAATAGTTTAGAAAAAAAACAATAGTTTCATTTTATTAAAAGATAAGCTTGAACTCTAAAAGTGAGGTGGGTTAAGAAAACAGTAATGAGGACCCAATAATATTTCAAGATGGGCTTTACTAAGTAGGCCTTCACTGATGAACAAACTCTTGCTGTAACATTGAAACTAGCCGGAACCAGACCTGATTAAGGAACTACGATTTTGTATTCGTGTCTGATGAGATGATATATAGTGGGTCTTGGAAACTCAACGAAACCTACGGTTATATAAAGACTCTAAAACTTGTCTTGTCTTGCCCTGTAGATGTTCTCTCTTCAGAATTTGACGAGACATTGAGAGTTGTTTCTGAATTGGGTCTGAGCCGTGAGCATTTAACAGGATAGGTATGATATGAGTATAGGTATGTTCATCAGAAATCTTGAAATGAACTGTGATAGTTATTAATGGAAGCAGGTGAGCAGCAGCAAGTGGCCAGTTAGAGAGGACTGTATGTGAGATTGTTGTGGCACAAGGAGAGAGCTTGGACCTGAGCTCACTATCAAACATTGACTTTCTTTAGTATGTCTCTCAGAAGGCTGTGAAAAGAGGAAAGTGAGGAACGGCACAATGTTGTCTCCATTTTCAAGTTATCCTACTTGCAGGAAACACCGGTGTGACCATGCTTCCACAAGCTCGGGAATTCAATCAAGAACCGTGATGAGACCTTTGTAAGCAACAAAAAAAGCATTCATTCCTGAATCAATATGAAACCACTGCACATGATTCCTTCCTCGAGAGACTCAAAAGATCTCAACTTATCATACTCTGTTCAACGAGGATGCAATTTTTTCTCAAGTGGAAATGTAAAGATGTATAAAAGTGATTGAAGACATAGAAGAACGCTTATTATATTATCTCAATACAAATCTGTATACATAATCTTGTTTTATTGAATAGAAGAATATAAAGAATCAACAAGAGAGAGATTTTAAGATCTCTGGAGCATATCAAAAAGCTTAAAGCTTAGAGGTAAGAGAATGGTAAAAAGTAGCACGAGCCAGGTAAGTGACTTTCATGGTCTCCTTGATCTTGAACTCAACAGTCACCATCGACAAATTTCTCCCACTCCTCACCACTGATGCCTCCACCAAAACCTCACACTGCAAACCAATATCACACAATAAGGTTCTCTTGATTCGAAAAGATCCGATCCAATTAGAGTCTTAAGAGACAAGAATGTTGTGATGGCTTACCGAAACAGGAGCAGAAGAGAGATAAGACATACTCAATTCACCAAGGAACAGAGGTTTGTCTTCAGGCACGATAGTTTTCACACAAGCCATTGATACTCTCTCGGCAATAGATGCGACTGCTCCTCCATGTAATCCATTAAAGAAATTCTAATTTCACAAACCACAAATTAAAGATTGAAACTTTACGAAAACCCATTTGATTTTTTATTGAAAGCAGAGAAGAAGATAGATAATTACGGCTATGGCAGGAGTGACGATGACGGAACAGGAGATACGGCCGCGTGCGACGGAGAGAGCTTTGGTATTGCTTTGAAATAAAACGGAGAAAGAGTCGAAAGAATTGAGATCGTCGATGGATGTGTCTGGGTAAGTGATAGCGTTGAAGAAATCAGTAATTATCAAAACATGATTAGCATCGACTTCTTTCGATACCGTCGTCGTCTCAGACGAAATCGGAGGAGACATTGCGTTTTCTGTCGTTCCGTTCCGAGTTTCACGGAAATTTTCCCAATTCATTTTAACCTAATCTTTATTCAAATTGTTTTTTTTTTTACTCGAAGGATTTTTATTTTTTTTGGTTTACTTGAAGGTTCGTACCAAAACAAATGTAGAAGGTTTTTTTTTTTGTTTATAAATTTTTTAAAATGTTGACTTTGTCTCTTTTGTAAATTTGTTTTCTATTTATGGAAAAGTTTAAAAGAAAAAACAATTAGAAAATTTTAAGGTTTCAAGTGTACAGAACTACAGCCACAATTTAATTTTTGACTCCGATCTATTAGTTTTTTTTGTGTGTGCTCAAGACTCCGATCTATTTTAGTTATTTGACTATTTTGAATTAGAAAACATACCCAATTAGATTTAAAATATTGAGTTTATTTTTTTATTATTTTGGGGGGGGGGGTAAAGTGTATCTAATGAAAAGCTTGGTTAATAATAATATTTAAACAATGCAGGTTTGGTTGCACAATTAAAAAAAAAGTAGGGAAAAAACAGTTGAACGCCAATATTTTAAAAGAAGAAAAGTGTTTTTGAGTCAGTACTAACTTTACACAGTATGTGTCCAAATTTCACTCTTGCAGCTCCGGCCTATCTTACATATGAGCCCGGCCCTTGCTTACAATATTACACACTTATGACTTACACATGGTAGATTTTTATTTTCTTTATTGTAGATTTTTACAGTGATATAAATATTACAACGTATACGGCATTAAAAAAGCTCAAAGGATTAATAGGAGATTGTTATGAGGTTCCGCTTGCATAAAATCCGTCAGGTTGCTCTCAAAACCTGTTAAAAATGTATGTGAGTTAAAAATCTTCAATTCTTATCCGACTACCACATAGTTAATATGAAATGTACATACCTAAATTTTCCCAGCAAGCATATGTGCCTTGTAGTAAACACGCTTAACTTGTTTGTCATCACCCCAAGCTTCCTTAAACTCATTAATCATATAAGGAGTTAAAAGCTCTACTCCTTGCTCCTTAGCCTTCACTAGAGGCTGCCATGATTTCAAAAACCCTAAAAACCCATTAAGCGAAAGCTTGTGTGGAATATCATCAAGAGCTTTAGGCTTTCCTTGAGTCCCCATCCTTATGTCTTTGAAAGGAAACTCTATTGTTCTATAACCATCAAACGCCAAACTCATAGTAGGAGTTCTGAATGGCAATGTTGAATCCACTAGACGTTTCATGATGGAATCGATCTTTCGGGTGACAATTATATCGTTGTAGACCCAAACCGCGATGACACCGCCTTGTTTACGAAGAACGCGTTTCACTATGGGATAGAATCTCTTAAGGTCGAGGTAGTGAAGAGCTTGAGCAGCTACGATGAGATCTATTGAGTTTTCTCCACCGAGTAGAGCCACTAGATCGTCATCGGACATTGATGATGGAGTGTGACGATAAGTGACTTTTGGGTGCTTCATTGCACGTTGGAGTTGTAATTCATTTATATCAGTAGCCACCACTTTTTGGTAGTACTCAGCGACCTATTTACACGTACGTAATTGAATCATGATTAGTTTAACTAGGCATCATATAAAAAATTGATCGTGATGTGCAGAGAAATGATGATCAAAAGCTTCGAAGTAAAACAAGATTCATCGGTTGATTCTAAATTTATGTGTCACAAACAAAATAGTGAAAAATGGTCTTTGTTCTTTACAAATGTTGAACCCGGCATTTTTTATAAATGAATATAAAATAAAAATCCGAAGAAATATTTAAAGTTATGTATTAATCATTCAACAACTAAATTACATGATAAAAAGAAAACAAACCCCAATAGCAGCCTGACCGTTGCCGGTCCCAACATCCCAAGCCACCTTATGGTCGCTGGTTCGACCAGCCAACACTTTGAACCAAAGTTTCGGATATGTTGGCCTTGCGTTCAAGTACTCATCAGCTTGTGTTCCCGACAAAGCAGCCAATTGAGCCATTTTTTAAAAAATGTTTATTTTCCTCTCGCTTTGCTTTTGGTTAGTAGATTGCAATTTTGCTTCATAAGTCAGTATTATTTATAGAGTCTCGAAATTTGGAAAAGAAAAAAAAAGAATTCCATAAATTACTCAAATTGTTCTTCTCGACTATTGATGTCTTAACTTTATTTATTCTTCAAAAATAAAGATGCTAGATAGAGAAAATTCATCAGAATGCACAACCAGGTTAATTAACAGAAGTTGAATTATTTGAGGATTAAAAACGAATAACTAAGTTTATTCGACATGTTAGTTGGTAAGTCTGATTTTTCACCGAATAATTTATGTAAAATGCACTTAAAATAATATATCAAATAAAAGAAAAAGAAATACGAGTGATCGATCATAAATTGCCAACTGATTTTGAAAACTCATGACACATAATTATATGATATTACCTTATATAGATATGTTATCTGGTATGAATATTACAATCCATTAAGGGAATTCATTTCTCTTCTCTTCTTTTTTTTTTTTTTTTTTTGATAATTATGAATCGGCATCTTGAGATAAAGTGTTATGAATCGAATATAGAGAAATTTAATTTATTAGACATCGCATTTATGCCGCAATCCACTATAAAATGTTTAGTATTATTCTCACCGAATTTATACGTTAATAAATGAATATCAGTAAGAATTTATATGATGTTTCATGTTTGTGGTAAAAATTTTAATTTAGTATCTTATTTTGCAACACATGTTACAATCCGTCTATATAGTATTTTCAATATCTATGCTTGTCATATGTCAGGATTTAAACACATTACTTTCTTCTTTTTTTACATAAACACAATATACTAGTATAAAGTATCAACTATGAAAATCTACATCACACGTAAATGTCGGCTTAGAAGTCTAATCTCCCAAGAACATCAATTTCTGAGCTACGTGGCTTTATTGGCTGCCACACTTGGTTGTTTGGTTTCTGTGCATTTACTGTATCCGCAGAAGAAAAGAAAAATCCAATTGCTGAAACTCACTCTTTGTTGAATCCCACAAAAAAATGGCAGAGGAAACACCAAGGTAAGTCTCGATCTTCCCGTAGTTGATGATTTGTCTGTAATCTTAGTGACTTTGGTTCTGTAGATATGCTGTAGTCACTGGAGCAAACAGAGGAATTGGGTTGGAGATATGCAGACAATTAGCTAGTAAAGGGATTAGAGTTGTTTTGACCTCTAGAGATGAGAACAGAGGACTTGAAGCTGCTGAGACACTAAAGAAAGAGCTCGAGATTTCTGATCAAAGTATTGTCTTTCATCAGCTTGATGTCTCTGATCCTACTAGTATCACATCTCTTGCTGAGTTTGTGAAAACCCAATTTGGGAAACTCGATATCTTGGTACGATTAATATATAACTCTCTTTGATCAGTTTAACCTAGTAAAGAATCTTGTACATAATAGAGCCTATTAGGTTTGTCTAGTTCCTGAATTGTACTAATTTCGAAGTGATTCTCAATTTCGGTATTGTCTTTTGGTTGCTTTGCAGATCAATAATGCAGGGGTTGGTGGTATAATCACTGATGCTGATGCTCTAAGAGCTGGGGCAGGGAAAGTACGATAAACGTTGTGTTTAGTTTGCAATCAAGCTCATGATATAGTATTGATAATCTTTTGTGAACTTGAATGATTTCTTGTTATTTTGCGACATGGCAGGAAGGTTTCAAGTGGGATGAAATCATCACGGAGACTTATGAGTTAGCTGAAAAATGCATCAAGATTAACTATTATGGACCAAAGAGAATGTGCGAGGCATTTATTTCTCTTTGCAATTATCTGATTCTCCAAGAATCATCAATGTATCATCCTCCATGGGTCAACTAAAGGTAACTAAAAAAAATCAATATCAAGAAAGCTTGAGACTTGAGAGATGTTGTTGGCTGAGAAACTCTTTTTTACATTGCAATTGATTAATCTTTAACAGAATTTACTAAACGAATGGGCTAAAGGAATCATGAGCGACGCAGAGAATCTCACGGAGGAAAGAATCGATCAAGTGATCAACCAACTTCTCAATGATTTCAAAGAAAGCACAGTTAAGGCAAAAAATTGGGCTAAATTCATGCCCGCTTACGTGATTTCAAAGGCCAGTTTGAATGGTTACACGACGATCCTGGCGAAGAAACATCCTGAGTTTCGCGTGAACGCCGTTTGTCCTGGATTTGTTAAGACAGATATGAATTTCAAGACTGGAGTTTTGTCTGTGGAAGAAGGAGCATCAAGTCCTGTGAGGTTGGCTTTGCTTCCACATCAAGAAACTCCTTCTGGTTGTTTCTTTAGTCGCAAGCAAGTTTCAGATTTCTGAATCTCTTGTGTGTGAGAAAATAATATTAGAAGCCAAAAGTATACTAATATAATGAGATAATTATCGCTTGAATGTAGAACTGAAACTCTTAGATAAATAAAATCTTTATTAATGAAAATATCAAAACATACTAGACTGTTTTAAAGGGTTAGAACTTTGAACCCATAATATGGAAGAACACAATTAGAAAATAAATCTTAATTTCAACCCAACATCTCTAAATAAGAAAATAATAATAATATATATAACTTTATTACTAAACCGTATTTCTCTGCTCCTCTAGAGTAGGCCTCATAAAAAACCATCCCATGACAAAAAAGAAAAGGATTAGAAGAACAAAGAATATTATTAACTCCAAAATCTTCGACATTCTCTCTTTTTTTTCTTTCTCCCAAAGATCCTAATTAGTTTCTTGCCTGTTTTCTTTTTCCCTGTGTGTAATCGAAACTGGACAGGGAAATATATAAGTAGATATAGATAGGCTTAGATAATCATATCAACTGAGTTTAATTATTGAGATTAAGGAAGTTTTACTTTTTAGAAAACATGAATATAAACTATTGTGTGTATAAAATATGTACTTTTATTAACTGCGCTTAAATAATGTAGTGTCATGCATGTCAAATTCTTAATTTACGTAGTTTGGCTCGTCAGTTTTTTTATGGATTTTCTTTTCGACTGAAATGGATTGAGGTATTTTTATAGAAATTCAAACAAAAATTGAACTTCTGAGGAAGAATATAATCAGATTCTGTTACCAGCGACGGTTATTGATGCTTGCCTAGAACTCCCGAATCCACATAAAAACAAAAATTGCATCTAAACATTATTCATAAACTTGAATAATTGGTTTACAAATATAGAATAATATATGCAGTTCTGTAAAAAGAAACAAAACAAAACTTGGGTCTAATTCATTGCTTTACTTATAAAATGTCTAAGAAAGTAAATGTTTTTTGAGGGTAATTTTTGTGTTCTTGTAACAATTTATAATTATATATTTCACAAAGAAAGTAATATTTTTGTTCCGTATATGATGACCCTATTTTTCTTAGGAGTCATTTTCTTCTCCTGCATCAGGGACAACATCAGAAGTTTCTTCTTCAGTGGGGTTTGCTTCAACTTCTTTGGGTTCGGTTTTGTCTTCCTCAGCCGTGCGACGGTGGTTAGCGGCGGCTTCGAGGACATGATTGTAATTACCTTTCTCAAGGAAAAGCTGACTGAAGTGGACTTTACAGTAAAGGATGCCATTGAGAGCAGCATATGAAGAATGTGTTAATGGACAACCACTATGTGCACATCTAAAGCAAGTCTTGTGGTAAGATTCTCCTTCCATTGTCATCTTCTCTAGTGGATAAACTGTTTTCTTACAAGCTGCACATTTGTCTTGTGTTGTGTTCCGCTAAAGAACGAAGATAGTCTATTTGGAGCCCTCGTCTTTGAAGATATAATAATCACACAACACAAATCAAATTTCAAAACGATGGAAGAATCAACAAAAGATCAAACATATGAATTATTAGCATACCGAATCATTCGATTTCTCGGTCTTTCCGGCTGTGAATAGTTAAGGGAAAGTAGCCAAAATTGTTAGCCTTTGAGCAGAGGTTAAAAAAACAGAGCTAAAAAACAGAGGAATTAAAAACCTGTATGAAAATTCTTGCTGAAATTTCCAGATTCTTTGAAGAGCTGTTCGAAATGAGTCTTGCAATACAGAACTCCATCCATGGATGAGTAGTTGCTTATCTGCGAAACAAAGAAGAAAGATTTGTCTCTTTTGAAAAAGAAAGGAATAATGGAGGAAGAAAGAGACGAAGAAGATAGATACCACGAGAGTGCCATTGCAATGGCTGCACCTGAAGCATGACTTGTGATAAGGCATTCCTTCCAATGTCATCAAATCCATAACGTATACAGTCTTGTCACACGCCTTGCATTTGTCTAGTGTTCCTGTAAACGCCATTCTTATCTTCTTTCAGATGGATCAAACTTTTTGTTCTTTGTTTTTTCTTCCCATCTATGAGCTTTATTATATCATAATCTATAATTGAGATTTTTTTGGGGGGGGGGTAATTGTTTGTTCTGATGGTTGAGATTCGAATGAGGAGAACCCTTAGAAATGTTTTATCATCTATATTCTATAATCTAATTCTGGCTAGTTTATTTTATTTCTATTTGTTTTGCATTATTCTGAATTATCTCGAGTAAATCAAGGGAAACACGAAAATAAGCTATCGTCAACAAAGAAAACACTATTAACCCGATTAGGTTCAAAGCTTATAAATAGTTGGTTAGCTTTCCGATTTTGAGATGTTATTAACGAACACACATTTATCAAGATTTTTATACCAAATAGGTAACACCTATCCTAACATTACAAGATCATCTTTTAACCATATCTATCAGTTGAAAATCGTAAGCATGATTACTGTGATTTGTATATACATACCTTGAAAAACACTATAAAGCAATGTTGAGATATATATAAAAAAAAAAAAAACTAGATTTTGAAATTGAAAAGCGCAACGAATCAGGGGTAAAATAAAAGATGGGGTTAATACTGTAAGTAATGTAAAGATCAGTCATTTCTCAGCGTAATACACAAGAGGGTGAGGACCTGTTAAAAAAAAGCCTAGGTTATAACTTATAATCCCTGTATAAAATAGAAAAATAAAGGGTCGTTTAGATAAATAAGCGAGAAAAGTGTGAGAGTCTGAAAGAAAGAGGAAAATCCATTGACGCCCTAACAAAGGACGCCGGCGAGTGTATTCATCACTTTCTATTTCCTCTAAACCAATCCACTCAATTTTCCCGAGAAATTTTGTTCTTCTTCCCTCGCTCTCTTTCTCTTTCTCTTCTTCAGGCTGTGATATACAAATCGGAACTCTCTATTCACTTTCTTCTCCGATATCTTGCGGACCGGTTTGTGGTTTTAATTGAAACATTCCGTCCGATCTTGCCCAGAGTTCCACAAACAGTTTCTTTAAACCCTAGTTTTTGAACAAGCATTCTATATCTCTCTCTGTAACTCCAGATTGCCGCAGACTCTTCGTTCTAGTGTTTTATTTTTTTTTTAGTTTTGTAAAAGGTATTCGATAGATTTAGGGTTGCGAGTCACTAGTTTTCGAGATCGAAAGAGATTGCGATGAATAACAGAGGAAGATATCCACCGGGGGTTGGAACGGGACGTGGAGCGCCGCCGAATCATGATTATCAGTCGTACCGGCAGCAACAACCTCAAGATCAGCAACACATTCAACGCAGTTATCCACAGAATCCTCAGCAGATGCAGCAACAACAACAACAACAGCAGCAGTGGTCAAGACGCCCTCAACTTCCTGGAAACGCTAGTAACGTTAATGATGTCCAGAAGACGTCTCAGTCCGAAGCTAGCAGCGATCCTAAGTAAGTGAATACGTTTTGTTGCTTATGGTGATGTTGGAGTGGTTGTTATGAATCATTTTGGTTTGCAGTGAGTAATGATTTGTGCTGTTTAAAGATGTATGTGTATCGCTTTTGTGCTTATGGATTCTGTGTTCTCTGTTACTCTCAGTGGCACGGATTGGAAGGCAACGTTAAGGCTCCCACCTCCTGATACTCGTATTCAAACAGCGGTATGGCTTCCTTTATCACTTCCTTCCGAGTTTTTTCACTTAGAAACTATGAATCTTGAGGATATATATAGTTCCTGTTGAACATTGTCTTCAATATTGTTTGCAGGATGTGACAGCTACTAAAGGAAATGAATTCGAAGATTACTTTCTGAAAAGAGATCTGTTAAAGGGAATATATGAAAAGGGTTTTGAGAAGCCATCTCCAATTCAAGAAGAGAGTATTCCAATTGCTTTAACTGGTAGTGATATTCTTGCTAGAGCCAAAAACGGTACAGGAAAGACTGGTGCCTTCTGCATTCCAGTCCTCGAGAAAATTGATCCAAATAACAATGTTATTCAAGGTATGTTGTCCTTTTCCAAATCTTCTCTGCTTGAGTCTTTCTCTTTTTCATTGTTGAGTTGGTGAGCGATTAGTTGTCTATGCAACTCCCAGTAGAGTGAAACCAATGACTGAGCTCTTTTTTTATTTGTGAAAAGATAGTTACTGACTGAATGTGTTTGTCCTTGCACAACTTGTTGTTTTATCTTCTTATGCAGCCATGGTTCTAGTTCCAACACGAGAGCTGGCCCTTCAGACATCACAAGTTTGCAAGGAGCTTTCCAAATATTTGAATATCCAGGTTATGGTCACCACTGGCGGTACCAGTCTCAGAGATGATATCATGCGGTTACATCAACCTGTACATCTGTTGGTTGGAACTCCTGGAAGAATATTGGATCTTACAAAAAAGGGTGTGTGTGTTTTGAAAGACTGTGCGATGCTTGTAATGGATGAGGTGAGCTCCTTATAGATTTTCCTAATATCTAGATCTTAACTACTCCTTGTATATCTTCGTTCTGTGATATGGTTCTCAAGTATATGTTTTCATGTCTTTATTGCTAAAACTGGTGAAGATAAAAGTTTTAGGATTACTGCTAAAAGAAAATTAATTTATTTTTCCTTGTTTTTTCTCTGTGAAATTATAACACGATTGATTTTATTCTACTCTCTCTATATATATATACATAGTTATACGTACGTCTGTTAACAGTCATTTACCCCTTACTGTTGTGAGTTTTAGAGTTAATTCTTCTATATTATATCTACCTCATGTTAATTTGTTCTATTGTGTCATAAGCTTCAAAGTTTCTGACTCCTTCCTTAAAAATGTTTTCACCAGGCCGACAAGCTTTTATCTGCAGAATTCCAACCTTCTCTAGAGGAATTGATACAGTTTCTGCCACAAAATCGTCAATTTTTGATGTTTTCCGCTACATTCCCTGTCACTGTGAAGGCTTTTAAGGATCGACATTTGCGTAAGCCCTACATTATCAATCTCATGGATCAACTCACACTTATGGGTGTCACGCAATATTATGCTTTTGTTGAAGAAAGACAGAAGGTTCACTGCCTCAATACACTTTTCTCCAAGGTCGGATGCTAGACATAATCCCTGTGACTACAGAATCATCTGGCACTTGATTTGGATGTCCTAAACTAGTTATGTTTTTTTTTTCAAATTCCAGCTGCAAATAAATCAATCGATAATCTTTTGCAACTCTGTAAATCGTGTGGAGCTGTTGGCTAAGAAAATCACAGAACTTGGTTATTCATGCTTCTACATCCATGCGAAGATGGTTCAAGACCATAGGAACAGAGTATTCCACGAGTTCCGCAATGGTGCTTGCAGGAATCTCGTTTGCACTGGTATGCTTTGATTTTTTGAGTATGCACTTTTAACAATGACCATGTGTGGATTATGATGAGGATGATATGACTTATTGAAAAATGACTGGTGCAGATCTGTTTACTCGTGGAATTGACATTCAAGCTGTGAATGTAGTGATCAACTTCGATTTTCCTAGGACTTCTGAGTCGTATCTACACAGGGTAGGTTGAAACAAAACTGGTTTATGATCTAGATTCTCTATGTACATTCTCGTTTTTCTTAATTCATGTTGTGAAATGTTCAGGTGGGCCGATCAGGACGGTTTGGACACCTTGGGTTAGCGGTGAATTTGGTAACATACGAGGACCGTTTCAAAATGTATGTTGTTCCTTCTTTCCATCGATCTAACCGGGTTTTTTGGTTATAGTTTTCTTAGTCAGTTATCATGTTTTGATAAACAGGTATCAGACTGAGCAAGAACTTGGGACTGAAATCAAACCAATTCCTTCTAATATCGATCAAGCAATCTACTGTCAGTAAACTTGTAACCGCGCATGAAACGTTCCTCCGCTCGACGAGAGATACAGGTTCCTATGTGCCCAATGTTCAGGTGTTTCTCAAGCTCAATGACGAGGCAACTAATACTCGGCGGTTCATGTAAAGAGACTCGTTACAGAGTATTGGTTTCTAATCTCTCTCTAGACTTTATTTCGTGCTTCTATCAAACCTTTTTACGTTGCACTTAAGAATCTCTATGACTTGGTAAGTTAGTAATAAAGATAGAACATATGACTATCCTCTC
Source organism: Cardamine occulta (assembly GCA_028015245.1). Lineage (NCBI taxonomy): Eukaryota > Viridiplantae > Streptophyta > Magnoliopsida > Brassicales > Brassicaceae > Cardamine > Cardamine occulta. Next base: position 1,116,266 of record CM051380.1, on the reverse strand, counting down.
CTTTTTTTTTTCTTTTCGTGTTGGGCTTTGTTTGAAATGATGGGCTTTTAGCCCATTTGGAATTTCTATATCATGAAAGTTGCACTTCTTGATTTTTGCTTCAATCAACAGTTATTTTGATTTTCCAAAAGAGTTTCTTCCAGGCCTATTCTATATTTGGTTAGTTCGCCAATTCTTTTATCAAATCGAAACATAATTTAAGTTCATTTTTATATAGCTACCCATTTTTCTTTCTGTCTATCCATTAAGGAAATTAGTTTTCCAGTATTTTTTATTTGTTTGGGTTTTAAAAAATAATTCATGTATAAATCTGGTTCCTATGGAGATCTCTCGCTACTTGATGAATAGATATGACGCATTTAATTCTTTCATGAAAGTAATATCTATGAAAACATATGTAGCTTAAAAAGAATCATATCTATGAAACAAATATTGAAACGAAATTAAAAAATCTATGTATACGGCTTTGACTTATGGCTGACCACATTTATGAGATAATAAATGGACCCCACTCAGTGTCTGTGAGGTCATTTGTCCAACAGTATCTTCTCTTTCTTTGACTCTTTGTGATCCCTAAGCCTACACATATTACGTGTCGGCTTTCTATTGGCACAGTCCATGACTCTGTAAAATATTTATAAGAAAACTAGTAGTAATAGTAAAATTCGAGTAAAAAGCTCAGCACAGAAAACTTCGACAAAAATAACTCGTAGAATAGAAAAGAAAGTATGTATAAATAGTCATTGTTCATTTACTATTATAATGAACGTTTTTTTTTTTTTTTACTTTATAATTTAATTAAAACGTGTGTTTGTCACATCAAGCTTTTCTCCTTCGGCTTACTACAAGTCACTGTCTTTGTTTATTAACTGCTTCAATATTTTTCTAAGATAAAATAACAATAAATGTCTTTCTCTGTTTTTTATTTCCCGGCTAAAGAGGGATGTCTCGTATTATCCGCCATAAATGCTCTTTTAATTCCTGTTTCTTGCAATTTGAAAACCTGAGAACCCTATAGCCCACTTCTTTACTTTGCCTTAGCTGTTTTCGACATCAAAATTGGTAGCATCAATCACATTTAAACCTTCAAAATTTAACTCCCAATTCACAAACACAATATTTTTTTCCTTTACTGCTTCTATGAATCAAAATTTACAAGCTTTGTTTCTGAAAGCTCAATAAATACGAATCCTTTTATTTGCATTTCTCAAAAAAAAAAATATAATATTTGCAATCATGATTTGTTGTTTTTGAACGACCTGTTGTTGCTGTCACTAACATTAAATACAATGTCATAAATGTTGTACGAATTTTGCGTGTAATAAATGCCCAGGGCCGGCTCGAAGCTCGCTGATCGTCCTTTTTTGGTGTCTCTATTGCACACACAATCGTATTTATTTCATTTTATTGTTCCTCTTTATTTAATATATATATATATAAAGAATCATAGATCGTAAATTCATTGCTTCCTTTGGCTTTTTATTTCATCTTGACGACATTAAAACCAGACCAGACCAAAACACATTAATAATTTAACCCTTTTTTCAAAAATTCTCTCTTTGATCCTATCTTCTCCTTTATCTTATTTTCACTTTGGGGTTTGTCTGTCTCTTTGTCTAAAAGTCTACTAGCTGTTCAATAGTTTTGACTCTCTGTGTTTCTTCTTCTTCTCCTTCTTCTACCAGAAGATAAAAGTTTTTGATTCGTATTTGTTAGTGAGGTGAAGAAAAAATGGGAAGAACACCTTGCTGTGACAAAAAAGGTTTGAAGAAAGGTCCATGGACGCCTGAAGAAGATGAGATTCTTGTTGAATATATCAAGAAAAACAGCCATGGAAGCTGGAGAACACTTCCTAAGCAGGCTGGTAAAACTCATACACTTCTCCTCTTTCGACTGTGTTTGAATTTTAAGAGATTTTTTGAGAAAGTTTTCATCTTCAAGTTTTTTTTTACTGAAAACTCCATAACTGAGGTTCTTGGAAAAGAAAAGTTTTAATCTTTATATGTTTTGTGGCATTGGAGAAACTCCATAACTAGTGTTCTTGAGAGACTTCATGGAGAAAAGCTCTCATCTTCACAAGTTTTGTTCTTGCCATGGATAAACAGGTTTACTTCGCTGTGGAAAGAGCTGTAGACTGAGGTGGACGAACTATTTAAGACCAGACATAAAACGAGGACCTTTCACTGCTGAGGAAGAGAAACTTGTTGTCCAGCTTCATGCCATTCTCGGCAACAGGTCTTTTACATGCTTCTCCACCTTCTTCTCTTGCGTCTTCTACATTATCTGATTTCTCTTCGTTTTCTCTTTTCTCAGGTGGGCTACTATTGCAGCACAGCTTCCAGGGAGAACAGACAACGAGATCAAGAACTTATGGAACACTCATTTGAAGAAACGTCTCTTATGTATGGGTCTTGATCCCAAAACCCATGAGCCATTGTGTTCATATGGTTTAGCCAAACAGACTCCATCTTCACCCACAACTCGCCACATGGCTCAGTGGGAAAGCGCTAGGGTTGAAGCTGAGGCAAGGCTTTCTAAAGAGTCAATGCTCTTTAGTCCTTCTTCCTCCACTAGTGGAGTAAAAACTGACTGTGATCACTTCTTACGCATTTGGCACTCTGAGATTGGTGAATCATTCAGAAATCTTGCTCCATTAGATGAATCAACTACTAGTCAAAGCCCTTGCTCTAGGACAACATCTTCCTCATCTGCACTTCAAAAGAGCTCAAAGTCTTGTGAAGGGAAAGAGATTGTTTTGGCGATTCATGGCTCTAATTCTTCTCCTTGTTCAAATCATCTTGAAGATGATTCAACTGACTCTGCTCTTCAACTTCTGCTTGATTTCCCGATAAGTGATGATGATATGAGCTTCTTGGAAGAGAACATTGACAGCTGCACACCATCTTCTGGCGTTGTTTCCATGATTTCTAAATTCTAGTCTTATGAAAGTTGAAGGAAAATATTCAAACTTTGGCTTATTTTGATCTTCTGATATATATATAGTGATCAGAAGTAGAGATATAGTATCTATGTAAATCAGCATTAGTCAGTTTAAGAACTTTTAAAAAATCCCCTCTTGATTCTTTAATTGTGTTCATCAGTCCTATCTCAATGATTTGACAATGCTTGAGAAAATTGCAGAAAAAGAACAAACAACAAATTTTTCACTCTGATGTTTATTACAAAAACATTATACAAATAAGATTACAAACCATTGTAGGTAAAAGACAGATCGTTTAACTTTACAGTTAAAACAAACTCTTGAAATTTGAATATGCAAGTTCAAGATTAGAAACATCCACAAGTTGCCTTTGGGACGAATCCAGTAGCTCTGTATTTAGCAGCCATTTCTTCTGCTTTAAGAAGGTCTTCTCCACGTTTAGCTTCAATCATTGCTCTTCTCTCTTCTGCTTCCTTGTGAATTGCTGCAACTTTATTCTTCATCTTCTCTGCATACACTGCTTTCTTCTTCTCTAGTTGCTCCTACATTCAAACACATTTCAATAACACTTTTCACTTCTCAATCACATTTAAACAGTCTCATCTCTGTATTTCTAAGTTTATTATACCTCAATTTTCTTGAGTTGCGCTTCGACAGATGCTTTCTTTCTGTTTTCCCAAGCAAGAACATCAGAACTCTTTTTCTCAGCTCTGTTCCATGTCAATTGTTAGCAAAATAAGACAAAGAACCTCAAAAACACAAATCAATGATAAAGAAAACTCTCTTACTTGTTCTCTGCTTTGCTCTTTTCGCTATCTTCCCACGCTCTGATGAAAGACATTCTCTTCTCCTTTGACAAATCAGCTAACTTAACATCTAAATACCAAATAATAAAGCTCAGTAACGTCCACAAGCATTACAGCCAGAAAAATACTCACATAGTTTTTGTTAAACCTCACCTCTATCGAGCGAACCAGACGAAGATTTCTTCGGTGCAGGCTCTACAGGTTCTGTATGAATCTTATTCTATTAGAATAACAACATAAACAGCAAAGTTGCCAAAACTTGACACAAAAAGAGTCGCAAGAAGACACATACAGAGCATATGTATGATTCTTTAATAAAGCCACGGTTTTTAGGTAGTTAATTGGCAACAAAACAAAATTTTAATTGAAACCATATTCGAATTTTATACTATTATTTATCGTTTTCAAGAACAAATTTTATCTCTGGGGAAACCCAATCCCAATAACGTAATTCTCTGCAGAAATATCTAAAATCAATAGAAACTAATTAAAAAATCCAGAACAAAATTAACCTCAAAAGTCAAAACCCATAATTTCTCATTAAATCAGAAAATTATCAAAGAATTATGCATAAAAGAAAGAAAACTTACTCTCAATGACGGCAAGGGCTTTGGACTCATCGGAATTCTGCTCCGGAGTTGGGTTTTGAATTTTCTCCTCCGTAACGTCTTTGTTGACATCAGTCGGAGCCAGAGTCGGAGCTGGAGCTGGAATCTCCGTAGGAGCTGGAGCTGGAGCTGGAGCTGGAGCTGGAATCTCCGCCGGAGCTGGAGCCGGAGCGGTGTCTAACGGTATCTTTTGTTCCTCGGCCATTGTCAACTCGAAGAAAAAACAAAATATGACAGAGAGAAAACACAAATTAAAGCGAAAATGAAAAAATTGATTATTAATTCGAGATATTTTCCAAGCAACAGGAAGAGGTTTATACTCTACTATTCAGTTATTATTAGTTATTAACCGCGTTTGTTTGTTTAAAATTCTCTTGTTCTTTTATCCGTTGATCTTTAAAGTAATCAGATCGTACGGCTAAGGCTACTTATCCGTTGTGGATCACGTGAACTGCGATACACCTAAACATAGAACTCATCTTGCCGACAGGACAAGTAATGCGGTTAAAACAATGCCACGTTAAAAAAATATCATCTTTTTTAAACAGGTATTTTCTTAATTAAATATAGACTGTTTTGAGAATAATTTAGTATTAAATTGTTGTTAAAGAATCCTAAAGTCGGACGAAAGCGTGACGTGGAGGAAGAAGACACGCTGGAGACAGATAAGATACAAAAGGGCCTGATGTTGTGACCGCACGCACTCTATTGGCGCGTTGAAGTTATCCACTTTTAGTCCTAGCGCGTGTATGGTACGAGCAAAATAAGATGGGCCTGATGTATTGGGCCGATTTTACACATTAGTATCGTTTTAGAAAAAGAACAGAAAGCTATCCGACGAGGTTTGTTAACCAAAGACAAAATTACCCGAGATACTCTCCCCGCACACACATTTGTTAATATGTATGTATACAGACAGATACAGAGGTGGTTATGATTTTCTGGGCCTTTCCATCTCTTTTTTTCCTCGGCCCATCTAGTTTAACAATTAGAAGAGTGCCAGATTTTACCACTCGTCTTGTGACCGTGTCAAAATTTATTACATTCGAAGACAATGTTATTTCGAGAGATGAAAAGAAGTCAAGTAATAATCATATAGAATCAAGTATTTGAAAGAAGTGAAGAAGAATTAAAACAAAAAATAGAAATTAAAAGGCTTTTAACAAACAAATATATTAACTTAAAAGGCCTTATATATGGACGAATTAAAATTAGTGACTGGAATGAGCCTAATTCTCAAGTCCATCCTTTTTTTTTTTCTTTTGATTAAATTTCTCGACACCAACTTAAATTATTGAATATTGATCTTGATGTGCCTTGTGAGTCGGAGACTTGTCGAGATTAAAATACACTTGTAAAAGTGCCATTGGGCACGTTCAATTGTAGTTGTAGGTAGGTAATAGAAAATATCGACTTCTTACATCGAGACACGTGAATCTCAAATAATTTTTTGTTTTGTTTTTCAAATGTTAGATTGATCAGTCCTACATTTTTTTAATTAAGAAACTCCAGATCTAAATCCAAATCCATGCATTTTTGGAACCGTGATCGTATTAATAAATTATTTTTTCCAACAATGAATCAAACTGATATCTTCCTAGTTCATAGGTGTCCACAATTTCAGTTTACATCAAAGTACAATTTTAATTTAAAGTACGATCCCCTTCTTAAAAAATCCAAAGATACGTACACAGATAAGGAGATCTGTCGTTAAAAAACAATGCATGGGCTCTTGTCATCTACTGATAATTAAACACAATAGATTAGGTTATTTTTTGGGTAACCTAAAATATACAAGGGTTGAGGAACCGTATGTGAACCAGCCAAACCCATAATTATTAAATCAAAAATCAAACATTAAAAAAGAAACCCCCAAAAAGCTTTGAGTCTCCATTTTTCCCTCAATTTTCTCTCATTGGTCTTTTGCCTGACTCTCTTCTCATTATACATCTCTCTTTCGTCTTCAGTTAATCTTTTATCACACATAGAGATTGAAAAGATTTACCCGGTTTAGTGCTCGAAATCAATTACTCGGTTTATTATTTGTTCCGGCTTTCCTTTAGCTCATACTTTTCAACACCTCAATATTTGTTCTCTCATTTTGTTTCCACTTGTGTGTGGCTCAGTTCTCTCTTTGGTGTTCCTTTCTCATGGGGTCTTAGTACTCTCTTTGTATGGCTCCAAATGATATCCTTTTCCGAGAATCAAATAAATAAAATTGGTTTCGTTGAAAAGAAAAAAAAAAGATTGAAAGGATTTGTGCATAACTGAAAAAGGAAAGCATGAAGATGAATAGCAACAACGAACAACATAAAACGATGTCGTTGCCTCGAATAAGCATCGTCAGAGTTATTGTTTTCATCGTTGCTTCTCTATTCATATCAGCTGCTCTCTTGGATTTTCTGGGCTATCTTGACTTCGTGAGTTTTATATCCAAAAACCTTAACTTTTAATTTATTTTTGTATATGAACCTCTCATTAGTTCAAAGTTATAAAATCATTTTTTGTTTGTTTGTTTCAGAATGCTTTTGAAGGTTTCAAGCTAACAACAAAGAGAAAAGAACCTAAATTCCCTTACCAATGCGACGTCGTACAGAACCAATCACACAAATTCCTTCCTCTCAAAGTCCCGCCTCGAGATTAAATCCAAACCGTTCACAACCATCCACGTGTCCTTCTTATTTCCGTTGGATCCACGAGGATCTGCGGCCGTGGAAACAAACTGGGATAACTAAGAAGATGATCGAGAAAGCGAGTAGGACGGCGCATTTTAGATTGGTGATCCATAACGGGAAAGCGTACGTTAAGAGGTATAGGAAATCTATTCAAAGCAGAGATGATTTTACTCTGTGAGGAATCGTACAGTTGTTACGGTGGTACCCAGGGAAGTTCCCTGATCTCGACCTTATGTTTGACGCTGACGATCGTCCCGTCGTCCGATCAGATGACTTTATAAGTCAACAACAAAAGGAACCACCTCCAATCTTCCGTTATTGCTCTGAAGATGCCAGCTTGGATATCGCTTCCCTGATTGGTCCTTCTGGGGCTGGTAAGCAACATTACGAGATACTGGCCTTTATTATTATTGGGCCTCCTTTGTGATATGGGCTTTTAATGGGTCAGGGCTGAAGTGAATATAAAGCCATGGGAAAAATCGCTGGAGGCAATAAAAGAAGGGAACAATATGATGCAATGGAAGGACCGCGTGGCGTACGCTTATTGGAGAGGCAATCCTTATGTGGACCCCACAAGAGGAGATCTTCTAAAGTGTAATGTTTCAGAACATGAAGACTGGAATACTCGACTCTATATTCAGGTTTTCCCAAATTTCACTTTCCAAACAAAATAAAACTATTCTAATCTTTCTTGAAATTGAAAACAGAGTATTCGATCAAAGGTATTTTTGATTAAATAAAAGAATTGACTTGCTCCTTCTATAGAAGGAGACTTGATACATAAATTTAAATGAAAAACAGAAAACTCCTACAAACTAGTACAAGTCTATGACTCAGCCACTAAACTTATTCAGCTAACATGATACTAAAAACTTGGAGACTTCTTCAACTTTTCAAGACTTATTCAACTTTGATCAACTCTAACATTCCTTCCCCCAAGCTAAATGCCCTCGACATTATCGCTTGCTCTGAAACTCCTAAACTCCAAGCAAACTTCTCATCCGCTGAAACGTCTCCAGCTTTAACGTCTGCTATCTGATCTCGAGTTCCACAATGAACCAGACTCACTTCTTCTTCTTTCACCAAGTCACGAAGAAAATGAAATCTGACCTTGATATGCTTTGTTCTTCCATGGAAAACTGGATTTTTTGATAACTTGATAGAAGAACTATTGTCACAAAAAATCGTCATACACTTCTCCTCGATTTGCTTAATACTGTTGAGTATCTTCTTCATCCATAAACACTGCGTTGCACACACAGAAGCTGCAACATACTCTGCTTCAGTTGTGGAAAGAGTGACCACTGGTTGTTTCTTCGAATTCCAAGCAACTGCTGCATCACTCATAAGAAAAACAAATCCAGAAGTACTCTTACCACTGTCTATATCACCTACAAAATCACTGTCCGTGTATGCTTTAAGACTGCCTTCCCCATCATCTTAGTATAACAAACCCATCTTCAAAGTCCCTTTGATGTATCTCAGAACCCGTTTAACAGCAAAAAGATGTGCCTCCTTTGGTTGCATCATAAATCTGCTCAAAAAACAGATTGCAAACATGAGGTCCGGTCTTGTGGCTGTAAGATACATCAAACTCCCAATCAGCTGCTTGTACAACGACGCATCTGCATCTTCTCCTTCCATGTCTTTAGATAGCTTTGTTCCAGGAACTATAGGATTGTTAACCGGGTTGCAGTCATCCATTCCAAAGCGTGCGAGCATTTCTGCAACATATTTCTTTTGACACAAGAAAATACCTTTCTCACTTTGCTCCAATTCCACTCCTAGAAAGTAACACATCTTCCCCAGATCTGTCATCTCGAATTCTCGCTTCATTGAGGCTTTGAAATCTTCACACATACTAGAATCATTGCTCGTGAAGATCAAATCATCAACGTATACACTTACAATAAGAGTTCTTCCTCCAGCTTTACTCTTTACGAACAAAGTGTGCTCGTATTCACACTTGCTGAAACCCTTTTTCTCAAAGTATTCTTCTAACCTGCTGTACCAGGCCCTTGGGGCTTGTTTAAGCCCATAGAGTGCCTTTTTCAGTTTGTACACCTTGTGCTCTTCTCCTTTTTTCACATACCCTTCTGGCTGTTCCATAAACACCGTTTCCTTTAAAACCCCATGGAGAAAAGTGCTCTTGATGTTAAGTTGATACACACTCCATTTTCTTTTAGCTGCTTCAGCCAACAACATCTGGATAGTATCCCACCGTGCTACTGGTGCAAAGACCTCACCGTAATCAACTCCGTGTACTTGTGAGTATCCCTTTGCCACCAGCCTGGCTTTGAACTTGTTAACTTCACCTCGTTCATTAATCTTAGTCTTGAAAACCCATTTAACACCAATCTTCTTCACACCCTCTGGTAGATCAACCAGTTCCCATGTTTCACTTCTCTCGATTGACTCAAGTTCTGCCTCCATTGCTTCTCTCCATTTTTTCTCTCCAGCGGCTTCCCAATATGTGAATGGATCATCTTGTGCAGTGTACAGAGCAAAATATTGCAGCTCCTCCTCTTCATCAACGTCATCTCCGCTCACATAGTCTTGTAAATATCTCGGTGGAGCTCTCTGTCTTGTCTGAACTGTTTGTTGATTTTCGGAATTTACCAGCTTCCTCTTCTGCTTCCTCATCAATGATCAGTACATCACTTACTTCTTCATCATGACTTCTTTCCCAGTTCCAGTTCTGTTCCTCATCAAACATAACATCCCTACTAACAACGACTTGATTTGTTGTAGGATCGTACATCTTGTAAGCCTTAGAACCTTCATTTATTCCAAGAAAAACACACTTCTGCCCCCTGTCATCTAGCTTCACCCGTTTTTGACTTGGAACGAACACTTTTAGATGCTTAATATTCGGCTTATCTCTGGTCCAGCACTCTTGCGGAGTCATCTCTTTCACTGCTGAGGTGGGACATCGGTTGAGAATGTGATTTGTCCAGTGGACTGCTTCTCCCCAAAAATGTTTTGGCATCCCCTTCTCCATAAGTAGGCACCGTACCATGTTCATAATGGTTCTGTTTTTCCGCTCGGCCACACCGTTCTGTTGCAGAGTGAAGGCAGCCGTGACTTGTCTTCTGATTCCATTAGATGTACAGAACTCATTGAACTCTTTGGAGGTAAACTCTCCCTCACGATCACTTTTCAGTCCTCCTATCTTCATCCTTGTTTCATTCTCCACCATCACTTTGAAACTTTTAAAGAATGAAAAGGCTTCATCCTTTATTTTGAGAAGATAAACCCAAGTCTTCCTGCTGAAATCATCAGTAAAGGTGAGAATATACCTTTTTCCTCCTGAGGTATTGGGTGTGATTGGACCACATAGGTCTGTATGTATCAGCTGTAACTTCTCCGTAGCTCTCCACTTCGCATGCTTAGGAAATGTCTCTCTGTGTTGCTTCCCTTTGGCACATACCTCGCATAGTCCTTCAGTTTTCTCAATCTCAGGAAGGCCCACCACCATTTTCTTCTTTGATAAGATTTGTAGACTCTGGTGATTCAGGTGGCCAAAGCGTTTGTGCCATAGATTTGAATCACTTTCGATTACTTGCAGACATGACTCCGATGATGATTCAGCTAGTAAAACAAACATCCTGTTTGCTGTCATCATTGTTTGTATGATTAGTCCCCATTCATCATGATATACCTTGCAGCTTCCGTCTTTGATTAAAATTTCCAGCTTCCTCTCTTGCAATTGTCCTAGACTTAGGAGACTTGTTGTCAGCTCTGGAACATAGTACACATCTGGAATAATGTGACTTCTTTATTTTAGGACCAGCTTTATGCTTCCTTAACCTTGGACTCTCATTCTCGTGTTATTTCCCAGTTTCACCGTATGCATCATTCTTTTATCCAGATCAGTGAACCAGCTCCGATCTCCGGTCATGTGGTTTGAGCATCCCGAGTCTAAGAACCACACACAATCTCTTTGTGCACCATTTTCTTCAACAAACGCCATGAGTAGAAGCTCTTCTTTTTTGTCTAGCTCTGCATAGTTTGCTTTACTGTCCCAAGTAGGACACTCGGATTGGTAATGTCCTAACTTGTGACATCTAAAACATTCTACGGTAGCTCGACTGCTTCTTCCTCGACCACGTCCTCCTCTGTAGTTTCCTCTCCCAGATCCTCATCCTCTTGCTTCATACGAAACCTTCAACACTTGTTCCTCTTCTACATCTCCTTTCATGCGTTGTTCTTGAACCAAAAGACTACTCTGAAGTTCATCTAATGTCATTGTATCCAATTTTTTTGATTCTTCAATGGAACACACCACGTAGTTGAACTTCATTGTTAGCGATCTTAAAATCTTCTCTGAGATGGTATTCTCTTTGAGTGGATCTCCATAGTCTCTCATCTTCTTGGCAATAGACAGAGTTCTTCCAAATAAGCCATTAATGGTTTCCCCCTCCTTCATCTGAAGCATCTCGTACTCCTTACGAAGTGCCTGAAGCTGCGCTCTCTTCACCTTAGTCGAGCCTTGAAATTTCTGTTTCATGCTCTCTCAAATCTGCTTGCTTGTCTCCGTATTGAGAATCGTGTCGAGAATTTCTCTATCAATTGATTGAAACAGAAAATTCTTGAGTTTTTGATCTCTCAACGTTTGCTCAACGATCACTTTTTGTTGCTCCACGGTAGGGATGACTCCTTCATGCCTACTGATCCCATTCTCTATGAGATCCCAGTATTCCTTAGAACGAATGAAATTCTCCATCAAACGAGCCCAATGATCGTAGTAACCATCGAACCGAGGAATCGCAGGAGCAACAAAACCTTTTGCACTACTACTATCTCCCATCTCACTCTCTCGTTCTTCTCCTCTCTCTCGATGACTTTAGGTCTCTCTCTTTTGTGATAAAGCTCTGATACCAATTCTTGAAATTGAAAACAGAGTATTCAATCAAAAGTATTTTTGATTAAATAAAAGAACTGACTTGCTCCTTTTATAGAAGGAGACTTGATACAGGAATTTAAATGAAAAACAGAAAACTCCTACAAACTAGCACAAGTCTACGACTCAGCCACTAAACTTATTCAACTAACGTGATACTAAAAACTCGGAGACTTCTTCAACTTTTCAAGACTTATTTAACTTTGATCAACTCTAACAATCTTAACCACTAAAGTTCGGTTAGGTTTTGAATTTGTTTTTCCTTTTCTTTTGTTTGTTTTGACTAATCTGAGTTGAATTTTATTTTATTTTTGTGATAACGGAGGAATTGAAAGAGTATTTTTGTAGTAGATAACCCAAGACCAAAACAAAAATTAACTAAATAACCTTTGACCAACTGTAAAAAAGATTATGCAGATTTTCGACCACACATAATTCATCTTTATTTCATGTTCTTTTTTCAAACATCTCGTGTTATTTTGTAATAGCACGCTTAATTTTTCTTTATGTCACTGATATATATATATCATGGTATTTTAATATGATGTGTGTTTTTTTTTTAATCATGCGCACAAACTATTTATCTTTTCTAGACCTCATTATGTATGTGTAAACACAATTTCTAAATGAAACACTATTAATTTTATATGACACTATTATTTTGTATTGTGACGCTACATTTTTCTTTATACCATTAATTTATTTATATATATCGTATTATTTTAACATAAAAAGTGATGTTATGGTCATTGAGCTTATTGACCCTACTTAAAAATTGTCGTCTGAATTTAAATAATGGATTTAAAGGATTGGGATAAAGAATCAAAAGAAGGATTCAAGAACTCAAACCTCGAGAACCAGTGCCCCCATAGGTAAAAAGAAGTATTACTTACGCATATATAGTTTAAGTACTTTTCTATTTTTTTTATATATAATTCGATTCTTCTAAAAATATTTTGGCTTAGAACAGATACAAGATATATATAGAAGGATGGGCATGGTCGGTTAGTGAGAAATACATAATGGCATGCGACTCAATGACATTATATGTTAAACCAAGATTCTACGATTTCTACATACGAGGAATGATGCCATTACAACACTATTGGCCAGTCAGAGACAACTCCAAGTGTACTTCTCTCAAATTCGCCGTACATTGGGGCAATACCCACGTGGACAAGGTCATCTAATTAAAGGTTTCTCATAATTTACCTCGAAATTTGTTATGTCTAATTTTCACCCTGATTTTTGTCCTTCTGTAGGCTCGTGAGATAGGAGAGAAAGGGGGTAGGTTTATAAGAGAGGAAGTGAATATGAAGTATGTGTATGACTACATGTTTCATTTCCTCAAAGAGTACGCAAGGCTCTTGAAATTTAAACCGGAGATTCCTTTGGATGCGGAGGAGATCACGCCGGATAGTATGGGATGTCCGGCAACGGAACGGTGGAGAGATTTTATGGCGGAGTCTATGGTGATGTCTCCAAGTGAAGAGTCTCTTTGTGAGATGCTTCCTCCTTATGATCCTCTAGCTTTAAAAGAGGTTCTTGAGAGAAAAGCTAAGTTAACACGTCAGGTTGAGTTGTGGGAAGACCAATACTTTCAAGATCTTACCAATAAACCTTGATTCGTTTTATTAGATACAATTTATT